>CM036589.1:79835851-79899766 GCA_020745705.1 Hemiprocne comata
CTGACGGCAGCACTAGTGGGAAGGGAAACCGAGCCCATGGTTGTGTCAGTCTCTTTGCAGAAATGTAGAAAAAGCTCCTCTGTCTACTCCCAGACTGAAATCTAATCAGCCATTCGCCTTCAGGCTAGTACTGTAGAAGTTTCAAGTCATGAAAAAGGAATGCATCCATCAAAAGCCATTTTTGCCTCAAGCAGGATCCGTTATTATTTCATTGTTGAACACAAGGGCTAACAAAACTATTTTTATTTACTTCTAGGTGGAGATGGGCATGAAGAACCACGAAATAGTTCCTGCTAGCTTAATTGCTTCCATTGCCAGCCTTAAACATGGTGGCTGTCATAAAATTTTGAGAGAGCTGGTGAAGCACAAACTGCTGGCTTATGAACGAACTAAAAGTGAGTTTGAATTTTCTGTTGGGCTGTCTTGTTCCGTCCCTCACTCTGTGCCTCACTAGTGGTACTTCCAAAGTACCACAGCTTGATATGAGCATCCAGAGCACTTGCTAGCCTTATGTTCTCTTGGACCTACCCTGAGAATATGGATTTCTGCAGCACCAGATGTTGCAGCAGTCCATCTAGTCCATCTTCCCCACTAAAGCAGGATCCCCTGGAGCACATCCCACAGGGCTACATCCAGGGGGTTCTGAATGTCTGCAAAGAAGGGGACTCCACAACCCCCCTGGGCAGCCTGTCCCAGGGCTCTGTCACCCTCACCATAAAGTAGTTTTTCCTCATATTTCAACAGCACTTCCCATGTTCCAGCTTGTGCCCGTTGCCCCTCGTCCTGTCACTTGGAACTCTGACAAGAGTCTGGCTCCATCCTCCTTGCCCCCACCCTTCAGATACTTCAGGCATTGATAAGGTCTCCCCTCAGCCTTCTCTGCTCCAGGCTGAACAGTCCCAGCTCTCTCAGCCCTTCCTCATCAGGGAGATGCTCCAACACCCCAGTCATCTTTGTTGCCCTCTGCTGGGTCATGTCAGGACATCACAACAATCCCAGATCCCTGCTGTCTCTCCTTTATGTCTGTCTTCCAAAAAGCTCCCTAGGTTTTTCCAGGCTATGTCAAGTACTGCCATGGCCTCTACTGGGTAGAGGCTAACAGTTTGTCTTCTACCCAGTTGTCAATTTTCATTGAACTTACGGGAATTTAAACAGATTTACCACTCTGTGAAATTGGGCTGGTAATAGTCAACAGATGAAATATGACCTGGGTGTCATAAGCTGAAACAAGACTAAATTGAGGCTCACTGAGAATGTAGTGAATACGTGATGACAAATTAAATGTTCTGGTTTTTATTCTTACCCAGCTGTCCAGGGTTACCAGTTAACTAATGCAGGATATGACTACCTTGCTTTGAAAACTGTCTTCCTGACAAGTCATATATTCTGTTGGAAACCAGATGGTGTTGGCAAAGAATCAGGTAATTTAAAAACAACCAAAAAATCTGATATATTTTTTTTAAGCAAATGCAGCTGTAGTATGGCAAATGTTTTGCTAGAAACTAAGTAAGTTTTCCTCCAGATAGTCACAGGAACACCAGGATTTATGGGTCATTTGTTGCAATTCTGTGACAACCCTCTGGCTGCATTCACAGGAGCATTGTTCTACTGCAACCATTTTGTCTGATTCTTGGTTCATTGCTTAAAAAGGTGCTTGGCAGGCTGATGCTTTTTGTCTCACACTTTGTGAAGAGTTTTGAACCATTTGAGCAAAAAAGATAATTTCAACTTTTTAATCCCACTCAATAGTAAGACTGTAAATAGGCTCAGAACTATTGGAGTGCTATCTTGGTTCCTCTTACAGTCACGTAGATTGTAATTTGATGCAGCACATAACTAGTGTACTGGAAAAATGAGAAGGGGATTACTGGGGCTAAGTGGTAGCAATAGGCTAATTGTTAACACTTTTTCAGTGAAGAGTCTGGTCCCTTGGGACCAGTAGAAGGCAGCTTTTCCAGAGTATCAGAGCTTTCCACCAGCATCTGCCCTGTACTTCTCTCAAGGATAGCTGCTTATATTTGTTCTTTGCTGTGCAGAGAGCCTGGGGGTCTTAAACTGAATATAGGAACCTTAAGATCTCCTACTCCTAAAGCTGTTTCAGACCACATTAGTATTTCTTGTAATGGAGTATCATTATCTCTTTACAATAATTTTTTTCTTGTCCAGATCTCTCCTGTACAATATGTAAATCTAGCTGCCTTTAGTAACTGTAATAGAACTTGCCCTGCCAGAACTAGTAATGGTGAGAAATGCAGTAACCAACCTACCACTGCACTTTTGCCATCAGCTCCTAGCTTGTCAGACATGATGTGTTTCTGAGATGGATGTTGTGTGTCTTCTAGACATTTATATTGTTGCAAATGAAGAGGAGCAGCACTTTGCATTGAAATTACACAGGCTGGGAAGAACCTCATTTCACAGTCTGAAAAACAAACGTGACTACCACAAGCACAAGATGTCGTGGCTGTATTTATCCCGACTAGCAGCAATGAAGGAGTTCGCCTACATGAAGGTAGGTGACCATTCCCACAGTACCAGCAATGCTGTAGTGGACTGGAAGATACTTTTCAGACTGTCTTCCGATCGGTTCTTCTTTTCAGTAGCAGTAGAGGTTACTTTTGTGCTTTGTTTGGGTGGTTTTTTTTTTACTATAGGACTTCAATTATACATTTCAGAGAATGTCAGTGCTGTATGTTTGGTGGACATGCCCATGACAAAATTAAGCTTTGCTTAATTTGGAAGTCATGTGGAACAGAAGCAGGTGTCATGAGAGAATTTTAGGTGAACATTATTTACAGGTAGGAACTCCTCTATCACTAGTTCTATTTTTCCTTTACAATTTTTTACATAAACTTGCAAAAACACCTTAAAAAAGAGGAAACTTACAGTTACTTTATTCAACTGTCATTTTATTAAAATTAATTTTGCTGTGCTGTTGAAGGAAGTTTTTCAGTCCAGTCTGGTGTTCTGATCTGAAAAAGCACACTTGGGTCTCTACTGTGGGAATAATTTTCATTTCCAAGCATATATTGCTACTGTCAGAGTTGCAGATTTTTGGACTTGCTTTAAACAAATGCAAATGTTATACAGTGATTAAAAGTTGATAGTGGAAAACAGGTTTTTTAAACATTAGTTTTACCCTCTCCTTTTCTATAGTTCAGCAGCACTATATACATTAAATATTATGTCACCATTTCTCTTAACAAACCTTGATGGGTTCTACCAGTTGCCTCCACAGAAAGAGGAAGAACTACTGCTAGAACTTAAAACCCTTATATTGGTCCAGTGGGTCCAATTGGTAAAGCATTCTGTGGCCAGCAATGTAATCATGGGGGCCAATTTCCCTTAAATGAGAGTTGGGGGAGGATTAACTGCATGCCAAAATATGATAGTAATTGAGGAACAAAAGCTGTATTCAAGTTGCTTTAACTTAAAACTTAGAAAAATTCAGTGGTAACAGGGTAATGGGTAAAAAAGGAATGAACCCATAAAGAAAACTGGATCAAGTGAATGACTGAATTTGCATTAGAAAGCAAACAGGAGAGCTTCAAACTATTGTCCTACCTTTGGTTAATCTTTCATGTGATGTAATGCTGATTATTAATATTTAAGAATGAACATTTGTCTTACAGCCACTGAGCATGGGGTAACTAGTCAAGCAGAACTTAGGGCAAGATTTTTTCTATTGCCTGACACCCTATTCCCAGTTACCTGCTATTGACTACTTGGGCTAACAGCCAATATATGATTGTTATTTTCCCATTCTGTTGTGTTTTTCTTCCAGATACACAATAGTTAAACTATCAAAAATACAGCAGTGTGCTCTAGCATCTAAACTGAGCAATTTTGTCTTTGCAGAGGAAGTTCAAATGGTTTTATGCTTTCCTCATGCTTCAGCTTGTAATTTGTTATTTCCAGTTAGCACTTGAGTAATGTATGCAGCTTCCAGAGTAATATTTATTGCTTATCTTAGACAGGACTTGGTCTGTCAATGTAACATTTTCTTACCTATTTAATTTTTCAATGTGTTGTCTCTTTCCAGGCTCTGCATGACAGAAAATGTCCTGTGCCAAAACCTGTAGACTACAACAGGCATGCAGTTGTTATGGAACTGATTGATGGCTATCCTTTGTAAGTACTGAAGTTGGAATTCTGTGCTACAGAAACCTTATCCATGTTAGGTTCAGGAAGGTAACATGCTTAGGGTTTCTCCTGGGGCATTTCAAGTTGAATGCAGGAAGACCTAGCTCCTACTGAGCCCATAAGATTACCTAAAACAGAAGAGAAAAACTTACAGATCTGTTCTTTAAATAATGCATTGTGACAATGGTGCCTGATGGGAGACAATGACCACAACTTAAAATGAGATTTAGCCTTGATATAAAGTTTCTCTCATATAGGACAGTGAGGCAGTGACACAGGGTGCTCAGGAGGTTGCACAGTCTCTCACCATCCCTGGAACTTTTCAGACATGGCTAGACAAAGCCCTGAGCCATCTGGTCTAATCTCAGTTGACTCAACATTGAGGAAGGTACTCAACTAGAGACTGGAGAGCCCTTGTAACTCAAAATACCCTGTCATTCTGTCAGATGTGTTTGATACCCTTGGTCTATATTTAAGTCTTGCAAGGTTCAGAATATTCTATTTTTATTTAACTTTTCAGGTGCACCAAATGCAAGATCCTGCCTCTGTCTACAGTCAATTAATGGATCTAATCATAAAACTTGCCAATCATGCCTTGATTCATGGTGATTTCAATGAATTTAATCTCATATTGGATAACAATGACCATGTCACTATGATTGATTTCCCTCAGATGGTATCAACATCACATACAAATGCTGAATGGTAGGTACAAATTTAAAGATGGCTTACAAAGTAAATCTGACAAGTGCTGATGACAGCAAACAGTCAACTGTTTCCATAAGCCTGTTTCTGACTCTTTTTCTACCATTGTTGTCATGTAGCACAAATAATGTTCCAAGCATCACTGGATTTATGAAAGTAGAAATGTCTCTTTGGCATAAATATGTAATTGCTCCTAAGAGAGAATGATGTGGTTCAGTTAAATGCTTACAAGTAAACTGCCTGCAGTTTGTCTCCCTGGCCTTTTGTCTTCAAGTCATTAATAGAAATAATTTTCAAATAAAATCAGTAAAGGACAAGTAAAAGTTTGCCATCACAGCAGACATTACGTGATTTTGTGTTTGTCCCATTCTGTATTTTACCAGGTATTTTGACAGAGATGTCAACCGTATTAAGGAGTTCTTTAAGAAATGCTTCAACTACAAGAGTGAGCTCTTCCCAACATTCCAAGACATCAGGTAGACACTGCCAGATGGATTTGAGTTCCCCTGTTCATGGGGTTTGTGTTGGTTTTGTGATGAAAAGGGGTGCCTGTGAGAAATGCTTGTACAAGAAACTGAAAAAACTAGGCCCAGCTATGCAATGGAAATGGTGTATTTGTCATTCCTATTATGGTTTCTTCAACTGTTGTTCACTTCAGTGGTTTCCAAAAGCTAAAGTGTGCTTTAAAACCTCCTGCTGCCTCCTTTTTCTTTCCTCATGCAGCTAAGGAATAGAGATGAATCCCTAAGCTTGATCCAGATAGTAACATTCCCTAGGTATTGAAGTGATGCAGAAGCAGTTTCACCCACCTCTCAAAGCCTGTTTGATACAATAGTACATTTAGTATTGAGTGGGCTTTCAATTTTAAATACATTTTAAATACTAGTAAATAGGGTGACTGCCTCTTCAAACATCATTATGTTCAAAGTTTTCTTCCTGGTGTCTTTTGTCCCTTGTGAAAAGTACAGTTCATTTTCACTTACTTGAAGGACAAAGCTGTTGCAATGAAGAGGTTTTGATCCCAGAGCAAGTGCTTTCCAAAGGGGTACCACACTTGAGCACAGTGTCAGCACACCCACTCTTCTTCTGTTGGCCTAGACACGATTTCAACTTCAAGCCAAATTGTATTCCTGCCAAAATCATGCCCTATAAATAAACAAGTAAATGCTGGTTATGGAGGTGGAGTCACATCCCTGAAACTATTTAAAAGAAATATACTACTTAGCAACATGATTTAAGCACTGAATGGGTAGATTAGGCTGTGGTGGGTGGATTTACGTTATGGTTGGACTTGATGATCTTCCAGGTCCCTCCCAACCAGCATATTCTGTGATTCTGTAGAAGTCTGCTTCTCTCAGGTCACATTCTGTTAATACTTTTAGCTAAAGCTTAGCACTGTCACGTGGTGTTCTGTGTGTTCCAGAGTATATCCTCTTTGGGTAATTATAGTCCAGCTTGCAAAGTATTTCTCATCCAAAATGCAGCATATTGGTAACTTGATGATTTAGCAGATAAACACACTGTTACTTGTTTCCCAGGAGAGAGTGTTGTCTTGATAGAGAGATTGCTGCCAGTGGCTATACAAAAGAAATGCAGGAAGATGGTGAACTACTATACCCACCAGGTTCTGATGAGGATGATAATACAAGAGATGTATCAGAATTTGTGGAAGATGCAGAGAGTACCCTCCAATTCTTCAGCTAAGATAAAGAACACAAAGCAAACTTGATGTATGAAGTGGGTGATTTCTCTGAAGGCAAACCCTCTGATGACTTCATGTATAGCAATGAAGAGATGGTTACAACTGAAAAGAGTGACAATACACAAACGTTGGATATGTCCAAGTTGAGTTCAGCCTTAGAAGAAATTCAAGGGCAAGCTGTGCTGTGGAAGTCTGGTGACGATGCAGAGAGTTCTGGAATAACTGAAAACACTGCTCAAGTCAAAAAAATCAGAGGTGTCAAGAAGAGTGCTACAGCAAGGAGATGGAAGAAAAATGCCCTGATCTGGTTGACTTGTCAAGTTTAAATGAGAAATTCAAGCATTACAGGTAAAGACTCATATTTACGGCCTAAGGGTATGGTTCCTCCCCTCCCCCCAACAAATACAAGTCTTTCAAGTAGCTCAGAGAGGACTGCTCTTCAGGTACCCTGGTTTTAATTGAAGACTAAAACTACAATTTAATTGTAAAACATTGCAGTTCATGTTTTTCCTATTGGTCTTCCAATAGGTAACAATGCTTTACATGTCATGAGTGACAGATCAGTTGTCCAGCTGTGTAGTGTTATCTTAGGACATAGGTCTTAGATTTCAATTCTAGACCAACCTATTTTAAGTGGTTTTCCCTTTTCCTTCATTTCAGTCAATATTGGTAGTGAAAAAGCTCTTGATATTAAAATACTGCTTCTAAATAACTTCTCTGGGTAAGTTGGTAATTTCAATGCTCTGTCTCAAAGCCAGATTATTCTGCTGCTTGCTCAGCTCAAGTTCACAAAAACAAGCTCATTGGGATATATTACTGAGATATCCTGACCTGTGTGTTACTCTAGTTTTTAATTCCTTTCCTGACATAATTAGTAATTCATCCTTACCTTCAAGCTAGCCCTTTGCACATGGAATTCTGAGTTTGCCAGCCCATCAAGTACTTGGATGCATAAACAAAGCTCACACTTCTCTGCTTTTTAGTGAAATGACTTGTCAAGACATAGTGCAGAACACACTTTTCTTAGTTTAGCGTTCTGAAACTTTGTGGTTGGTCTGCATGTGGCTATTGTGGAACAAATTCTTCCTCCCATGAAATGCCTGCTTTTTTAACAATTGGTGTTAATGTTAAAAACTTACAAGTTCCGCAGTACTTTAATGCTCTGAGTTTTCAGTTGATATCTCAACAATTTGATAGTAAAACATAAGTCATCAAGGCAAGATGTTTGTTGCTAGTGGAATAAAACTTGATTTATATTTCAGAAATGAAGAGTGTATTGTGCATGTTGCTGAGCACAGAACAAGGACTAAAAGTACCACATCTGTCACAACTGTTGGGAGCTGTTCAACCATTCCAGTGGTAAATATGGTTGTTACTTGGTTATTATCTAGTTTACTCTCAGATCATGTTAAATTGCATATAGCTGTTTTCGCATTTTTCCAAAAATTACCTAGCATTCATTAACTTTAAGAAGACTGTTGCCATACACCTCTCTGGTTTGCATTTCCATGCTCACAGAAGAATAGGATGGATACTTCTGTAATTTACAGATCATGTTTTCCAGTACTTCCCTTGATATATTAGTCTCTGCTCTTTCACCAAAGCTCTACATCACTATTAAGTCTCATTTAGCCAATAATGGGCTGGTTTTGATCTCCATGTATGTTAACACACTACCATATTCAGTTAATTTCTGTTCCAAGTCACAATTACTATTTTTTTATTTTCAAAGTGGATGCTGAGCCAAGATTTCACTTTTTTCACCTGTCTTAGACTTATCTGTTCTGAAATATTTTTATGAACTCACTTCAGTGGTTATGCCTTTGGCAATATGATTTGACTTTCTGCATTATATATAAATCAGAACATTTTACAGTAGAAATTAAAGTGTTTTCTTCAACCACAGATTATATACTAGTCAGTGTGGCTACCTCTGTCACATTTTTTAAAGTGCATTTTAATTTTAAAGGGAAGAAGGTCAACTGTTCTTCAATAAGGTATTGTTAGTTATTCTTTACTAGTTATAAGGTAATTGTACACAAAAGCAGGACAGCTGATCCATGAGGTTTTTTAGTTCAAACAACATATTTGCTATTATAAACATGGGTTCCTATGTTCAATCTCATTTTCATTTGCAATTAGGATCACAAGCCCTGAAAACCTAGTTTGGGGAACACTTCAGTGTAGTTTCTCCTCTTTCATGACATGTATGGGAGGTCAACACATCCTCTTTCAATTGGCATCTTCAGAGCATTTCTGCTGCCTAATTAGAGGAGTAGTTCTAGAAATACTGCATCTGAAACCTCTAGTGCTAGCATGAGTGATTTATTTTCATTAGACTCACTCATTTAGTCTTTCCAATCTGCTACTTACTGCTTCAGTAGTTTTCTAATGACTGCATTGCTGCTGTCCTATTAAGTGATGTGTTACTCTGAAGTGGGCTTGTTTTACTGAAGGTGCCAGTCAGTGGCAGTAACCTTCATTAAATATTTTAATTATTTTGAAGATAGACCAGTAACTAAAATTTACATGTGTAGGTTATTGTTAAGGAACAGCATGTTTGCATCCTGTCTAAGACATTAGTAACCAACTTCATGCAAGGAAAACAGCTTTGGTCTTCATCAGTTCTAAGGGATGGCATTTTATCTTCTTAAGGAGACAAACAATCAGGTTTAAACTATGGGATGAAGTAAGCAAGAGCCTTTTTGACCTTCTGGAGTGTTTGATGGATGTATGTTGATTCTGCAGGCAGACACATTGTGTTACAACATGTAAATGGCATGTACATACCTAACTTGCTGCTCTGAAAGGATAAAAACCCTGTAACACAAAGGCTCGAGATTCAGCCACAAACCTTTTTTTGGATCAATTCACCTTGCACAATGCTTCACCTACATGCTTTTATGCTGAGTAAAACAGTATTTCTGCCCATTGCTGATTCTCATTTTGACTTCAGCATTCAAACTAAGTAAACATTATGTATAATTAGCTATTTGTAACAAAGCAACAAAACTAAAACTGCAGTAGCGGCACTGCAGTAAGATGCACAGTGCTGCTTAGAGCTGATGCCTGTTACTGCTGCTAGCATTTCTGGTGCTTAAGCAGCCTGCTTTCCATTGGGTGGAGAAGACAGGCAGAAGAACAATCAGATTTTATCACACCAACAAAAAGCCCAGAAGGATACATAAACAATTTATTACTTCAGTTGTATTGGTCACAGCAATTCTCAAAGAGCATAACTTGCTCGAACTGTACTCCCTACCAACTTACTACTTCATAAGCTATGGTGAAGTTGAGCATAACAAGGCACCTGAAATTGGGGTACATATAACAAATGTAATTAGATGGATATTTCTCCTCATGTCATGTTATTTGGAAAGCAGATTTAATCCTTTGATTTTTTTAATGCTTTATTCATTAGAAAATAGTCATTTGGCATTTCCAACAAGACATAATGGCATCATGATATAATCATTAAAAGGACTGAAGTAATTTGATTTCCCTTTTTCTTCCAAAAGAAGGTCTGCAAATACACACCCAGTATCAGGGCAGCAGCTTGAGCTGGGTTCCTTTTCCGAAGGAAAATATCACTGCCACAATCCACTAAATCATGGCTTCATTTCTATTATGGATAGCTATTGCCATCATAATAGAGAGCAGAATGAAAACATAGGTGTAAGTAACAGATGCAGCTTAATAAAACTACTGCAGTTTTATGGAAAAAATAATTGCTGTTTCAGTGATATTGCTGTAGAGGCAAGAGACAGTCCTGACCTTGTGAACCTTCATAGGAGAGTCCCTCACAACAAGGCAAAACTGGAGGAAGAACCTCTTCTCACTGCCCCTCTTTTTTAGCCACACTTGTGGCCAAGAGCTGTTATTTTCCATTACTCAGATCTTTGTAATTCAAACTTTAGAAAAAGCATCATATTGAAAAAATTATCAAACCCAATAGTTACTGCAGGATATGAAGTCATCTCAATTTAACTTAAGACTTTTGTCAAATCTTCAAGCACTATCAGCTTTTACATTTTTGTAGAAGGCATTTGGTTTGCACAGAAAGCTGCTAGTCCTCTGATCCTGTAAGAAAGACACTTCAACTTAATATGATTTAAGGTATTTATTAGAGCTAATCCCATCAGAAGAGAATACTGGGGTTAATCCCATGCCCCTTGAGGTGCTGGGAGCCCCAAGGGTGTAGCACTGAACAGAACATGCAGCATTCCTTGTCCATAAGGGAGAATCTCTTTTCAGTCAGTGAAACTATCCTATCGTTTTCTTAAGGAAAAAGCTCTGTTGATCATTTCTACAACCAAGCTCAACTGACCTTCAGATGAGAACTTCTTGCTGCACTTCTAGGTAAAGGCAGGGCACAGGAGGCCTAATTGCCAGTCCTGAGCTGGAGCTGGGAGCTACTGCCAGGGCATCGTGCAGTGCAGCACAGGCCTGAAGAGAGCCCTGCACATGCAGCTCAGTGCAACACACCACGGGCCTGGCCTTACTCATGTTCATGGTTGTGTAGGTCACTAACCTCTTCAGGTACTGAGGTCTTCCAATTAGAATCCTGTGTGTTTATGAAGGGTACCCAAAACACACTATTGTTATGCCATGTCTTCATACTAAGTGACCTTCAAAAAGCTTGGATAATCCATCTTTTTTTTATTTGTAGGAACTGGTGAAACAGAAGGTGAAATATCAACTGACCAAACATCAGAAGTCTGCTCTAAGACAACGGCTACAGAAAGGAGAAGCAAATATTTATACTAAACAACGGAGAGAAAATATGCACAACATTAAGTCCAGCTTGGATGCAGCTAGTTTCTGGGGAAGATGAAGCTACCATAGACCATGAAACAACTTGTCATGTATGAAGATTAAATAATAATGCTAATAACCAATAATCCTTTAACACAACATAGTAATCTCTTCCATACAGCTCTTTTTTTTCTCCTGGAAATAAATAAGCCTCATTCTGAATCCTGTGACTTGGTTTGGGGGATTTTTCCTTTTTGTTTCTGGTTAAGAGCACTGACTGTAATTGAAATTCCATCAGTAGTGCCAGGTAAGATGATTTAACTACAGTAATTCCCAACACTTCTTGTTGGAAGTCATGGTACTGTGTTGATTTGGATTAAGCATCTGGTGTTGTGCAGAGGATGCCTCTGATTTTATTAGAATCAAACTCTTCAAGTTTTCAAACTCAAACAAGAGCACAGCCCAAAATGTTACCTTCCTCTTATGTTCTCAGAGACAAAGTTGACTTCTGTGGCATTACTACTACATGCTGTACTACCACAGCAGTGAAAAGGGATTCTACTTTCAGTGGCTATTAAGAGCATAGGTTTTCTGCCTTTCAAAGACACAGCCTTTTTCATGGGTGCACCAGAACTGCATCAACAGTGCCCTACTCTCCCCAGTTAAATAGCTATGAAGTCATCTATACCTCTATTTCTGCACATGCACAAAGACACTGGCTTCTGGTGCTGCTCTTCACAGACCTGTTCCTGTTTACATTCAGCAGCAGAGTGAGCAGAAGTCTTTTTGCCTTGGGTCTGCTCTGAAGTACAAAAATGAATACTCTCTTGCCTTTCATTTTCATGTGACAGACCGACTTCCTTGACTGTGCACACTGGTGTCAACCACTGAGTCATCACCAAAGCCAATGAGACTATTCTGATGAACTTAAAACAGGTGAACTCATTCTTAGGCTCTAAAGCCTCCAGGGAGCTAAAAAACCTCCAACCATCAGCTGTTACAAAGTGGTGATGTGGAAGGAGCTTTTAGGTCCTGATGTCCTTCAGCACTTTGGCATGTGTCAAATCTTGGTTTAACAGGTTTGGGATTTCATTTCCAATATAACTAGGGAGTTTTCGCCCCAGGCTTTGGGAGACCAAGATCTCACATGGACTTAAAAAGCAGAAGGCTCATGTAATGTTGATCAGAACAAACATGAATGAGAAAGAAGCCTGAAAACAAGCTTGGCTAAGATGCAACTAGCCATGGGGGTTTCCTGAGAAAATGATAATTATTTCTCTACTCGTGGAAAAACACTGTTCAAAATCACTCTTCCTTGCTCAGGTAGGAAAACACAAAGGGAAATCAAAGCATATTAACAACTAAGCAATACTCATGCTCTGCATTTCTTCAGTAAACTTGTTCAACAATGACATTTAATTGTAGCAAGGATTGCTGCAGGACAAGCTTCATTTACTAAAGACTTGGTAACTATAAAATATTTTATTCTAACACATGCCAACGTCCTGGTAGGGTTTCATCACCTCTGCAAAACTTCAGACATGAGCCTTGACTGAAAACTGGTAATCATAACCAGTAACTTGTTAATATCTTGTCAAGCATTACAATTTTTGTCTAAGATACCCTTTGTGATATAAAGCAGAATTTAAAATATTCTTGCAGAAACCATATCCAAAGAGTACTACACCCTGTCTCAGTATTTTTTCCATAGCAAGAAACCCCATGCTTACCACTGCCAATATTTAGGCACACATTTGATTTGGGCCAAGGTCTAAGTGGGCAGCAATACAACTGCTCTAAGTTGCTGAAAAACATCCTCAAAGCCAAAAAGATCACCAGAACATAACAGTATAGTTTAACTATATCACATGCTTCAGAAGGGTCTGGGAAATGCCACAGGAGCTCATTTACCCCATCTGTGACACCCTAAGGATTGTCACCTTCTTTCAGTGACACAGCAATGTCAACAACACCTGGAAAGCAATATATGACATGTCCATCAGGAAAAGACTTCTTTACTGAAGATTGAGAACCCTAAGTAACAATTACACCCATTTTCAAGAAAAAAAAAACTAATTCACAGATAGGAGTTGTTCATGTTGCCTTAGAAGACCCAGCCTTCACCCACCCCCCATGCACAACCTGGAACCCCCTCTTGATGACAAGTGTCTGTGTTCCTCCTTCAAAAAACCTCAACACCTCTGCTAGAAGAAATGGAAACAGAGACACAAGGAAACAGTCGCTGTAACAGAAGGTGATGTCACCATGCTTCTCTCTCCAGATGATCATTCATTAGGATTATTTTTACTCAAAAAAAGATTATTTTTACTCAAAGATGGATTACAAGTCCTCTAATTGTTGTATTGAAATTTTTGCTTTAAATCACACCAAAACCTGGACCAAGGATTTCCCGTTGGATTTATGGCATTATGGCACACTAGCCCCCATTCTGACTGAACTTGGTATTTTTGACATTATTTTGTCTTGGTACCCCTGTAGCTTTAATACCTGCTATAATCCTAAACCAAATGAGATGGTGATCACTGCTGCTCATTTCCCTCCATTTTTTTCCAACTCCAGTTTATTACTGCAGCCCTAAAAATCACTGCTCCTACTCTACTATCTGGTAGTTGATAATGCTAGACTGCTGTTCTGTTTGGCCTGTTTATATCCTTAAACATAGCCTACTTTCTACTTTTACTGAGTACTTCAATGCCTTGCCTGTTTTTCCCATCCATTTTTAGTACCATTTTCATCATCTCCCTTGAATGCATTTTTTACTGTGATCACAGGTATCATGATTCCCTCTTGACTTCTAGGTCTGATTGTCTGTTATGATTAAGATAAAAAACACTTAATTCCCCACTAAGTTCCACTCTGTCCATGTATTGAGTGTTGACCTTGAGCTAGACAGATCAATCTATTCCTCTGTCCTTAAGGTTCTCTTATCTCAAAATAAATTTCTCGAGTCCATGGAGGTGAAATCAAAGTTTGCTATAACTACTTTGAAATCAAAGCACTCCTAAGCACTTAACCAATTACTCCCTACTTCTACAGGTGTAAATTTGTGCAGTACATCATGGCACATTATGTAGGCTGCTGTGTTAACATTATCATTTAAGTCAAGAAACTTACAGAACTCTGATTATCCATCAATGCTAGAGTACTTTGCTCTAAGTTCTAACACATGCTGTACAACTGAAACAGTACCAGGCAACCAGGAAACCCAAACAAAAACACACTAAACTTTGGAATGCTGCAAAGTAATATTATGACCAATAAAACATTGTTTCTATTACACAAATACACAGTGAGACCTTAAAGAACTTTTACACAGTGTTTTAGACACACAACTGGGTACAACACATTCTATCAGCCTGTTGAACAACACCAAGAGAAGCAGAGACTCTTGGAAAGCTTTACCATCCTGTGTGTAAGGGCTGATGTTGTAGTAAGGCACATTCATTTCTAGTTACAACAGAAGATTAGCATCTATAGTTTATAATAGACATTCTAGTTGTATATTCTATTTCATTGGGCATATAGAGCAACCCACAAACCAAAGATGCATAAAAACCTGGTGACTGATAGACCTGGTGGAGTCATTTTCCACCTTTTTTTCTTTTAGCTCATTCAATTCACAGTTCCACCACCTGCTGTCCTAACAGGCACTACAGAAGCTGTCTGGGAGGACCATTCCTATTTAAATGGTAATCATATTTCTACTCCTGTTTTTAGTTAGAAGGATGCAAAGGCAGTTCTTGACAGAGTCCAAACACCCCACAGATTTGTTTTCACACAAGTGGAGACTCAAGGGACAAACATGACAACATACTGGGAGTTCATTTCCAGTACTTAACATTTTAGGATGATACAGAAATTATCTGATCCAAAGCAAAAAGAAAACTTCTTGCTTATTTTAACAAATAGCACCCAATCTTCCCAGTTTCAGACTTGCTCACCAGGACTGGGCCTCCATCTAATGATAACCACCCTACATGTTTTGAAAATCCTTTTTAATTAATGGCACAAAAATTGTTCTTAACACATAAGTTTAACTCACTTAAATCCTTGAAATAGAGCCAACCCTTGATTTACTGAGAGATGTTACAGATGATGCAGCAAGACATGTTATATTGGTTAGAAATCATTCTTTACATCAGACATCCAAATCAAATACATTATTCTATTCAGTGGAAATTAAGTCTCCTGTGGCACTTCAACAAAGTTAGAGACACCTCTACAAGTGTCTCCCCCAATTACAGCCCTGGCACTAAAGATGTCAAAGAAGCAAGCTCAATAGCTTGAGCCATTCATGTCTAGGTTGAAAAGCTCCCAGGGGAAAACCATGGAGCAAACACCCCTACACAAACAGGGCAATAAAGCAGGTATCATATTGCAATACATCTCCTCCAGACCACTCAGTTCTGACTGGCCTTTTAGCATCTTGGATTCAAGAGACAACTAGAACCAGTTGTAGGTCAATTTTCAATTTAACCAAGAAAATAAACCTGCTCAGGAGATTCCAACTTGTTCCATTACATGGATAAATAATGGATCCTTTCTGCAACTTGTCTGCATAGGCTTTAAGCAACTTCATTTGTTTCACATTGAGCACTTCACCAAGCTTAAATCCTGCAGCACTACAGGAGACAAGTTCTGCATAGTTGACTAAAACCGAGCAGAAAAACCTGCAACACTGCCTGCAATTCAGAATGCAGGCACAAACACAACTGTATCAAACAAGATGAAGACAAGAGAAAAGGAGAACTGTATGAATTACCATAAACCCAAACAAGAAATACTTAGGCAGCTTCATCCAACATCAACTCTTTGAATAGCATTAAGAATGGTAAAAAAATAACACACCACAATACCAGCCTGAAACCATACTATTTTCACTTGAGTACTTAAGTAAAACAACACAACTGTTGACTTCCTTTCCAGCAATACTTTTAATAGCTATTTCAAACATACTCCACTTTCTTAACGGAAATTGGACTCTCGTAAACACAAAAACACTAACTTGTTTCTTTCCACAACAAATAAACACTTGAATAATAGGCATTTTTTTATTAGCAGCCCGCTGCTCAGTTCATTAAATGGGCGAGGAGGAGAAGTTCTGCCCAAGAGATAACGTAAACAATTCTCCATCCATAGGCAAAAACCAAGAGCAAAGTTAACTCCATAATTACTCAAACGGGTCCTTCTTTCCCCCTCCTGCATGTCCCGGTGCCGAGAGGAGTGCCCAGCTCAAGGCAAGGGACACGGCGGGGCCGAAACGGCAACAATGAAAGAACGAGCAACCGGAGACTCACCAACTCTCACCACCGGCTCCTAGCGCTTCCTCCCTCCAAAAGCATGAGTTTTGTCTTCTCAGGCAGAAAAACGGAAAAAACCCGCTAAACACGAATCCTTACCGCTGAGGAAAGCAGCGCCACACAACAGCACAAACCCAACAACCGTCTGACCAGAGGCCCCTCAGCACTGCTCCTTATCAGCGCCTGAGCAGGGGCGGGGCAGGGGGTGGGGTGGGTGGGGTTTGGCGCCCTCTGGCGGCGCGGCGGGGAACTGCCCGCCCCTCAGGAGGCAGAGAAGCTTCCAGAAGGACGGCAGGGGAGCGGGGTGACGGCAGCCCCGCCGGGAGGGACATCGGCTTCGGATGCGTGTGCGAGTATGGAGCTACCGACTCGGCCCTGGGGAACAGCCTGGGGAGCCTTCGGGTGCCTCTGCTTGCTCAGCTGTGTTTGACAAGGAGATTTGGGTCAGTCATCAGGAGGAAATTCTTTAGTGTGAGGGTGGTGAGACACTGGCACAGGTCGCCCAGGGAAGCTGTGGAAGCCCCATCCCTGGAAGTGTTCAAGGGCAGGTTGGATGGGGCTCTGAGCAACACGGTCTGGCGGGAGGTGTCCCTGCCCACGCAGGGGGAGGAGGAACTCGATGATCTTTAAGGTTCTTCCAACCAAAACATCGTATGAAAACTGGGAAATAGCCGCAGCTTTACCTTTCCAGGCTCAAAAACCTTCGCCTATTTTAATGCCTATTTTAGCACGACCCACTGCCGAGGCGAGCAGCTCTGGGGCCAGCACGATCGCTGCGGGAAGGGTCCTGAGGCGGGGAAGGCTCCTCCAGGGAGCGGAGAGACCCATCGGCGCCTCCCGCCACGGCCGCTGGTTTTAAAAAGCGTCGGAACCGCCACCGGCCCTCAGCGGCCGAGGCCAGCAGCTCCGGGGCGGCACCGCCGGGGGCAGAGCGCTCCAGGGCGGTGCTCAAGGGGGTCCCTGAAGCAGGGGAGCCGCAGGTCCCCGCGGCAGCGGCTGAGGAGACCCGGGCGGGGCCGGGAGCGATGGCGGCCCAGCCCCTCTCACTGGGGAGCGCTCCCGCAGGGCGGGCAAAGGGGCTGTGGCAGGAGGGGCTTTGCGACTGCCAGCTCCTGTGAGCAGGGAGCAATGGCATCCCTCTTTCGAGAGGCCGTGGCCTCCCTGAGCCCTGTGACTGATGGAGATCCCCAGACGGGGCTCTCTCCACCCAGCCTGGTGACTTGAAGTCAAGGCAACCAGTTCCCGCCCTGCACGGCAGGTGCGTCTCCTCCGTGACAGCCTCAGCTTCCCCGGTGCCCTTGTACAAAAGGTACAAGACTCTACACGTAGAAACAATGACGAGGATGGCCGTTTATCTAGGCTGGAAGAGTCGCTACGGTTAAGTTAGCCTATGTGTGCCAAAACCACTTCCACAAAGAAAAAAACATGAGTTACTTGATAGAAGACTCTCTCCTGAGGGGAAGAGAAGGCCCAGTATGGCAAAGGGGACCCACAGCTTAGGGAAGTCTGGGGCCTCCTGGGTGCCCTCGTTAAAGACACGTTGAGGAAACTTCAGATTGTTATCCATTAGTGGTTTTTCATGTGGGCAGCATGAAGTTGTGATACAAAGTCCAAAGGCAATCTAAAAGAGAGTTCAGGGCTTTGGGATAACTGGTTCATTGATCAGGAGCACGGGCAGCGTACTCCTTTATGCCTCCAGTTGCGGGGAATGATGAGGGGGAAACAGGAAGACCCAGCAGATAAGCAACTGGCTCCACCACTGGTGTCACGGGCAAACTTCTGGGGTTTTTTGATCATCTGTCAATCTACGTGACACCAGGCCTGGTGGCCGGGACACCTCCCACTAGACCAGGTTGCTCTGTGATCTCTGGACAAACCCCATCGAAGGAGGTGCCTGTTGTGTGCACACCAGCTGAATGAACTCAGCTGGCAACCATCAGCACTCAGCAGCAGGGCTGTTACTCCCTGCAAAACAGTCTTAAAGGACAGGCAAGGAGCAGCATTTATCAGGATGAAAGACACTGTAGAGATCCTGCACCTTTGTAGAAGACTTTGCACATTGACCGTTCCAGATCTAGTAGTTTTGGACAAAGAGAGCTTTAAGGTACTGTTTAAAATGCAAATAGTGCAGCTCCCATCACATGGTGGCTTTCTTCTCCCCTACCTATTACAAGGAGGAGCTGAGGAGCCTCAAGATAACCTGCCCCACCTGTGGAAACTTGTTACCTGCCCACCTGTGGGAGGTCAAGCTATTGGGAGAGGCTCCTATAAAAGGGCTAGGAGGGAGAGGGGGTGGCTTACACAGGGGGTGTTTGTTGTGAGTTGGTCAGAGGAGAAGCAAGGATGAGTGAGGACCTTTCCTGCTGCTAAAGGTAGGTGTGTTTTATTGATAAATAGGTATGTTTTGTTAAAATTTGTGGATGAAGGTATTGTAGGTTGCTCTAGGATTGTGGTTGTTGTTGATGTTTGTTCTTTGGTGTTGGGTTCTGGAGTTTTTTCTGGTGGGCTTTGCTGCACCCAGCCCTGTAGTACCACAGTGTAAGGGTTTTCACAGCTATTAGGCAGCTTGGGCTGGGGGTCAGCAAGTCAGGGTCTTGTAGAAATGTCTATGTTGGTTTGGCTTCCTCTCTGGGGTTTTGTCAGCTTCCTAGTGGGTTAAAGTAGCTTTTTGTTGATTTTTGTTGTGGTTTGTTGTTTTTTTTCTGAAGCTATGGGCTGTGTTCTTACCCGAATGTATATATTAATAGTTCAAGTCTGTGTTAAAGATGTAGTAGTTTGTGTTTGAGGTAACAGTTTTATCAAGGGTTTCATGTTAATTTACATGGTTGAGTAGTTTGGTGGGTTTTCCCTCTGTTTGCTAGTTAATACAGAGCTTCCTGTGTATCTTCCAGTGGTGGGGGCAGCTTGCTATACTTGACCCAAAATGCTTGTTGTCTCTGAAGTCCTTTGTTGGTACACTTGTTAAATGTATTTGAAGAAAGTGACTTGGTAGCTTTTTGGGTTGTTGCTTTTGTTTTGTAATGTTTCTTGAGTACCTTGTTAATATCCTAGTATATTTCCCTGGGCTGAAATGTTTAAAAATGCCACTTAAGTCTTTCAAATGAACCTAAAAAGAAAGCAGCCCCATGCAGGTGGATTTTGCCTGCTGTAGAGGCACAGGGCTGGGGGTTCCTTCAAGAGTTACTTGGTTTTAGTTTCTCTATTACTGCACAGTTGCATGGATGTATTTGCTTAGAGAGAATTGAAGACCTACAGACACAAAAAGGTTCATGAAAAGGGTGGTTTCTGATACTAAATAACTGGTGACCTCTTAAATACATGGCTTTTAATTGCTTCTCACTATGTGAGTTAATTCTGAACTAGCTTTGGGTGGTCTTAATTACCTTTGCATTTGACTTTTAAACTAATCTGCCTAAAATGGATGTTTGATCTACCAGCATACAACCACCTAATTGCATCTGTCTCAACTGAGGAACCTGGTACCTACTTTGAGTCTGTCTCCTCTTCTTGGGTGCATGTTGATCTTCAATTAAGGCCAATATTTGTAGGTCCTGTACTGGAGGTTCTGTGTTTCCTAGTAACTGGCATACAAGGAATAACTTTGCTTTTGGTTGCCTTCAAGCCAGTGTGCTAAGAATTAGGTCAATTCCATAACTACAAACAATGAGGAAAACAGGCAATGCCACCTGGTTTCTGTGAGCATAGGTAAAATGAGAGCTTGGTGTTGGTGGTGTGGAAGATGTAATATTTTTGTATTATGGCTGAAAAAAGATGCTTTTTTTCAAAACAAAAGTGAGGTTACAGTATCTGTAGAGCAGGATAACTGTTGCAAGCTGAGTCATTGCAGTGTGTATTGTAGGGTGGGGAAGAGTTGATGCGAGTGTTGATAGCAAATTCTTAAAGCTATTAGTGCAAGAAACTTGTTTTTGTGTCAACAAACCACTGTTGTGGACCATCAGAGTGTTAGGGCCCTGGGTTTTGTAATGTTGTTTCAATCCCATAAAGGCTGATAACCTTGTTTGTAGATACATGTTGGGGAGTCCTCAATCAGACTTGTAGACGGGTTCCAGAGGTGTTGGGGAAGACCCTTTCAGATCTGAGCTGCTGGGGCTCACAGCCTCTCTAATTTACTGGGTCTCACTGAAAGCAAAGACACTCCCCATGGTCAGGTCCTACTAGGCTTTGTGTTCAGTGTCTTAACTATGCACAGGTGGAATGAGGCCTTGGGATTGATCTAGCAGAAGGAAACGTTATCGAAAGAAAGGTTGACTTTGAGAGTTCTGTTTCCGGTCTTAAATGATGTTGAAGCTAAAATTTGTTGTAAATTGCCCCAGTGGATCAGCAAATGGCAATTGCTTCTGTTGTGCAGGGAAAGACACTTCATATTCAGCTGGTGAGTTTGGCTTGGATCTTGTGCATTGGTGTTTGTCAATGGCTTAATGTAAAAAAAAATACACCTAGAGCTGTACAAAGTCTCTGTGATAAGAGTGCTCTGCTCTGACATGCAACCTAAAAGCTGCTGTAACTGATAATTTAGGGTCCCTGGTAGTGTAGATGACTTGCTTGCAGTTAAACTAGGTACAGCACTTAATGACAAGTTGAAGGAACAGTTTTGTTTTCTGCAAATGTGTATGGCCTACTTGGTAGACCTGTTGGTGGAAGCTGGTAGAAGCTTATGGTTCTTCTGAAATTTTTTCTGAGGGGGTTTGGGGCACTTAATTTTTTTCATTTGTTTCATCTTCGGGAAGCAAAATCTGCTCAATGATGGAGTGTTTTGTTCTGTCTGGAACCTCAGCTGTCCTAACATCTTTGTCCTAGGAGTTCCTCATGAACATGAAAGTTGGCCCAATGAATTATAGCTTGACCTTTTGCAAAGAGCACAGCAGGAAACACTAAACCATTAGAGAAGGGCCAATCCATATTGAACTGTCTAAGATGTGACAAATGGGGTGTGTTCCATGTTGCAGGAGGGTACAGGGTGGTGTTGGATAGTCCTAGCCTGCTGGCAGTACCTGTGCTTCAATGATCTCAGAACAAAGATGCAGGGTCTGTAAATACTGCAGGAGTGAGGCTGTACAATGGGCTTCCAAAAGGGACAGCACTGAGCCTTGCATACCATGCAGAGGGTCAGAAGGTTCCCTTTTGGTGGCTGGTGTGCATCCTTCCTCATTCTGGCCAGCTTTAGAGACTCCAGCTGCAGGGCAGAGGGCCAGGTAGAGCAAGCAAGGCTTCAGGTATGCTGGGCAGTTTAGTCTTCTGTGCTAACTCCAAAGCACTGTGGTGCAGCTCTGTCCCCTCCCATCCTTTTATTTACTTCAGAGCTGAAGGAACCCTCAATCAACTGTCCTGGAAGGGAAACCTTTCTGGAAAGTAATAATGGGCTTCTCTTCCAGCCCCTGTATCTGGTGCAGAAGAGCTGAGAGGAACATACTGAAGGACAGGCCAGTGTGATTAAGTAGATGATGTACCTGTTGCAGTGTTGGCAACTAACAAGGGAAACCTAGAGATCATTCTACAAATGAATCTACATCAGGAACATTTACTGAAATTGGAAACTGGATTCCTCCAGCTTAATTTAGCCACAGAAAGGCTGGAGGGAACACTAGAGGAAATGCATATTAAGCTGTGTACTGTAGCCACTAGATATGGAACCCTATCTCTCTCTTTTATCTCCAGAATGGCTTCTTCCTACTGAAACTGCAGCCAGAATCCTCAGTAGGAGTAAATCTGGTTGTCCTTGACTCAGTGACAGGCTAGTAGGTAACAGTTGCAGTGGTGGGTCTCAGGTGAGGTCACCTGTCAGCCCCTGCAATCAAGCCTTTATCAAAGGAAGATAGGAGCCTGCTTCAATTTTTAGTTAATTGGTGAGTTAAGGGCTAACATAGTCTCCAGCAAGGCTGGCTGCACTGAGTGGGAGGTGAAAGCTCTTCAGGCACAAAGGTGCAGCCATGGGAAGAGTTCTTCAAGATACCAGTAAGCCTGGAGCATATGTATAGGTTGTTTAAAACCAACAAAGAAGGAAAAAAGCCAATTCTTTCTCAAAGCTTTCATCTCCTGCAGTTTTGGTCCAACATCTTACAGATGGATGCCACAAAAGAGAAATCCAGCTCTTAATTGTTGGTGGAATATCAAATGCCAGTTTTCCTCTAATGTTGGTGTCTTTATGAAATTCTTCAGAAACTGCTTGCTCAGTTGCTCTGAGAAAACTTAATGACAATGAGACCTTCCTTAGGTAATTAATGCAGGGGAGAGCTGCAGAACAGCTTTGTTTTACAAAGGTAGGGTCTGCTTCAGAGAGTAGGTGTGGAAGCACTCAAAAACCAGTAGTGGGAGAACTTCTATGCAGGCTGAATGTAAGTCTGACCAAGAAAACTGTCTTGCTGACTGTTGGATTTCTGACCTAGTTCTCAACTTGTTTACTTGAAGAGACTCTGAAGTTCAGAGATCTTGCTGTACATTATCCTGAACACCAAATGCAGTCTATGACCTGTCCAATCCTAATGCAACTCTGCATGATGGTGCTCATCATGCACTATTGTTTTTCTATGAAACCTTCCCACTTTTCCCTGGGAGAATCAATTGCAGATAATGTTATTAACCCTGATGTTAACCCTGTGTCCAGTACACATTAATATTTTAAAAAGCTTAATGCTTTTGGGAAATTAGTGGACTTAAATCTTGTAATGAAACAAAAAATCTCAGCTCTTCTCATCTTAGGTGAGTTGTAGACATGAAAAAATTGAACCTGTAGACAGTTGAATTTTACTGTACCCTATCAAACTCTAGTGCCTTGTGCATGTGTAGGGAAATCTGATGCTAGGTGGAGAAAAGTAGCTATAGTTCACTGTGGATGAAATGAAGCCTTCCAGGGTAGGGGAGAAAAGGAAAGAAGGCCAAGAGAGAAATATAATCATACTTGAAAATGACAGGCTATTCTAGGTGGAACTTGCAGCTGAAATACTGATATGAGGCCCTTGTGGAGCATGGATTATTACACTCCAAACAGTTGAGCTTTTGCAAAGCTTTAATCACCAGCAAGCAATGGGAAGAGTCAGTATTGGCCACAGACTTTAGGAAGTGCTCCAGCTAAAACACTTGCACTTCCACCCTTGTGTACAGTGATAAATGGGAGATCTCTCTTGGAGACATCAGTACCCTACAAGGGGAGGGGGAAGAGTTGGAAATGGGTGAACTAAGTGGCTGCCCCAGAGTTTGGGGAGACAAAGCAGAAGGATCAGGTTTGGTTTGCTTATTGCTATGTGGCCTGTGAAATTTGTTCTGGTTTGTTACTGATGTTTGCAGTTACACTGCAGCACAGCATGGAGTGTGAGATGAGATGAGAAGCACAGGATTCACCTTATCCCTTGTGCAAGACTGAGGAACTACTCTTGATTCAGTGTGTAGTGTCTGGTTGGTGGCATGTATTCAGACTTAGGAGTAGATCAAGTTTTTCTATGCAATTTTTAGGAGACCAGAAGAGATGTGTTTTGTCTTTGTGTAGTGACTGAGTGAGTGTTTTAAACATCTGGCTAAAGGCACAATCAGGGGCATTTGTTAAAAGAACCTGAACCATTTTCTGGTGGTTGGAAGTCACCCTACTTCTGCTTGACATATGCTCCCTCACCAGACTTGGTTATTTATCTCATTTTAATCTTACTAACTCTGTTCTTTAGAGGACATTGCTAAAATAAAAATATATAGACAGCCTCCTATAAAAATGTGTTTTTTCCTAAGAATAAAATAGAGCTGGGGTGGAAGGAATCCTGTAGGTTTCTTCATGGTCACGTTCTTGAAGTGGAGTTTTGGTCACTAAAGACTAGGAGTTTTTTCAGTAATCATGAAAACCATTTCCATGTTTATTTGTGCTTGGCCTAGCAGAAAAAAACATTGAGTATTGCATCAGATTTGACTACATTATAACCTACAGCATTTTTGAGTATTCTTCAGGGCAAACATAATTCAGTGCTATGTTACAAAAGCTTCCATACCTGCAGTGTTTCTCCCAATTTTTTCATATCTTGTATAATATGTGGAATAACAATATGGGTAAATATACATGAATAAGCTTGAAATTCTAAGATAATTTCTGTGCTGAAATATTTATGCCTTGAAAATGGAGATAGATTTCATCTTCTTGCAACTTTTTTACATGATGGCACTTAGAAAACTAAAGTCATACTGAATGAAAGATAAATAGTTGAGAAGAAGGGAAAGGGAGAATGAGGAGTAGATACTAGGTGAGTGCTGGTTCATTTGAAATCTTCTTAAAATAAAAAAACCTTGGGTTCTCATCCTTTGATGCCAGTTTACCTGTAGTATCCCACCCAGGAAGAGTAAACCAGTTTTATGAAAGGCAGTAATAGGGGTTTGTGCCCTCAAAGTTGTGAGCTTATTTCCCTTTTTCAACCTTCATGTGTTGCAACCAAACAGAAGTTGGTATCTTTCCTTGCAAATGCAGCCTTTTAACATGAGAAATGAGCAGACTGCCCTAGTAGCCACCAGGTCAAGTGGAAAAGCCCATGTAGAAGAAAATCTGCCAGCCCATGAACCCCAGAAACCAGCAACTTTGCTTAAATGCCTAAGGGATTTTGGTGAATCAGGGGGGCCAAGCTTGGTCTTATTTCTGTACAGATTTAATTTTGAGATGAACTTTGCAAAACAGAAGAAAAGAATGATCTACTCAAATTTTTCTTTGCATTAATGTATAGAATTAATGTAGACAAAAGTAGCATTTATACTAAATGCAAGAGTGATTTATGAACCTGGGCTGGAAGGTGTTAGACAATGGTCACAGGGTATATTAAATACAAATTATCTGCCCAGATCTTAATTGTCATTCCTACCCTGTGCACACCTCACCCCAGGGAAGTCTGTAATCCTTTTGCCTGAGGCTTAAAATGTAGGATTAATTAGTTTGGCTTTTTTGTGTCTTGATGGCGTTTCTTTCAGTGTCATGTTGCCTGTTTAATGGGGCTCTGAGGTGTTTAAGTGAAACGCTGTTTTCATGCAAATTGATAGCAAATGTCCAAGAGTGCCTTTAATATTGATCAGAATCAGCCTGGAACTGAACAACAGGCAAAATGGTGATTTGGGCACAAGTTTGAAGAAAGTAGGTGTTTCTGTGAATTCACTCTGTGAATATGTGGAGTCATCAGTGACATTGCAACTTCCAGTCTAGCTTAGCAATCAACTTGGCAGTGCTTGCAAGGGAAGATGAGGTGTGAAGAAGCAAACTATGTGTTAACCACTAAAAATGAAGAGGAGTAGATGGGATTTGGTCATAGCAAAAAATACTGGCAAAATGCTGGGACTCCTTTACAGTTATATTGATACAACTTGCTCATTTATACTTTTTCTTATGAACCTGGAGACATGTTTTCCTTCATTTGCTGTGTTTGATTTATGAGTTCTGTGTTTGAGTACAGGTGTTCTGAGACTATTTACCAAACTCTGAAATAGGTGATCCTGGCTCCTGCCTGATGACAGCAGCTGGTAATTGGTCTGCAGGACAAATAGGTATGAGTCCAGTGACAGAAAGGAAACTGAATGCATTGGTGTGTTCTTCTTATTCTCTTGTGTTCCTTGAAAAGAGTGTCTTTCCATGCCATATTTCTGGAGGAGTTGGGGAACCAGTTCTCCCTTGTTGACCACAGAGTTCAGTTCAAGCATAAGTATTACAGAATTTATGCAGTAAGAGAAGATGATGCACTATTTTCTTAAGCTGGAAGAATCAGTTTGCAGAGGGTAGGGCTAAATCTTCTCAGTTGTGTTGAGAAATGGTGGCTGAGATGGTCCACTGTTATACTGAGTCAACCTGAGAAGAATGTATTGGAGAATCAATGTGTAACTCAGAAAAATAGTGTGTTAATTGTGTCCAAGTTTAGTGTCCTTAATTTGAAAGCCAAGTTTCAATTATGCTATTTATAGGATCAAATCCAGTGGTTGTCAAAACTTGATTGTGAAGAGAGCATTTTTTGCTCTCAATAGTTCCTAGATGTGATCACAGCTTAGCCAGTGCTCAGTCAAAAGCACATGATGATTTGAAGAGGAGGCTGAAGGCAAAAGATGGCTTGGATAGATAAACTCTTTTTCGTTTAAGACAGGTTTAGGCAACATAATGTTAGTTACATGTAATAACCTAATAATCATGGACAGATATAATCTTTTAATAGGTTTCCATTGAATGGTATTGTAAAAAGAGGCTCTTCATTGTAACTTGATCTGAATGTCCTGTACTCACACTGTACTTGATCAAAAACTTGAATATGGAGATTTCAGGAGTGTTGACATATGTAATATATTGAACACTTGGAGCAGATCAGGAGCTTCTATTTCTCTTAGTAAGTTAGAGGCATCCATATTTTTGTACAGCACAGCCCTATAGCTCTTTTGTACAGTGGGCTGACAAAAAGTCAGCATAATAAAACAGCTCCCTGCAACTTCTCTAGAGAAAATGAAACCCAATTGGATGACCTGGTTGTTACTGGCATGACAATTTGTCATGAAGACTCTTCCATTTTCTGGTTAGATTAGAAACAGCAAAACATGGAATATTTAAGTTGCCTTAGTTGTTCTTAGTGGGAACTTTGTGTTGCATAGTGAGTGTTGATGTAAATAACAGAAGTCTACAGAACTCTGAAGCATTTGGTTTAATGATAATCTTTGACCATAAATTTTAGATTAATTGAGCCTTTCCAGACAGTTGCCTGCAAGGTTGGTTATATGCTGTAAGACATTTCTGTGTAAGAACATGATGGAAACCCATTGATTTCATGGGTGTGGGGTATATCCAGCCAGCCCAAGTGTTTGTCTAGGTTGGCAGTTGTCGTGGACTGAGATGGGTAAAGCCGCGACCCACACCCCCACCTCGGGGGATCGAGGGCTGAGGACCCTGTCACACTCACAAACAACGCTTAGGAATCAATAGGTTTATTAAAGGCACTGAGGGTTTGGCAAGTCCGATATCAAATAACACACAAAGACTATCTATTTATCTGTATCCACTTCTATATATCCATATACCAACAGCTATATAACAATATATCTATATACCAATAACAACACGCACAGAAAACAAGAGAGAACCTTTCTCCGTCCCCTGTTCTCGTTCCCGGACAGGGATAAGAGGGAAAGCCTGGAGAGAGCCTTTGGGAAATAGAGGAATATTGAAAAAGAGAAGTGTCTGGTATGTATGAATGTTATGTAGGAATGTTAGTAAGAAGCGTCAGAATGTAGTTCGCAATTCTCACCACCGGGGTACGGCCGAAACCGATCCCTGGTCGGGATCCACGTCCTTTCCCTTGAGACTCGGAGCAAACAGGTCGTTCGGTACGTCCACACGCCAACAACCACAGGCAAAGGCGCCGTATAACTTCACGGCAGTCTCCGCAGCGATGCGCTCCCTGCGGCGGCTGTATCCGTAACATTTGCAATGCGCGCCTTTCGGGTCCTTTCCGGTGCCTGCCCCGCCGGGCCTCCTGGGAGCTGTAGTCTGTGGTCCTGTGCGCATGCGCCTGGTACCTCTGTCATCTCACGGATGCAGAGGAGTGCATTACCAGGACTGGCCTGTAGGTGTCGCTGGATTAAAGGCCATGATAGAGTCCGTCTCACAGCAGTGTTGCTGATTCAAAGGGAATTATAAAAAACCCAACAGATTTGTTCTTGTTCTTAACTTGTGCTCAGAGAACTCCACTTCAGTTAATCACAGTTCAATCGTTCTGTGTGCGTAAAGCTGAGCAGAGAAACCAACAGTCTTTGTGCCCTTGCTTCTGTTGAGTCTTTGCATAGGAAACACACTTGGGAGCTCTTGTCTGTGTGCACAGTTCAAGCTTTTTCTTACGAAACACAAATTTAGGGCCTTGCTTGTCGAGGTTAACAACTTGGACTTGAAAGATGCTCATTGAGATGGGCTGAAAATCACTACCTTGAATGTATGAGTTTGAAGAATGGGATTTAAAACACCTCAGCAATGCCCCCTGCCAAAAAAAAAAACAATCCTAGATGTTGTAAGAATTATGCTTGGTTTTTCCTTCAGCTATAGGTACTGAGTGCTTGTCTGCTTGATATTTTTGCAGAGATCAGGCTTCTGTAATCCTGCTGTCATTCAGTGAAATTCGGTGAAAGAACTGGAGGGAGTTCAAGGGGACAAAAGCAAGCATCCATCTCAGATGGGAACAGAATCCACCAAGTAAGTCTTTGTGGGTGTTTTTGGAAACAAAATGTCCTAAAGGTTATCATTTGGTTTGGTAGGGTTTTTTTCCTGAACTTTGACTCTGACAGTTACAAGAAATTTGTTTTTAATGTGGTTTATGGTAGTTCTGGCATGTGTGGTGTGCAGTGCCTTGTTATGGTGAGACTGTGGTTTTCTAGTGCTTCTGAGGAGTAATTAGATAAACAAGATGCTTTTTATATATTTGGAAACAGACTGAAACAGAAGGTTCAGTCAGCTGCAGTGCTTTCCCTGACATATTCAAAGGTCTTCCAAGTTCAAACCCCAGCAAGTTCAGGTTTACAGGCAAGGGTTGTGCAATGCTTTCAGATGACAGGAAATGAAATAAAAACACAGGTGTCACCATAATTAACACTGTGGTTATCAGCATGGTTTGAGCTCTTAAAAATGTGTCCTTGAGAATCTAACTTGCTGAGGGAAGAGAATTTGTGCTTGAAACACATCTGCTGAGCTCCACTCACAGCTTCCAAAGCTTGTGCAAAAAGTCATCTTTGAGGAGCAACAGTTCCCTGCAGAGTGCTGGACATTGGCTGTCTGAACAATCAATAAAAATATGGTGCCATGGTGCTCTGCAGCTCTGGGGAATGTGTCTTAAGCAGAAGGCCTAGAATAAGTTAACTGTACCCCTGATTGTTCATTTCTGTCATAGCTAGAGTGGTATATGAGGGAGAGAGCAGTCTTGAAAGGATCAACAGAACTTGGGCCCTTTCAGTTTCTCCAGGTATGATGTTCTGTAGGGGTGTGTAGCTGCCTATGAAAGGAGTTGGGAAACCCTTAAACAATTGCTGCAAATGGGTTCATGCAATTTCCCTTGTCTGAACACTCCTCAGACACAACTGTCTTTTTTCTGAACTAACATCTTGCTCTATCCCACTATCTGACATTAGATCAAGCTCAAAATGACTAAAAGAGGTCACTCTGCCTCTGCCCTCTTCTCCAAGGGGCATTGTCATGTGCTTACTTCTCTCATGAACTTCATGTCACTTGGAAAGATAGAACCTCAGTTACCAGGTTTTTGGATGTTGCTTTAACTTGGTTGTCTCAGGTGCCTCTAAGCATTAGAGGTTCTTCCTGTGAGACATCTCTCAGGTGTGTGCTCTGCTCCTAGAGAAGGCTTTCAACACTTCATGTCACAGCTTTTGTAATAAATGCACATATGATTGGAAAATGCTGCTGAGAGGTTGTGTACTGCTGGTGGCTTTGACAGTTTTTATTCTGTTTTCTTCTGCAGGCTTCCCATTTTTTTAAAATGCTTTAACTTGCCCTTCAGAGGACCTTGGTCCTTTTTCCACTCTGCAGTATCCTTTTCCCATAGGTTGAGTTCTGCCTAGGTCTGTTTGCTTCAAATAGGCACTAGTGTATGTTCCTATCTTGAAGCCACAGGAGAAGTGACTCAATTGCTAGGAACATCTGTAAGCCCCATTCTTTTGAGCACCTTAGTTAAGCTCTACAAATCCTGACAGTCTCAGTCACTGCTGACAGACTCTTCTGCATACTTGTCAACTGACTGCCAGGATGATCTTGTGTGGGCTTTGATTTTCCAGCACCACTCCAGTTTGTCACTCTTGAGCAGCTCTGTCTGGTTTTACTGTCCAATGATGGCTCTTCTTGGTCATGATTTTATAACCTGTGGCTTGCTCTTGAAGTGCTGCTGCAGTGAAATACTGGTCAATGCTTGTAGGTGTGCAGAAAGGATTGGGGATTGGGTGGCTTCTGTTCATCCTCTGCCAGTTGGTCTTGTATTTGAGATGCTGACTGCTCCCAGTGAAAAATGTACTATAACTATAACACCTGATCAGCAAGTCTGGCTCTGCTATTTATTCTATGCTGTTGTCCAAGGGGATATACAGGTAATGCAAGAAGAACTTCTGGATTAAGTTAACAGTTCATGATGATTGTTTCTCCATTATCATGTGTTCAGAGTGACTTAGCTTGAGAACAGAATTTCATCCAGATGCTTGAACTGTACTTAAATATTGAAACATGAGCCAAGCATGGAAATGTGCTCAGAATGCTGCATTTGTTTGTACTTCACCCTGGTTTTGTAGCACAGGAATTGAGACAAGGATGTGATGTTTCCTTGACGTTTCTACCACTGATTTATATCAGTTGTTCCATGGTATTAGACAAATGGAACACAGGGGTAGAAACACACTGTTGCACAGATACTTTCCTGTCTTGGTAAAATATAGATGGGGGAACATGTTCTGAAGGTCCAAGAGTTGAAAAAATTCCTTTGAGCTGTGTTTATCTGCATTGCTAGCAACATGTCTCCCTGGATGGTTAAAAATAAAATGTAGAACCCAAAAAAGTCAATGGGCACTGACTCAGTTCAAATGCTTGGAGACTGGGTCTGGATTATATTGTTTCAGTTTCATCTCTGATTTTTCACTGCTTATTTTCCTGCCCTTTCTTAAGTGCTTTTCCATGGTTACATTTTGTGTCCTTTGACAAGTGTTATAGGCTTTAAACAGGGACAGCATTTGCTCCAATTTTTATCCCTAGTCTTCAATTCTAGCCTGGATTTCATTATTCTTTAGCTATTGTGGACTGTTGCAGTGGATTTAAGCAAGCCTTGTGCATTAAGAGCCAAATCAGTTCTTGTGGGAGAAAAGTAGTGGATGTTCTGTATTGCAGTTGGACAACATGCTGTTTGTAGGTCTATTCCAGCTGATAGATTAGATTCCTGGAAGTATTCTGTGTTATTGCCAAGTCTTGCAGCTTGTGCTCTTCAGACCATAGTGGACTATTATATATAACAGAAGCATTGAAAATTCATATGAAACAAACTCTAAAGAGAAATTATCATCTTCACTGCAGGAGTGTCTGCAAAAAGTTAAAATGAAACAAGTGTTGAATAATCAAATCTGATGTAGCTGATCCCACTGGGATGGGAATCCAGAGGACTGACTGGAGTTGTTCTGCACTACAGACAACATGGAGCACAGCACCTCTGCTGAACCTGGCAGGCAAGAGCTCACTGTTTTGTCTGCTGGAGCCCCAGAGCTCAGGTTACCCACTGAGTTGGGGTTTGCTGTTCACTGGGAACTGGGGTGTATGAGGAGAGGACCAACACCCACATCTCAAAAGGAAAAACAGTCCTGGCTCTGCAGCTTTGGACACAGGTGTTGTCACCTATGTTCTGTGGCATACACAGCAGAGGTAAAACAAATTATTTGGAGTAGAACTTGTTAAAATCAAGGTTGTTTGGAAATTTTCTGCCTGTCTTTAAACACCTTTGGATCATCAAATTTATGTTTTGCTGGTGTTATTAGTTTATTTAACTATTAATTACTTATTTGGATGCATGTTAGTTTGCCTGCAGCACAAACTGTTGTAACCCCTAACCTGATGAAAATATATTTTTATATCTATTTTTCACAGCAGGCTCTGAAGTAACTTATGTTGTGTAGCAGCAGGATCAACTGGGCTGGTTTTGATACTTGTTTTGGCTTTTCTCTTCTCATGGCATCATCATCTTACAAGATGCATCAAGAGTGTTAATTCAAACAGTTTCTCCATCTTGGGAATGCCCTGAGAGCCTCCTTGGTTTGTGGCTGTTGATCTCACAAGGGCATACTTAAAACATCTAGAGGTAAATGATGAGTACTGTGATGTGTGTCAGCACAGCACTGTTCATCCTGATACACAGGCATGTGGCTTCCCTGTTTGTTCAGGCTCTAAACTGTCCATGGAAGGAAATAGGACATGCAGGCCTTGCCTGGGTTGGGATTGGTGTTACCCAATGTCCTGTACCACAGAGCCCTTGGGTTACTGTGTCACAGAGGAGGTTAGGAACTTGTTGTCTCATGTCATTGGAAAGCATATGATCAGAGTCATAAGGAAAAAAATAATAGTCTGTCAGAAAGGTATAAATGACTTGGTCATCACAAAGAGTGAAAAGGGAGACAGGCTGAGCTTTTTATGTTCAAATTTGTTTAAATGTATTCAGATAATAAACTTGCTGAACTACTAAACTACTTCATTAGCCAAGTTGACAAGGACAATTTGATCCAGCCACTCCAAATTCTCAGAACTATTAATAAAAACTAGTTTTACACTTGCTGATGTAAAATACTAAGATGGTGGCAAGTACAGGCAGTTAGCATGTTTGAACTAAACAGGCTCTCAGGAATGTATCTGAGCTCAGTCACCTTCGAGTTCACATGATAGTTCTTTCCTACCTGCAGGGGGTGGCTAACAGCAAGGCTGAAAGCCAACCTTACCAGTACAGGCTGCTCCAGTGTTCTGTGGACCAGTCTCTAAGCTGTACAAAAGGGTTAAAAGATGTTTTGATGCTTGACATCATCCAATAACATTTTTTGAGGTTACTTTAAATTGAATGAAATTATTCCTGTGCTTTTTGTCAGCTTGATTACTGAAGAGCATTCTGTACTTGTTCACTGCCATGCATGTCAACTTATCTTGGGTGCTCTGTTGGGAATTGCATTGCATGCTTCTAAGGTGAGAGCTGTTGTTCATGATTGCTCCTTGAAGACTAGAAATGAAATGAACTGTGATCCCTTGCAAAGCAGAAATAAAACTGGTCGTCTGGGCCACATGTTCAGGTTTAAAAGAGTTGATTTTACATTGCCCCAGTGGTAGCACAGGTTTGACTAGTTTTTTTAGTGAGTATGAGCCCATTTGTAATGTAGGTGACATAACATAAACAGTGACAGTACATGTGCTTCCTGAAGGAGAAGCAATGATACAAGAGTCAATGGAAAGCAATTCATTTCACACATGTAAATTACCATGCTTGAAAATGAAGCATGTAATAAAAGAAGTCTTTACCTTTAGAAATATTTGCTGTGCCATCTCCATAAACCAAAAGAAAACACTGAAGGTTAATTTGAAATAAGAGACCTGACTCATAATACTTGGGAACTGTCTGGATTAAGTACATTCTAAATGTAGCCTGACACCCCTGGAATGTAACAAGTTTCATTCAGTCTTGTCTCATCTCCCACTAGAGTTACAAATAACAGAACATTGCTTTCCTGAGACTGAAAACAGTTAATATTTAGATAGAAAATTTAATGAAACAGTGGACAATTTCATAATGAATAATGCTCATCTACATCATCTTGTGAAGACTTGATGGTCAACTTAATACTAGTGACTTAAGATGTCAGTGTTAGGTTGTTTTGTTTTCTTACTCGAGTTGCTATAGGCTTGGTTGTCTGAAAGGGCAGTGCCAAGAAGCAATGGCAAGTTACAACATGCAGGAGGGAGTTGAAGAGGACTGAGTTGTTTTAATCTAATTGAGGGAAATAGAAGTTGTGCAGTCTGGGTTGCAAGGGTTTTGATTTGGTTTGTTTCTGTCTTTGGGTAAAATGGGCATGAGAGAGGCTTAGAATGAGTAGTCACACAGAACAAGCTCCTTTCTTCAGTTGCAGGTCCTCATTTGTTTAGCTAAGGTTTCTTGGAGAAACAAAACTAAAAACCCACTTGATTTTAGTTGCACCTGAGAATACCAAGAGCTGGCAATCATGAATGCCACTGTTTCCATGTGCATGAAAAAATAAGGTAGGGCTGACGAAATTATGACATCAGCCAAGGTGCTGCTCTGGGGAGCCAGAGACACTTGAGAGTAAAGCACAGGAGGTGTTGTCTTGGAGGTTCATCAAATGCTGCCTGGGAGGAACCAGGTTACAATGGATGCCTGACTGGAGGATGTCTGGGAGGACTTGACCTGGCTGGGCCAATGAGGTGGAGCAATTATATTTGATATTGGGATCTTTCACTTGAAGGAGACTTCTGTTGCAGCACTTGATGTGAGGAGGGGACTGTTGCCTGTGAGTCAAGGCAGCCAGTTTGTGGAGGTCACCTGAGACCTCAGGGGGCTGAGAACCTGATGGATGCCAGACATTTCCTCCTCAATGTACAGACATCAAGAGAAATGGGTTGTCTAACAGCAGAAGTGAGGCTGTAGCTTGCCTGGAGTACCTTTCTGTTCAAATGGTTGGTTTTGAGGGGCTTGGTGCAGTTTGCTATGCTGGGACAGCCACCCTAGTCATAGAATTAGGGAATAATGAGGGCATGAAAACCAGCAAGGTGGCTAAAATCCTGTGTATAGAGTGTAATGAAAATAGGTATCCATTTTCAGCTACTCTCCAGAGAGCACTGCAGCAGAAAAGCCTGGAGGATTATTTTTCTGGCCTTGCTAGAAAAGCACATAGGAAGGAGAAAATCGTGTAGGTGTCTGCAGGGCAAGCCAGAAGTTCTCACTGTTGCAGGAGTTCTCTCCTCATTTTCTAAGTAGACCTTTGGTGTCAAAATTCAAAGAGAAACATGAATATCTTTGAAGTAATTGGCTTGAGTAACTGCCAATGTACTATGAGTTTGTAGATGGTTAATTGTACTTGGAATACAAAGTAATGTAGTAATAACCTGGTCATATTATTTAGGAAGTAATTATGGATGGAATTCATAGAATCTTAGAATGTTAGGGGTTGGAAGGGACCTCCTAGAGATCATCTAGTCCAACCCCTCTAAGGCATGATCACCTAGGGCAGGTCAAACAGAAATGTGTCCAGGTGGGTTTTGCAAGTCTTCAGAGAAGGAGATTCCCCAGCCTCTCTGGGCAGCCTGTTCCAGTGCTTTGTCACCATCACAGTAAAATAACTTGTACTTGTGTTCATGTGTAATCTACTTGAGATATCCATTGTTCCTTGTCCTGGGCACCACCAAAAAGACTGGCCCCTTCCTTTTGACATGTATCCATCATGTAATTATAGACATGAATAAGGTCCCCTTTCAGCCTTTTCTCAAGACTAAACAGCCCCAGTGCTCTCAGCCATTCTTCCTGGGGGAGATATTCTAGTCCTTTAATCATTCTTGTAGCTCTCTTAGGAGAAGTTTTGGTTTGGTTATGGTAAATATGTTCTGTCTTGACCTCAGGAATAATTTGTTGAACAAATGAGCTGTTTTCCTGCTGGACTTGTGTAACACTCAAACCTCCTTCCCTTCATGCACGTTTTCAATGACTCAGGACTGTTAGATGTCTGTCATGTGTTAGCATTAGTGTCATCTCCATTGGGTTGAAATGTTAAATCACATCAAATGTAGCAGAATTTTAAAGGGATGGTTGAAATACGCACACTTGGCATGAGTTTGATTCTTATGTGGCTGCCTATTTGGTAGAGTAGAGGCATAAACCACTGGATTGAGAATGTATCTAAAATACTCCTGGCAAAAAGCCAGAGGAATTTACCTGGAGGGTCATTTATGAGTTGCTGTAAAACCTGTCTCACCAACTAAGTGTAGTACTATCTTCTGGGTTTTATGCGCAGGACAAGAGCCAGAGGGATTTACCTGGAGGGTCATTTATGAGTTGCTGTTAATCCTGTCTCACCAACTAAGTGTAGTACTATCTTCTGGGTTTTTTGGGCAGGACAAGAGGTCAGAAGGGACTCTTACTTGAAAAGACAGAATTTTCTCTAGAGACAGCAGCACAGTCAGAACACCTTTTCACCTCTGACAGAACACTTGTGCCCAACAGCTCTATGCTATCTAGAGAAGGTTTGTGAAGTCAGATGTGACCACGATCTATATAAGCCACAGGAGTTGTTTAAATTAATCCATCTGCATTCAGGATTTCTTGTGTGTAGAAAGTCTCTTGTGCTGTTTGCAATACCTTGACTCCAACTTCTTTCCTGTGAAAGAGCCCAAGTAAGTGGTGTACTTCTTGTGTGTGAGCAGGTTAAGGAAACTAATTTGGCCCCTTCAGGATCTTTAATTAAAATTTAGACTTGGTCTCAAGTCAAGTGTCTGAGCTGTAAAGTCCTAGGGTCTGTTGATCTGGCCTAGCACTTAGTGCCTTCTTTATTCCTTAAGTGCATGTGTAAGTGACACTTTTGACAAGCAACTACAAATGAATCCCTGTATGGTTAATCATCTCTTATTAGAGCTTGATTTCCAGTCAAGGGCACATGGAAGCTCCCAGAAAAACCTGTAAAACAATCTCTAGGGGTATTAGAGCTCTTTCCCCTAGATCATTTTGTTTTTTTAACCTTGCTTATTTCTCTGCTACTGAAAGAAATGATGCCTTTAAGCTGCAGGTGAACCAATGAATGGATCACACTTTGTTCCTGTCACTCTGTAAAAATATCTCACACTTCAGATAAATGGCAATGAAGGAGCCCAGCAGCAGAACTTGGATTAAAAAGAGTGATGCAGCAAGTGTTTCTTGCATTTAAATTTTTTTTCTATTTGTAGGGTCAATGTGGTCATTGATCATTCTAAAAATGAACACTTGACCCTGATCTTCATTGGTCTGTCCTTTCTAAGTGACATCTAAACAGAGCTGGAAGGGTTTGACTCAGGCTAGGCAGGGGAATGACCAAGTTCTTGTTGTGTACTGAACTCACTGCCCTCAATGAAGTCTTGCCCTCTTAAGCTCATGAGTGGCGTTTTACTGACATCAATAGATGCCCTTGTGTGTGTTCCTGGAAGCAGGACTTAGCTTTTTGCATGTGAAGATTATATATAGCATCAGGGAATCAAAGCAGTTTTTTCTTGTAGTGTGCAAGTGGCTGCTTCCTTCACTAATGTGGGTGGGATGCTGAGGGAGGAGTGGAAGATGTCAGGACAAGGTAGGTTCCCTGGATGTCTAATGAGCTCAACTAAATGTGGAGCACTGCTCACTGAACACCATGTGTGGGTCCTTAGGGAGGTGTGAGGATCCATCTGGCTCAGGCATGAAGCAATTCTGTTGCCTTTGTCTTCCTCTGAGGACACAATTTTTTGGGGCTTTGCTTACTCTTTGGCTCAAGTCAGAAGAACCTAACAGGTGACAGGATCTTTGAAGGTTCTTGTAGCTAAAATTGATTTTACATGTGTTGACAAGTGGGTGAAACATTCTGGGGTTTCATATGGTATAAAGGCAGGAAAAATTGTCCTACCTAGTTGCAATCCTAAAGGCATGTTTTTAGAGTAATGTTTTACAAAACTTAATGATGTCTGTAAAAATTGATATTGCCATTTCTTTGAAGAAATGTGCTGTAGCTCGAGACCTGGAATCGATTCCCTCCCACCCCTGCCCTTCACAATAGACTTGCAATTAAAATGCTAAATGGCATTTCCAATTTAGAATTAGTGTCAATGTAATGAATATTTTCTCCATGTAATTAACATGATTTGGATTAACTGTTATGTAAATAGCAGGCCTAAGTCCAAGTTCTTGGCAATGAGGTGCAGGTGTGGATCCCTGGAACTGTTCCTGTGTCAGCTGGGATGTCTGAGACAGTGCAGTTCACATCAGAAGGGCTGTGAAGCAACCAAAATTAGAATAAAAACCTTGACATGGATGAGGCTGCAACTACTGTAACATCATAACATGGAGACATGGCAATTGATCCTGCAATGACTGAGATGCCAATGGTATAAGTCAGTGAAACAACTTCAAATAAAGGAATAAAGATTGTTAATGGCATCATATTGGTTGGCTCAAGAATTATCACCATTTAAGAGTAGTGAATCTGCAGTTACTTAAAATGCTATAAAGTATGGCTGTTCTCCATAACTGCTGCTACTCAGTGTTTAGTGTGTGTTTTTGATGTCATCCATTTTCTGTTTCTTTTAATTAAAAAGAATAATTTTCAGGGTAAGCACATGATAATTTTTTCTTTTTATTCAAGTTGTCTTCCTCAGAACCCAGTCCTGTTCAATACAAGACCTGAGTTTTCCTCAGGTACTGCAGAACACTGTTTTGGGAAGATGTGTTCAGGATTTCAGTATTTGTTTCACCAGCCCTTTCCCCCCCTTACATCAGGTACCTTTTCAGTAGAGAAGTTGAAATCACCCTTTACTCTGCTGTTCACAGTTGCCATCCCTGAGCTCTTCCATATGAACTATGTCCTCATGTATTGGCCAACACTATAATCTCACCAACAGGTTTGTGTTGATGTTATTGCAGATCTATACCTAAAATTTGTGGTTCTTCCCCTTTCCACATAACAGAAGAATGGTCTCAGGGGTTGGCTGAGCACAAAGTTTTCAGCTTGAGCTGGGCAGATATGTTAAAAGGCAAAACTAATAAAAGAGGAGCTGAAGCTGTGCCAATGCCAAGTCTGAGACCTCTAGTAGAGCAGTTACCTCACCTGGCAGCCTTGTGCCTCGTGGATGCATGTGGACACTTGTAAAGCTTGGCCTCTGTGGACTGAAACAGACATGGGGGGGGCTGTCACTGACATCCTGGTGTCCCAAATCCTGATTATCTCCTGGTGCTGCTGCTTCACTGGGGAGTTGTGATCCCTGGGTTGATGAGCCTTCTCAGTACAATCCATGATATGTCAAGTGATACAAGATGGGCTCTCTTCTCCTCCACAGGGAAGAGAAGCCCTGACTTATCTCTGGCCACCTGCACATGCATTTCAACAATAAACAGACACATCTACTGTCTTCTTTCCCTACCTTTCATTACAGAAATGTGGGAGATAAATAGCTGTGACATAAATTTGGGCTGAGCTGAAGTACCAGATATGGGAGGCTGTGGTTCTACACAGTTTTGTGGAAAATGACACAGCCCTCAAAGTCACACCAGCAGAGAAGAGAGCTAGATGTTTAGATGGTCTGAGTGTCCCTGGTGGCTTCCCCTATGTTATGTATTTTTCCTGGCTAACAGGTCTGCCCTGCATCCTTGGGTCTTACTGTGGCCAGAGGGGAGAAAGTGTGAAGACAGGCATGGTAAAAGCATATGACAAAGGAGTTGGCTTATGTGATGAAAGTTCAAAGTACCTTGTGTTCTCCCACCACATTCAGGTTTCCTGTGAAATCCTCATCAAACTATCCTTCATTTTTCTACAAGTCTGCCTCCTTTTGTGCCCACATGCAAATGGGTCAAGACTCAGTACTCAAGTGAAGGGAACAGTGCCCAGCTGAGAGCTTTTCTTCTTGAGGTTTTTTTGTTGATTGGATTAATGTTTTTTTCCACCAACTTGTTTTTCCGGAGTAGTGTTGGGTACTGTTGAAAGAGTAGATGGTTCAAAAGTTATGTTTATGTTCTTTTCACAACAGTTGCTTACTGTGTTTGGGTAAGTTCTTCCAGAGCATACTTTTGTTCCTCAGAAACAATAAAGGAGTTTTATAAAGGAGTGATTTCTTTCAGTGAAGGAACTCATCCTAATACCTAATCTAAACCTCCCCTGCCACAACTTGAGGTCATTTCCTCTAATCTTTGCATTATTCAGTTGGGAGAACAGGCCCCCACCCACCTCACTGAAACGTTCTTTCAGGTAGTGTGAGAGAGCAAGGAAGTCTCCCCTTAGCTTCCTTTTCTCCAAACTATATCCCATTTCCCTCAGTTCCACAGGACTTGTTCTCTAGACCTTTCACTAGCTTTGGAGCTCTTCTCTGGATTTGCTCCAGCCTCTCAGTGTCCTTCCTCTAGTGAGGGGCCCAGAAGTGAAAGCAGGTGTTGAGGTGCAGCCTCCTAGTGTCTGGTACAGGGCCATGATCACTTCCCTTGTCCTATTGGCCAAGCTATTCCTGAAACAGGCCAGGAGTTTGTTGGCTGCTTTGGCCACTGGGGCACACCGCTACCTCATGTCGAGCCAGCTGTCCTTCAGCAACCCCCGGGATCCTTTTGTGTTGGGCAGCTTTCCAGCCACTCTGCCCAGGCCTGTGGTGCTGTCTGGGGTGGTTGTGACCCAAGTGCAGGACCTGGCACGTGCTCTTATTAAGTCTCATCCAACGTGCCTGTGGCCGCCAGCGGGACTGAACTCCGGTCACCGCAGCTCTGGGCAGAGTGGCCGGGTGCAGCGGCTCCGAAGCGGAGCTGATCCGCAGTGGCGCGGCACATCTCGGCCGTCAGCGTTTCCCTTTGGTTTTTCTTCTGCTTTTTCTTTCCGGAAGGTTTCTCCCTGGCAGGGAAGCGCCAGCGGAGCGGTGGGACACGGCAGGAGCCAGCAGCTCTGGGCAGAGCCGCGGGCACCGCCCCGGCCTGTGCCGACGGCCCCTCGGGAGGGCGGGAACGGGGCTGAGGCGGCAGCTCGGGAAGGGGCAGGCGGGGGGGCTGCCTCAGCTGGAAGGGACCATCTCCCTCCCAGAAGAAGCAGGACACATGTTCCCGGAGCCCTATTCCTGCATCCTTTGGAGCACATGTTGCAGGGGACTCAGAGACAGGACACAGCAGCAGTGGGAACCGATTCCAAATGGTGTTTGACTCCATCCCTGCCAGAGCTTTCAGAGGCTCTAGTGGGACAGAGAGGCACGCATTAAACTTTGGGTGGTGACCAGGTTTTCTGCAACTCAGATACATCTACCTTGTGCTCAGCAGAATGGGTGGGAAAAAAGGTTGAAGTTAGTCATTCAGAAAAATCTTTCATTGAGAGGCAGTTTCATCCCTCTGAACTTTATTTTAAAAGTCAGCTTGTTGTAATTCAGTTCCTAAGGAGCTGCAAATGAACCCTTGTTTGAATACCTCCTCTGAACAGTTGCACGTTTATTTAACATGTTAAAGAACATTTTTCATAGGAGCTTGTAGTCAGCTCCATGCACATAGCACACCCAGCATCTGCATGCAACCTTATAATTAATTGCGTAGGTAGTGCACAGGCAATCTATGATATCATTAGTGTCGCGGACACGTCAACAACCACAGGAAAAGGCGCTCTATAGCTTCACGGCAGCCTCCACAGCGAGACACTCACAGCGGCGGCTATATCCGTAGTGTTCGCGGTGCGCGCCTTTCGGTTCCCCTTCCGGTTCCGGCCCCGCCGGGCCTCCTGGGAGCTGTAGTCTGTGTGCCTGTGCGCATGCGCCTGGTACCTCTGGCCTCACGAGTGCCGGGGAGTGTATTACCAGGACTGGTCAGTAGATGTCGCTGGTTTAAAGGCCATTATAGAGTCCGTGTCTTACAATTAGCAACATAACGAGCATGTTGTATTCATAAACGTCTAGAAGACTCAGGAGCTGAGTAGTTTAGGAGTTTTTTGGTGTATTTTTAAAATATATACTAATTCTTTCATCTTTTCTAGGTTATATTTAACCTCATAGTATCAGTGTTCCATTAGGTTTAAACACAGGCCATTCCCGTGCCCTGTCCCAGAGAGAAAATATTTTAAATTTTCTAAGCCTTTCCTATTATGAAATTGACCATTGGATACCCAATATATGCAGAGAACCTGTACAGAGATTAGTTTGGTGTCAGGGTCTTTGTTGTAATACGCTGTGCGTGAGCAAAATTGTACTTAGTCATGCTGATCCTCTCAATGTTCCCAGTACAGCAGAACATTGCAAAGAAATAAACCCTAAAAATCCCTAATTTCATGAGGCTTTTCTTTTGCTTGAGGCTAAGTGCTAGAATATAACCTTCCCCTGTCTGTGCCATTGCCAAGAGGTAACTGGGGTACAAATGTACCAAATAAAAGCTGTTTAAAAGGTTTTGGAATGGTCTAGACTCACAGAATCACAGATTGTTTTGGGTTGGAAGGGACCTCGAAGATCATCTGGCTCCAAGACCCCTGCCATGGGCAGGGACACTTCCTGCTAGACCAGGTTGTTCCAAGCCCCATCCAACCTGCCCTGGAACACTTCCAAAAATGAGGCTTCCATGACCTCCCTGGGCAAACTGTTCCAGGTTCTCACCATCCTCGTAGTGAAGAATTTCTTTCTAATGTCTAACCTACATCTCCCCTCTTCCAGTTTAAAGCCAGAAGTCTGGTCAAATATTCTCTAGAGGCAACACAATTGTGTGTTGTTTTAATTATGTTTCAGTTACGTGTATAGAGTCAATGCTGCAAACTTGGAATGACTGCTTTGTTACGTAGTGGCACATTTTAATTCTCCAAGAAGGTTAATGGCTTCATCTGTTCATTGTTCAAGGAATTCCTGAAACCCTGAATGCTTACATGAGCAACTTTACTGGCTGATACTTTATTTTCTTGAAATACATTACAGGAAATATCTTATAACCTGCTTAATTAAGTTCCATTGTAAAAAGCTGTATGCCTCAGAAAGAAATCATCCTGATCTGTATTATTTGTTTTTGACTGGAAACCTCAATTCTTTACTTGAAAAATTGCAGTCAGTGTCTCTCAGCTTCATTAAAAACACTAATAGGTGCTGCTGAAGTCAGGGAAAAGAAAGTCCTCTTGTTCAAGGATCAGCATTAAAATTAAGTTAATTTAAAAAATGTTGATTGATCCGTATTTGTACTTTCAGATAGTGTGGAAGGTTGGATGTTTGCTGTGAAATGGCATGCACAGGAACACTGTCAAACCACGGTGCCCTCTGGATCTGCACAGAACCTTCAGCATCTTCCAGTGGCTAGGTGACTTTTCAGGATGTTTGTAGGATAATCAAATGCCCAGAACGCCACTCACTGGCTGAGTAAAAAAAAATAGATCCCTGAATTTCCGAGGACTATATTTTTTATTTTATGTTGAGTATACAAAATGGAACTGCAGAAAGATGGAGCTGAGATCCAAATCAGACTCTGTGGAGCTGCACAGCTTGGCATGAAGTGCCATGTCCTTTAAAAAGGTCCTGTGGGTTGGTAGTGAATAGAATTGCTTTCAGTGGATGTGGTTAGGTTTGATACTTTGCTATAGTTGGCTTTGTAAAATTCTTTCAGTGGTGATGCTGGGTGACCTGCCTCAGTGAAAATGTGTTGGTTTTCTGAGAAGTTTGTTGTAAGAATTGTTCTTGCACTGCCTTTTAACGTGTTTGCTTGTAATTTCATTGCTGTACCTATAAGCTGCCCCTCATCCTGCTAACGCAGTTTAAAGAGCCAAATGTAAAATGTTTTCAGAAAATGCCTTCCCTTGGCCTTCCCCTTTGCATTGTCATTCATGTAAAGATGAAGATTTTTCCAACCATCTCACAATTTTGAGGCTGACGGACCATATTGTATGTGAACTTGGCTGCTTTGTGGCTCAACTTCAAGTTCTCAGTTCTCCAGGGGAGATCCATCACATATTCTGTGATGAGACATCTCATTTATATGACCAGTGTGTTATTGGTGCATGCACAACTCCATAAATCATCCTTGTAAAGCAGAATCTTCTCCTACCACTTTGGGAAAATACTTTGGAAGCACTATGTGGCTCATCATTATGAAAATGTCTCTGATCTACAGCTTAACACTGTCGTGACAGGATTTCAGTGCCAAATAATCTGGGGCCATGGCAAGCTCTTCCACATCTATAATGTCTGAAATAGACTCCTTACATTTCTGTTCTGCATGCAAGCTATAAATGCTTATTTCGAAGTGTAGAGGTCTGAAAATCCAGTTAAACTATTTCTGGTTTTCCTATGCAAAAGATGAATGAATAATTACATATAAATGTTGCATTTATTTTCAGGATAGTAGTCTAGGTTCTTTTCAAGTGTTTTGGCCTAGCAGATCACTGGGGGGTCTTCCCAGATCTCCAAACTTCATCAGTAGTTAACCAAAGAGGAAAGCAAGGCACCCTGTAAAGCAAGGAAATGTTTCCCTACTGCTGACCTACAGCAGGCAGCACTTTTCTGTTTACATACATGATATTTTCACCCCTGTGTCCTTGAGACTTCTCCAAAAATGAAGAAGGCTGAGGTCTGCTTCCAAATCTTTCACTCCAAGTTGGCTTTGACACGTCTTTCCCCCCTGGCCCCGGATTTCCTTGGTTTTAGGTGCTCTGTTTGAATTGCCACTGCTTTGCTTCACATTATGACTAAGTAGGCATTTGATATTAACACAAAAAATCAAAATGACAGAACTGTCCCACAGTGTGCCAGACCGTTGGAATAGTCAGGGATACCTCAGCTGTATAAATTAGGTGCTGATAAACATGCATCCTATGAAAGATTTCAAAACTAAATGTGTTTCTTCTCAGTTAGGGCCATGAAGTGTTTGATGCCGCCTGGTTCATTGAGCTTAGGTTGCTCTTCTGGAACGTGAGTCATACAGAAAAGAGCACAGCAGCTACAAAAAACAGTTTAAAAAAACCCCAAACTTCCCTTGATTTAGCAGCCTCCTTGGAAACAGAAAGCAGAATAGTTTTATGGCAGGTGAAGAGAGTTGGTTTCTTGGTCTTTGAATACATACATAGCTTTGATTTAGTATAGCAAGGTGATAAACAGCCCTGACTGTAGAAAAGAATATTTATATGATCTAATTTCCTGGATGTTTTTTTTTTTTTAATTGAAACTGTATCAATTTTACTGGGAGATTTTTCTTTATCTAGCCTGTAGCCTGTCCTTTTTCTTTCACTATTTCAAATCCACAGGCAAAACCCAGCAATACTGGATCTATCTCACTGCTGGGAGGGATTTACACCAGTAGGAAGGGAAACGGACCCTGATTCTTGTTCCTTTTCCACGTTTGCAGCAGTCGTCATTGCAGTCGCCTGGAGTTTTTGCTTGGGTGAGTCATTAATTCCCTTCCCTCGTCAGGCAGAGCTACAGAAATGGCCTTTGGCCTAAAGCAGACTAAAGCATGCTCAGCTGCCCCCCTCCAAACAAAACCTGCATCCAGAGGAGCTCTGGGCAGGTGTATCCGTGACAAAAGGGCAGTGGGAAACAGGAGGGGCTGGCACAGCCTTCAGTAGACGTACGTGTTGTCAGAATAGAGGTCTGGTTGCTCTTATTAAACATCTTGCTGTCCAGCAGAATATGGGAACAACCTGCTGCTGCTAAGAGTGTTCCTAATAGTGGGGTGGGTTTGGTTTTCCTGCCTGCACAGAGTAGCAGGCAAAGGTAACCTCAGAATAAGGTATTTCCTTCTCCTTGTGCTCATCCCTACAGCTTTTATGATGACAACATGCTAGGAGAGAACAGGACTGAATGAATGGAAACTTCAGTTTGGCACATCTGGAGAAAAATGCCTGTATGTTTCTTTCCTTAAATGTTGCAAACAGGTGGTACCTGTCCCAAGCAGTTGCAACACCTTTCCAAAGTGTCCGTGTGGGACCAGCGTTCAGCCCAGCTCACAGCTCTTTGAGCCTGATTTGCCACTGAAGCAGAGCTGGAGAGGCCCTGTCTCTGAGAGTCTGCCTTCATATCTGCACCAGAAAGGGGACCATCAGGCCACACACACACACGTTTTCCCTGTTTTCCCCCAAATCCCTCCGAGCCACGTCCTGAGGACACTTGGGACTCCAAGGTTAGAAAAGTCTGCCATCGTAATTGCAGTTTTCTGTCAGAAGTTGTATCAGTTGTCCAGTAACTCCCAACTTTGTAGTTAGAAGGCCCACTTTGGAAAGAAAACAAGAAATCTTAACCAAATGTTCCTTATGATTTGTATTTACTGTCATAAGAATTTAGCTACTAGGAACGCAGGGATTGTAACGATGTATAAAATTGCACAAGTGCACTTTTTATTCCTTCAGTAGAAACTCCAACTCCATAATTTACAGTTTCAGTTTTCACTATTCAGTGCAAGCTGTGTGAAATGCAGCAGGCTGATGTATGTGTGGGCTCTGATGGGTACTGGTGTTTTTCTCTGGAACCCCCCCAGGTAAACCAACCCCACAGGGAGGGGCTTCTGGTTCATTTTGTGTCTACAGGGCATTGAATGGCCCTGGCATCTTTTCAACAGGAGCAAGTTTGACAAGAGAATTTTGTAGAGCACAGGATACCCTTTTCTGCCAGGGCAGATGTCCAGTTTTGGACTTGGTCTGATGTTTCACCCTGCTTTGTGGTGTGGAATTGGATATTGGAGTTAAACCATCCTCTTACCAGCACAGCTAAGTTGAATAATCTTCTGAGTTTGAGACTTTTTTTTCTAAATTGCAGATCATTCACTGAGCATAAAATGGATACAAAATACCATACAAAATATTTAGTCATGTAGATCCCATTTGCTCCACCTATAATGTCTTGCCTTTATATTAACCTGGGGCTGCACCTCTCAGTGAGGAGAACTGGATTGTGGCTAAAGATCACAGGGAGGGAAAACTACCCTGCTGACTTCAGTGGGATCAGGGTTTTGCTGAGTGTAATCTTGTCTGGACAAGATCATGGCCTGTACCTGGAGCATGTGTAGAGTTTCAGTGTGTGAAGTTTTAGTGTACTTGTATTTAGTATTTTATTTGGACAAAGATTTTTACTTCCAATTGAGGGAAACAAGTTCTCAGGAGTAAGGAATCTTATTGTCTTTAATGAAATCATGCTGATCTTCACTGCCTGGACACCTGGATTAGTGTACATGTTTCTTGTATTATTATACTTATTATTTGTCTGTTGACCAATTCAGTTCCCACACCATCCCCAGCATGTATGGATGACTGGTCTGAAAGAAGAATGGGGATAAAAAATGTGTTTATCCCAAAGAAACACCAAAAGGAATATCGGTAAGCTACTTAAAATGTGAAAGGATAGGATCAGGAGAGATGGAATGAGCTCACTGGTGCTGGCTGCCTCCCACTCAGTGACACAGGACAAGGACATACCTCGCTCAGTGGCAGCTGGAGGCAGCAGGGAAAGTTAAGGCAGCTTAGGGAGCTATAGCACCTGAGGAGTTGTCTGCTGGAGTGCTAGAGAGCTGGCAGAGGTGACAGCTGTTTGCTGGAATAGCAAGGAGTGGTTCATTTGCTGATGTTGGGCAGGACTTGTGGGGGGCACTGGGCCTGTTTGTAGGGGCAGGGGTTGGTGACCCCGTGGTGAGATACCTCCTGAGGGCATTTATAGCCCTGGTGCTTGCAAGGCTGCAGTTCCTGACATTGGCTTCACAACCCGAAGCTTCACTCTCAGGTATGGCAGTAGCATTTTTCTATTATTTTCTTGGTGCAGAATCATAACTGACCAAATGCTCGTTGTCCACAGAAGGGACTGGAACAAACGTAGCAGTTAAGCCAAATAATAGCAGAAAACAAAAAGGACCCAACTTTCTTTTTCTTACTGTGGCCTTGAGAAGGCAGCCAGAGAGAGTTTTTCCATTCACAGTGTATTTAGGAAGGGACAAGGTAGTTTAGTTTTCTGTGAGTAACTTGAGCAGGTCAGTCAGCTTTGCTGTATTGCTGGGTGAGGTGGAAAGGTGTCTGCACTAGGTATGTAACACTGCTGGCTCTCCAGCTGGCTCACTGCTGCCTGCACTTCAGCCACTGCTGGGGAAGGTCTGGTTTTGTTTGCCTCATCTGAAGGGAAAAGGGAGTGTAACTGAGGGGTTCTTAACCTGTCCACACAGTGGGAGATTCAGAGCTCTTGTTAACTTGAAACCTACTCAGACCATCTGTGTCTACTGGGATGACAACAGCAATAAAAAAGCCACCTGAGGGTCTCTTACATTTGAGATACAACTGCCCTTTCCCTTGCCTTGTATAATTATGAAGCACGTGCATAGGTCTCCTAGATGTGGGTTGCTTTTATTTTATGCTTTATTTTAACTGTGTTTCTGTGCTGAATCGAAATTTTCAGTGGCAAAGGGAGAACATTTTTGCTTTGAGTGCGAAGAGGAAGAGACATTTCTTAATAACTGCAACTTGCCATTTCAGAAATAAACAAATATTGACTGCACGGTCATTCCTAGCAAAAATAAAAGACCTGACCTTAATGGTGACTGACAGGGAACATGGACAGATGGACAGTGGAAACATTTGCATTTCAAGCAGCAAAGAATACTTTTTCCTCCCTGCAGAAAATCTAATGAGGGACAAAGAATAGTCAGGCAAACTGTTATTCATGTTAATTCCATATAATTGAACAATCAGTGTTGCAGGTTTTGTTTCACTTCATGACCTTTGGAGTTTTTCTTCTGCTGTATTGCATTTATTTTCTGGAAATGTTCCATCTTGCTTTCACAGGAGATAAAAACAATCAAAGAAAGCTTATGGCAGAACAGCAGGAAACAAATATAACTGTCTGCCAGAAATGACACTCACACCTGTTTATTGATCCTTGAAAAATTAGATGAGCCTCATACCTGCTTTTGGACTGATCCATGCTGTTGTGCTAATGTGTTAGGGTGTACCCTAAAGAAACAAATCCTCTGTTTTGCCTCCTATTCAAGGTAGGGGCAAAGAAGAACAAAGACAAATATCAGACTCAATTGCTTAAAAAACTGATCAACCTGTAGGAGAAAGATGTTTTCTGCTGCATCACTGTCTTTCTGATCTCTAAAGACAACTGAATTAACACAGAATTCAGAGCTCTCACACCCCCACCAGCCAACTGTTCCCAATGCAATGGAAACCTGTATCAATTCAATTTATTATGAACTCTGTCCTGAAGCAGAAGAAGTAACTCTGCTTTTATTTATTTAGTACTTTAACCCTTTGACTGAGGGTTGGTTTTGTTTTGCATGGTCCCACCGAAGAGCAATGGAGAGCAGGAACAGGCCTTAATATGGCCTCACAGAGTCACAAAAGCATCTGCAAAGACTGATACAGGGTTTTTTTTTTCTCTTCCTACCTGCTGTATCTCTGAGACTGCAGCATTCAGCCTGGTCTGTTTATGCATTTCTTTTTAATTCTGCAGTTATGAGGTAGCCAACAGAAGACAAAACCAATATTGATACTTTCTCCATGTTTGAGCTCTGTTATGGATGTGGCTTCAGGGTTTTGCATTTACAAGCAACCCTTAATTCATGTTCATACTGTGCGTTTCAATTTAGGAAACAATCGGAGAAAAAAAATCATAGAATAATTCAGATTGGAAAAGACCTTTAAGATCATCGAGTTAACCTCACACTGCCAAGGCCACCACTAAACCATGTCCCTCAGCACCACATCTACATGGCTTTTAGATCCCTCTAGGGTTGGTGACTCCACCACTGCCCTGGGCAGCCTGTTCCAGTGCTTGACCACACTTTTGGTGAAGAAATTTTCCTAACATCCAATCTAAACCTCCTGTGGGATGACTTGAGGCCATTTCTTCTCATCCTATCAATTGTAATTTGGGGAAAGAGACGGATCCCTGCCTTGCTACATCCTCCTTTCAGGTAGTTGTAGAGTGGTAAGGCCTTCCCTGAGCTTCAGCACATGCTTGGTCTGTTTAGGCCGAGACGTTGTCCTTGGGCTCACTCAGTTTGCTGAGAACAAGCACTAAAGCTGACACACTGCAAGGGAAAAATGCCACTGACCCTTTTTCACATGTGCTCTACAAGTGGTCCCTGTGGAACATGACCCATAGAGCTGTCCCTCATGGAAAAACACAACCAAATCCTTGTGAAGCAGAAAAAGTCAGTGGCTTTTTAGCCAAGATACTACTAAAATGGAAAGGCATGTGTGTTCTGAATACCCTTTTCCAAGAAATTAATATGATGGAGAACATTAGGCAACAGAAGGAAAAAAAAACAAAGAGGCAGAGGTTCCCAAATGTACCCAAGTTAGGAAACTGGATGGTGGAGGGAGTGTGGTTGGTGCTTGGATCAAATTCAGTCTTCTGCAGGGGTCCAGAAAGAGCCTTGGAAGACACGAGCAAGGACAACCCCCACTGAGCCTGGTGCTGCCCATCTCCCAGGTTTAAAAGAGGTGTGTGGTCAAGCAAGGCCTTGCTGAGGGTGTCATAAAGGCTCTGGACCCCCCAGCTGAACCACTATGGGGCACGTGAGCCTCCTATTGGTTTATCAGTTCTTTATAAGTGACGTAGCTGGAGTCAGGTTTTGACTTCCTTGTCTTATTTCAGTGTTGGGATAGACTGGAAAATATTGTGGAGTTCCAGCACTGGCTGTGCTGTGCCCTTGCAATGCAGCTGGCAATGCTCACCTCCAAACTAGGTAGTCTAGATTACACCTGTCCTCTCTGTGAAGGACCTGAGTTTCAGGTCCTAAATGTCACAGTAACATAATGTCACGTTACTAAGAGGGATAGTCCATCCTCTCTCTTACACCTCATGCAAGCGTGGGCAGAAGGCAGCGTGGGGGCTGTCTTCTCCTTCCCCTTAAGTGTCCCCTGGGGTGAGACTGACCCAGTTATCCAGCATGTGGCCCATAACCTAACTTTTCCGGTCTTGAGAATCTCTGAAGTTTTTTCTAGAAAACAATTCTTTTGTAGGAAGTACAATTGTTTTGCTTGGAAAAGACCTTGAAGATCATCAAATCCACCCATTAAGCTGCAAAATCCCCCACTACACCATGTCCCTCAGCACCACATCTACACATCTTCTAAATACTTGCAGGGGAGGTGACTCAAACCACTTCCCTAGGCAGCCTGTTGCAGTGCCTGACAACCCCTTCAGGAAAGGAGTTATTCCTAATAGTAGCAGCACCAAACAAAAATCTTGACCCAGCTGCCACTGAAGTTAAGGGGAAAATTATTATTGACATGAAGGAAAAATTTGCATCGAGGATTTTTTCAAGGCAAATGTCTCAAAGCTTCATCCTTTACAATTCTGCCTTCGTTGATAGCATTTCTTGTGAATGCTCCAGCCATCCTCTACAAGCACATCCCTTCCCAGCCCCTGCTGGAGAAGTTCAGGGACATATGGAGTGTCATGGGAAGAGGAGGCTCCAGATGCAGGGCTGCCCGTGGGGGCACAGGGTGGATGCCAGCCCAGCTGGAAGCCCACACCAAGTCAGGCTGATGCTGCACGGTATCAGGATGCAATGCAAGGACTTTAGGTGACACCCATTTGCATTTTTGAAGCTGTGCACACACAGCCACAGACATGAAGGAGTCAGTGTGCACGCTGCTGAAACCTTCAGCTCCCAACTCGTGTTCCCAGCTGTCCCCGTGTCCCTGATGTTGGTGCTTTCAGTTGGCAGAGTGCAAAGAGCAGCCCTGCCGGGCTCCCCTTCAGGGCCCAGAACTTCATCCCCCTGGAGTGACCCACCACTCTGGGGGTGTTTTCCAGCCAGTGCCTGCCCAGCCGTGCCCATCACAGAACCAGCCAGTTTGACCACAGCTGTTTACCAGTTAAAACTCCAGAGGACTTGGATTTGGTTCTCTTTTTTATGTGCTAAAGCGTGTGCTGCTCTGTTAAAATACAAGCCCTGAGGTTGTCACTCTCCTCCCTGTTTACCCCTTTGTTACTCAATCAAAAAAACACTGACATTTAGGATTGCAGCTTTCAAAATAAGTTTCCTTCTTCAAGCTGTTTCTTCAGACTCCCCACAAAAACCAAACCAAACCACCAAGCCCTCAACATAATAAATAATTCTGATTAGCTTACTAACAGGGAATTTAGCTTTATTCTTCCTAATAAAGCCACTAGATTTTTTCCTAATAAAAACAGTAGAGCATTTTCACCGTATTTTTTCTTTTCTGTCCCTTGCTTCATGACTTGCCACTTCACTTCTTTATACCAATTTTATATTTCAGATTTTGAGCTAGAGAGAAATCCTTCTCTTCAAAGAAGCTTTTCTCATCAAGTGAGCCATGTGTATTTTTGAATCAGGACATCAAACCCAGCCTGTGGAAACAAGCACCTTGAGACATCTTCTGTACCCGAGTGTCTCTTTAAAAATATTAAAGCTCTAGAGGTTGAATTGTTTGCAGGTTTAACTGAACTGAAAGAATAAGGGACATCTTGATAGAACAAAATGATGACTCGGGTCTCCACATGGTAGACAATCAGTTTTATAGGATTTCTTCTGTAGCCCTTGTCCGTTCCAAGACTCGCTGGACTAGATGTGTCTCACTCTGTAGAATCCCTGTTTGTTTACTATACATTCTTGTTCACCAGTGTGATGTATCAAACATGTACACCTTCAAAATGTTTACCAACCTGTTGCACTTGCTTTAATCTATTAACCAAAGATAAATGTGTAGAGACTTGGGAAAATCCTAATGCAAAGAAACATTGTGGTGTTACTATTGAATCAGCCCTTGTTTTGTTTAGCCCCATTTTGAAATGTTTTGTTAGTGTGGTGGAATCTGGCCTGTAACAGGTATTTTTTACTTGTATAGTACTGTGCTGTGAAGTGGACCTTTGGCTCAAGCTGTTTAGGCTTGTTTCTGTGGACCCTGTCTTTACACCAAATCATTAGGGTGCCAGGTTTACATATAAATTAAGGTGATATAAAGCAATGAATCCCATCCATACGTGTGTGTGTGTGTGTCTGTTGGATGGCAAAAAATCAGTTCTTCCTCCTAGCCAAGACAGTCTAGGGGCCCAAAAGCCTACCGAGTTGTGCCTGACAGGTTCTCCAGGCACACTGCACTGCTGGAGCAGGGGGAGCAGGCTGAGGATGTCAGTCCCCACGCTAGGAGGAGCAGCCCAGTTCACAGGGGCTCGTTTTGGATCCCTGGGGGTGCCGATGACCCCCCCGCACTCCCCACCCCGAGGCCCCAGCCGGGCTGGCAAGTGGCTGTGAGGCTGGGATGGCAGAGAGCAAGAGAGAAAGAACATCAGGGGCTGGTGCTTCCACCTCCTTGCTGGGTGAAGTTCCCACGAGAAATGACGCCAGGCTCCCCCATACGGTGCCGTTCCATTTTGGCAGAGCAGTGTCACCGTGATGAGGACTGTGCTGGTTTAAAGTGAGAGCACAAGGGCTTCTCCTAGAGCTTCTGCTCAAGCCCTTGGCTTTTCTCCTGCTTGCAGCCTTCGCCGGTGCTGCCGTGTCCCTCGGAGCCCAACCCCACTGCCTCCTGGCTTGGGTTGGGCTGTGTCCCAGCAGGCAGCCTTGGCTGGCTGAGGTGCCAGCCCTCCCCACAGGATGGAGTTATGTTTGTGTGAGGTGTCACAATGAGGACAGGGACTGAATTTCCTGGGTGGATGAGAAGAGCTTAGAGTTCATCCTTCCAACTTCATCATGTCCCATATTGGATTTCTTGCAACACTATTGTCCCCTATGAAATAACACTTGATAAAGTGACCAGCATGATAGACTGAAATGTCAAACTTCAGTGGGTATGAATTTTTTTTAAAAAGTAGTTTGCTTACTTAGTGATAACTATTTTTTATTTAAAACTGTGAAACCCGTGGGAGCAGGAACCAGGTCGTCCCTTGTTTTTTCCATCCCAGCTGCACTGCCAGAGCTCAAACAGACAATACTGACAGAGCAGTGACCCTGTGTTGCAGTGCAGGGCCACGCAGACATTGTCACGTTTCCGTACAGGAGCGTGTTGTCAAGGGGTCTGACCTGGGAGTGTGCAGAGCCAGAAAGCACCAGGGAAACAGGTTCACCTGTCCCACTGCACCCTGGACAGGAGGAGTTTATAGCAGAATGACACTAATTAGACTGGAGAATTGTTTAATATTTTCCTGTGAGGTTTTTTTTCCCCCTTTCTTTTTTGAGAAGATTTTTTTTTTCAGGGGTGATGTCAATTATTTTTAACCTAACCAGGTTAAATGTTTATAGGAAACAATCCTAAAGAGAAAAGGTAATTGATGGCACTCATTCTTAGAAAACAAAACCAGAGGCAACACAATAGCCATCTTATTAGTATTTTAATGGAAGAATTAGAATCTGCCCAATAATTCCTGCAGTAAGCCTTTGTATCTACTGAACAGCTTCTGCAGCTGCTTCTGTCTGTGCTGCAGACGTGTGGGTCGGTAGGGCCGTCGGGCTGGAGGCAGCAGCCGGCGGTGAGGAAGGAGGGCCGGAGGAAGGCCCGGGGAAGGCGGCGGGCCCAGCAAGCGGCATCAGGCTACCGGCGCCCAAGGCAGCCCGGGCCCACCGGCCGCGCTGGCTCCGCACCCGCCCGCGCCGACCGCGGCAGGGGGGCGGGCTGGGGCAGTGCCGCATTTCCCCCGCCAGGCGGCGCCACCGCACGGGACCGCTCCCGCCCCCCCCGCCATTGGCTGTGTGCCCGGAGCCGTCGGCAGCGCTGATTGGTCGGCGCGGCAGGTGCCTGCCGGCCTCCGAGGCCTTAAGGGGACCCGGGGCGCAGTACCGCTTGCCACCGCCAGGGGGCGCCTCCGCCGCGGGAGCAGAGCGCGCAGAACGGAGCGGCGAGCGGAGGTACCGGTGGGTCGGGAGGGCTCTGGCTGGAGTGGGGCGAGGGGGGGTGCCTGGCTGGAAAGGGGGGGTTCCTGGCTGGGGAGGTGGTTTCTGCGGGGCTCGGACCCTCGGGGCCCGTCTCCGAGTGACCTGGAGGCCCCGCCGTGCTCCTGGAGAGCCCCGGGCCCGGCCGCGGTGAGGGGAAGCCGGGCCCAGGCAGGGCTGGGGGGTGGTTGGGCCCGGCCGCGGCTTCTGGGGGGTGTCCGGGCTCAAGCAGAGCTTGAGGGGGTGCCCAGGGTTGGGGGTGCTCATCCCGAGAGCTGCTGTTGCTGCCTGCAGGTGACGGGGAGTTTCCCGGCCTTGGTACCAGCAGGACAAACCCGTGGCTGCCCCTCTGCGTTCCCGGCTGCGTCTCAGGTTTGTTACCGGCCCGGCTCCCCCGCACCCGGCTCTGGGGGCAGGTTTTGGGCACCACGGAGGTGTTCTGGACACTGGTGTTCCCCACATACGGGCTGAGGGGAGGGGGCTTTGGAGCGGGGGCCGCGGGTGCTGCTGTGCCCTGAGGGCTCTGGGGGGCTGGGGGGTGCGGGTGGGCGCAGGCTCTGCAGCAGTGCTGGGCCGGGTCTGAGGTCTCCTTTGGGGGAGTGAACACATTTCTGGTGCAGATTTGATGGTTCCTGTGTAATGCAAGTACTGCTGGAATGGCCAGGATCCCAAAATGAGACCTTTTCTCTGGATTGCTCCAGGCTGTGCCCGTATCCAGCCCCAGGCAGGCCAGGATGGTTTCAGCTGTGCAAACAGGGCGTTCCCTGGACACCAGAGGTGCTCGTTACTGCCCTAATCACGGTGAGTAATGGGAAGCAGGAGAGCCCTCGAGAGCTGGAGGCACCTGAATTGGCTCCACCTTGTCTGCTGCTGCCTGGGTTTGTCCACAGGTACGTCTGGTTCTCAGCCCCAGGTGTCAGCAGCTACTTTGAGGAATGGTTTTGGTTTCTTTCTTCCAAAACCTGGGAGCTGGTTCCAGCAGGGCTGGGACCAGAACTGCTGCAGGGGTTCCTCAGGCACCCAGACTAGAGCAGCCTTTCTCTGGGAGTGCTGCTGAGGTCAAGGATGTCATTAAATGCATTTTGTTTCCTTAGCTGATGTGTTTGAGCAGCTGTTCACCAGTCCCCTGTGTGTGCTTGCTACCCGTGGGTTACGGGTAAGATTCAATGTTTGAGTTTTGACTTTGCACGGCCGTTGCTGTATTTGTGCATTGATTTTTACCACACTTTTTTCTTCCCCCCCCCCAGAAAATGGAGTGTTTTATTGTCCCCCATCCCTCTCCAAGCCCTTCCCATCCGTGTGCCGGGCTGCCCACAGTCTTTCAGCCGCTGGGTTTGTGCCAGGAGCCCACGAGTGACACGCCGGGAGCCCTGTGGGGTGTGGAGCCCCGGGAAGAGGCCGGGCTGCCTGTGCCGGGGAGGTTCCAGGGCTTGAGAGCCCTCTGAGAGGTGAGTTCATGATTTGTGTGTAGTGGTGTCATATCTGTTATACGATGTCTAGTATGTAGCTCTTTACAGTTACACAGTGGTTTGCTGTTGTTTGTCGGGGCACTAAACAGCTGCTATTAGAATAAATCTCATTTTGAGCGACTGCCCTGTCTGCTTTGTGAGCACCCGGGACAGTGGGTGGTTGGGCCCTTGGTTCTTTAGGGTCCAGCTCAGTTTGGGCTCTTGTTTATTTGTTTGTCAGTTTGGATCCCTGTTTTCTTCAGGCCCAGCTCCTGAATGGCTCCAGTTCGGTTTGGGCTCATGTTTGTTTCTGCTCTGGTTTCAGGTCCAGCTCTTTTCTGCTTCCAGTGTGGTTTTGGGCTCCAGTCAGTTTCGGAACTAGTCCAGTGTCACTTCTCCCAGCTCCTCTCCAGTCCCAGCTGGTTTCAGGAGCTCCCACCAGACCCACTCCTGCCTGCACCCCCTGGAGACCCAGCCGGGCTGGCACCGCTCTGGATCGGCTCCAGGCCCGTGTGGCCGCAGGGTGAGTCCAGTCAGTCCTCCTGGGAGCAGTGGGGCTGCAGCTGGGGACTGTCCCCTTGGACTGGGATGGTCCCAAGGGAACTGTCTGGGGCTGAGAGCCCTCTGAGAGGTGAGTGACTGCACTCTGTGGGACATCCTTCTAATGGATGGGTGGTGGGAACTGGGGAATGCTGGTATTGTCCTGCCTGGCATCCCAGCTATTTATATAGCTTTTTATATTTATGTCATGTAGCTCATATATATGTCTACGTAATTTGTATGGCTATTAATATTTAAGAAAGTGGTTTGCTGTTATTGGAGTGCTAAGTAACTTTCAGAATAAATCTCATTTTGAGTGACTGCCCTGTCTGCTTTGTGAGCAGCTGGGGCACTCGGTTGGGCCCCTGGTTCGTTCAGGTCCATCCCCTGGATGGCTCCAGTTCAGTTCTGGCTCCCATTTGTTTCTGTTCCACTTGCAGGTCCAGCCCCCAATGGCTCCAGTTTGTTTGCAGCACCAGGTCCCTGTGGCTCCAGCTCATTTGCAGCTTCAGGTTGGTTGTTGGTTGTGCCCCTGTTTTTTTCAGGCCCAGCTCCTGGATGGCTTCAGTTTTGGATCATGTTCATCTCTGCTTTGGTCTCAGGTCCAGCTCCTGGATTGTGCCAGCTCGTTTGTGGCTCCATTTGGTTGCAGCTGCAGCTCACAGGCAGCTCTGGTTGCAGCTCGTTTGCACCTTCAGGTAATTTCTTTCTGCCCCCTTTCATTTCAGGGCCAGCTCATTTGTGCTTCCTGTTTGTTTCTGCACCATTTTGTTTCTGCTCTGTTTTCAGGTCCAGCTGGTTCCTGCTTCCAGTGTGTTTTGGACCCTAGTTGGTTTTGAAAGCAGTCCAGAGTCATCTCCTCCAGCTTAGCAGCAGCCCCTGCTCCAGCTCCAGCTGGGTTCCAGCTCCTCTCCAGCTCCAGTTGGGTTCCAGCTCCTCTCCAGCTCCAGTTGGGTTCCAGCTCATCTCCAGTGCCAATTGGTTCCAGCCCCAGCTCATTGTGGTTCCTGCTCCTCTTCAGTTCTGCTCCAGCCCTCTCAGCTTGTGCTTGTTCAAACAATGTTGGCTTTGGCCCAAGTCGTCAATCAATCACTGTCACAAAGCACATATGAATATGACCTGTCATAAATAGTCTCAATATTGAATAAACAGTTGGACAGGAAAAAGGCCTGGAAAGTGCTTTTCCCCCCTGGTACTATCTCCCACTTTTTTTTTTCGCTGGTGCATCCAGGAATAGCACTGGGACTGGACCCCCACCTCCGGTGGGGGCCCGACGCGACCGGGACCCCCCTCTAGAGGGGGGTCCACACACCCACCCCGAGCCCCCACCTCCGGTGGGGGCCCATGCTACTCCCACCCCCCTCCCGCAGCCCAAGAACCTCCCGCCTCCCCCCTCCCTGCAGCCGCGGCCAACCGGCCTCTGGGTTTGAGCCCAGGAACAGCGACCGGGTCCCCGTTCCCGAGCCCAAAGCCAGGACTCGCGCCCCTGTTCAGCCCCGGGGCCCGTTCCCAGCCCCGCAAACGCAGGACAAGGGCTCCGGGAAACGCTCGGCTCGCTCCGGGCTGCTGAGCCCAGGAACCGGCCCCAGGACTGAACCCCACAAGCCCCCGGCGGAGCCCCCGGGGCTGAGCCCCGAAGCCCCCGCCGGTGCCGGACAACGTGTGGTGTCGGGTCGGGACCGGGATCCCGAGGGGTGCTTGGGAATCGTCGGGGGAGACCCGCGGAGCGGGCCCAGCCCCGTGTGGCCGCGGGCGAGGACGGGGGACGCCGGCTCCGGCCCTCGGGGCTTTATTATTCCCCGGCGCCCCCAGCCCCGCGCCTCCAGCGCGGCCGCCCGCAGCTGCCTGCAAACGGAGCAGCTCCGAGAAACCCCGGGGCCGCGGCCCCGCTCGGCCGGGCCCCTGCCCCGCTCCCCGGCCGGAGCTCCGCGCTGCCGGCCCCGGGCCGAGGGCCCCGCGCCTCACCTGGGTCCCGCAAAGACACCCTTCCCCTGCGCTAGCTCCCCTGAAATGAAAACAGACCCGACCGCCCGCACGGCTCAAATAACCTCGGGCCGCCCCGCCCCGCGCACGCGCCCTGCTGCCGTCCCGCCCACGCTCCCCGCCCGCGCCCCGCGCACCTGTGCCGGCCCCGCCCCGCGCACGCGCCCTGCTGCCGTCCCGCCCACGCGCCCCGCTCACCTGTGCCGGCCCCGCCCCGCGCCTGCGCACTGGGGCCTTAACCACGCGCACCTGCGCTCGGCCCCGCCCCGCGCACGCGCCCTGCGGCCCCGCCCACGCGCCCCGCCCTGCGCACGCGCCGCCTCTTCAGTCGCCAGAGCGGCGCTGGCACCTAGCGCGGAGAAACAAATGTAGCTGGTCTGGGGAGCTGCGGCGTTGTCACGGCCCGGGGGCTTATTCTGGAGCCGTGCGGAGCCCGAGGTAGGTGAACGGTGACTGGTGTGGGGGTTTTGGTCGGTGCTGGGTCTCTGGTCTGGGCTGTGTCGGCGGAGGAGACCCGGCCCGTGGATGCTGTTGGTTGGGCTGGCGAGGTGCGGGTCCTGGGCCGGGCCTGGGAGCTCTGCGTCCGCTCTCGGCGATTCCGTCCTCAAGCCGCGGGCCGGAGGAGCCGCGTTCCGAGGCCTCGGGCAGGGAGCGGGGACTGGCAGCCGGGCCTCGGGCTAAGTCTGGTGCTGCCGGTTCCTGACCCGCTTCGGCTGCGAGGAGCGGAGGGAGGACGCCGGTGTCCTGCTGGGGCTGCGCTGGTGCCGGACTCGCGGGAAGAAGGCGGCGGCTTCTCACGGACGCAGAATAAAGGCTGGAAATGTCGGGCGCTGCGGGGGCTCCCACCGTTGGCGCTTTGCTGCCCGCGGCTGCTGCCTGCGCGGGGCTCGGGGCACGGTCCTGCTCCGGCCGCGGTGGGTGGGGGGAGCTGGGGCTCAGCCGGTATCGGGCTCCTTGAATAAAGGCGACAGTTTCGTGTGAGCACTGAATAAAAGCTGGCAGCGGTGGTTTCAAGCCCCGAAACACAGGACTTAGTCTCTTGTTTCTGAACACAAACACGAGGGACTGGGTCTCTGCTTCGAGCCCCCCACGGGCAGGACTTGGTCTCCCTTTCTAAGCTCTGCAACTGACCAAATGAGCTTGGTTCCAAGACTGCAAAACACAGGACTTAGTCTCTCTTGGTGAGCCCAAAACACTGACCAAGTGAGTCTGGTTTCAGGTCCCCAACATGCAGAACTTAGTCTTTGTTCCCAAGCACAAACACGAGGGACTGGGTCTCTGCTTCAAGCCCCCCCAACTGCAGGACTTAGTCTCCACTTCGAAGCCCTGCAACTGGCCAAATGAGTCTTGTTCCAAGACTGCAAAATGCAGGACTTAGTCTGTTTCTAAGCACCAACATGAGGGGCTGGGTCTCTGCTTCTAGGCCCCCCCCAAATGCAGGACTTAGTCTCCACTTCAAAGCCCTGCAACTGGCCAAATGAGTCTTGTTCCAAGGTGGCAAAATGTAGGACTTAGCCTCTTTCTGAGCCTGGGTTTGAGTTCCCCCCAGAAGGCAGGACTTTCTTTCCATATCTGTAGCTGCTGCAGTTCCATGTGCCTGAGCCCCAAACCAGCCCCTGAAAACCCAGGACTTGGTTTGTGTTTCTCAGATCCAGCACTGGCCCAATGAGCCCAGTTTTGAGCCCCCAGAATGCAGCACCTGGTCTCTCTTTGTGAGCCCCAAAACTGCCCCAGGCAGCTGCTTTCAAGCCCCCACAGCTACAGGACTTGGTCTCTGTTCCTGAGCCCAAGCACAAGGCCTTGGTGTCTGCTTCAGGCCCCCAAATGTGGGAGGCAGTTTGTGGTTTGGACCCACAGCACTCGGGCCCTGTCTCAGCCCCAAGGTGCAGGATTTGGGCTCTGTGTCCAAGGTGTGAACTCATGTGTCCTGGTTGGATCCAGCAGCTAAATCCCAGCAGCTGCTCCCTCTCTTTCCCCAGGGAAGGGGGGAGAATCAGAAAGGGCAGGAGACTCGTGGGTTGAGATACAAGCAATTTAATAACTGAAACATCATCCTAATGACAATAATAACAACAGAAGTACAGGTGATGCCAGCCCATCCCTGCCCAGAGGAGCTGGAGAGAAACCCCACAACCACATTCTGGGAAGAGCACAAGCCCTTCCCGGCCATCCCTCCCTGCACACTGATCGTTCCCTGACACGGAACATCCCACGGGCCCGTTCGGGCCCGTCTCTCTGCCCGTGCCCCGCGGCTCCCTGTGCCCCGCTCACCAGCCAGGCCCGGGAGGGGAAAATCCCAGCATGGCTCCAGCACTAAACACAGCCGGGCGGGATCAGCGCTGTCCCCAACCCCAAACAGCTGGGGCCGGGACCGGCTCTCTGCTCCCAGCCTCGGTCCCCCCGGTCCCGCCCCGCTGGAGCCCCCGGCCCGGTTCTGCAGCCCCGCGACTGGGGCCGGTCCCGGAGCTCCGGCGGGGCGGGGATAAGGAACGCTGGGCTCCGGCCCTCGGGCTTTATTTCCCGGCGCCCCAGGCCCGCCCGCAGCCCCAGCAGAGAGGGAGGGAAGGAGAAAGAGCCGGACTGGTCCACGCCCCCCCCCAGCCCCGCACTCACCGCTCCGGGGCCACCACCGCAGCTGCGCATCAACCCGCCGAGCTCCACCCATTCCCCGCTCGGGCTAATTATAGGCACGGCCCCGCTCGGGCTAATTACAGACACGGCCCCGCCTCCCGGTCATTGGCATCACCGGGGCCGGGACACCCTGGGGGGGGAAAACGAGGGACAATGACCCCGCCGTCGGCAGCTGGGGCTGATCCGGGACACCCCGACGGGCGGGGCGCGGCTTCTCCTGTGCGAGGGGCACTTCCCAGCTGCCTCCTGACTCCAATCATTCCAGGGTGGTCAGGAAATCAGTATTTCCCCTATTAACACTAATAAACCCCACCCTTCCAGTGTAAGAGAACAACCCAAGCCCACCTGTGCGACTGTGGGGGGCTGTTGGTTTGGGGGGGGGGAGGGAGTGTTTACATATCCTACATTTGTATAGGTAATGATTTTGGACACTTTTGCACTTCAAGCTTGAAAATGCGTTCCTCTTCCCTCAGGGAAGGGACACAGATGTGCTCCGTCTGCCCTGAGTAGGTTTAAGCACACTTCCCAGCCTGCTTCCCCAGCAAGTATCAGTACACATACATACATAAATATATATTGAGATACATAAACATCAGTAACCTTCGTGCGATACTAACTCCACTCTAGCCGCTTGCCCACATTTTACAGTTGCTAATAATTCCCACACGTTCCTTAACAAGTTAGGTTTATTTATTTTTAAATTACTCCAACGCAAAGCAGGTAACCGAGGCACGGAACAAGGCAGCAACGGCATTATGGTCCGGGAATGACACCCCGTGTCCTGCTGCAGGGGCACAAGGCAGCCCCCCTGAGCTCCCACCACCTCCTTACCCTGCTCCAGGGGAGCGGTGTGATGGGAGCCACGGAGCTGGGTCCCTCCTGGTGCTTGCAGCAGTGCTGGGGGGAGTGGGGAGCAGGGGCCCCTCAGACCCCAGCCCACCCTCTAGCAGCCCAGGCTCAGAAGAGCTGCCCGCGTACCGGAAGCCCCTAAAACTCCACCCAAAGCCATCGCTGAGGACCTGCTGTCCCGGGGATGACCGCAAGTGTCCCGCATCTGCCATCCCGGCCACTTCCCCTCCTCACCCACAGCCCAGCCCACCCCAGCTGCGGGTCCTTTGTCATTGGCCGGGGAGGGCCCACATCTGTGGGAGGGGCTGGGAGCCAGACAGGGAAAAAGGAGGAGAAAAAACCCACCCCAAACAAAGAGAAAAAAACCCAAACATATTAACAAAACACAAAAAAAGGGATATAACAGGAAAAGAAGAAAGAGAAAGAACAAAGCTGAAAAACCAGAAAAGACAGGTTAAAAAAAAAAAAAAAAAAAAGAGGAAGAAGATAAACAAGGCAAAACACGAAAAGAGAGAAAAGAAAAAGAATGAAATAAAAAAGCCCAAAAATAACAAGTAGAGGTGCAACAGAAGGGAAGTGTGCAGCAGAGCCACCCTGTCCCTCAGACAACTTGGCCCTCAGACCGTGTCTGGGCAGCCCTGGTCGGGGTCCCCCCTGGGGTGGGGTCTCTCAGGGTGAACCCTGGGGACTGGTAGGGCCGGAGAGCAGGACAGATTCTGGGGGCTTCGGGCTGATCCCCCTGCTTGGGGGCTGCTTGTTTGGGTTTGATGGGGTTTTTAACAACAACAACAACAAAAAGCAAAGTTTGGGGGAGCAGTGCTGTGATGGGGGGACGTCGGTGTGATTGGGGGGACATACCTGCCAGCCCTCTCTCCCACAGTTTGGGGTGCCAAGAGGGGAGGCCCATCCCCAGGGACGGGGCAGCCAGCGTGCGTCCAGCCGGAGCTCCGTGGGGCACCCAGAGAGTGAGACACCCCGGGCGGTGAAATGGGACCAGGAAGAGAGGGAGCTGGCAGCCTCCCCGCTGCAAGGCTGGGTGTCAGGCATTTACACCTCTCCATAGATCTCCTACAGGCTGTGCATGCTCTCTTGCAGCAGGCGCTGGACGGAGTGTGTGTAGCCCCTGCCTGGCAGCTCCAGGCGGGAACCAAAAGCGGGGCCGGTGTTTGTGCAAAGCCACGGGGCCTCTGCCAACGGAGCTTGGCCTCAGCAGTGCTGCTGTTGCTGGAAACGGGGCTGTTTGCAGTGCAGAGGGGCGGGTTTGCACTCCGTTTGCACTGTCCCTGGCTCTGATGGAGCAGCGTTCGTCCTGCGCGGCCAGGAGCGCAGGGATGCCCGGCTGGGCCAGGGGCTGGTGGGGCCCCGCCCTCGCTGCGGGGTTTGTGCCATGGAAAGGCAGCGCTGGGCAGCCCTGCGGCCTGAAATCCCAGTTAACCCACTCACAGGGTTATGGAATCGTGGCCAGGGCTGTAGCCCGAGCTGCTGTTCCAGCGCTAGAAACGTTTCCTGCAGCAAGCCAGCCCTGTCCAACCCTTTTTCTGGAGGCCACGTCAACAGGCGATGCCCCGAGTGCCCAGCACCTTTCCCCAGTGCCACCTCCCCGTGTGTCGTGGGGGGGGTGTCTCATTTTCCAAAGGTTCCATCGCCCACTGTGCTGGCTGCACCAGCTTAAAAACCAGCCTGTTTTTATTCGGACTAGTCCCTTCCTCTGGGAGAGCAAAACAAAAATGCCAAACCAAATCAAACCCAAAAAGACCCAAGAACGAACTTGGAACAGCAAGGCTGAGCCTTAAGCTACATTTTATTCACACCATGAAATC
>CM036589.1:81246324-81489217 GCA_020745705.1 Hemiprocne comata
ATGAGGGTTTATAAGCTCAGGAGGGTTGGACCTCTTCATGATCTGGACAGAAGGCTTCACCAAAAGCCTCAGGAGCTGAAGGAACAATGGAGGTGCTGCAGCTGGAGATGGATTCACTGGGATGCTGTTCAGTGCCTGGCTGTGCTTTATGTCAGGGGTGTGTTTCAGAAGGGCTTGAACACTTGCTGGTGTTACTGACCCCACAGCAAGAGCAGCCCTGCATCCCACCAACGCTCAGCCTGTATTTTTAAGAAGATTCCTGGAATTAAACAACCCGATGAGGACAGGGACCAAGCTGTGTGGGGCTGTGCCTGTCCCTGCCCACACTTTGTCACACCGAGCTCTGGCTCTCGCCAAGACCAGTCACTGCTGAAAGGAACAGCAGCAGCAGTGGCCCCGTCTGTGGTTGGGTCCCTCTGCTGCTCAGCTGCTGGTAAGAGATCGACCCCACTGCAAGTGAATTTGGTGCCACCCGACCCTCGGCTCTAGGGCTAGGTGTAAAACTGTAGGGCCACATGAATGAGAGCACAGGGCCAGACCAAGCCAGGAGATCCCCGTGCCCTGTCCCAGCTGTGGCCACCAAGACGTGTTCACAGAGAAGTCTGCTGCATGACACTTGCCCAATTTTGCCCCCTCCTGCAACAGTCTGTAAACCAGGGATATCCTAAGCTTGAGGTGGACTTGATGTCTTTTGGGTTGGTTGGGACTTGTTTGTGTTTTTTTTTAATAAAGGTGTTGTATCCTTTTATAAGTTGATTTAACCAATTTTTAACTAGATAGAGTTTTGGCATCCACAAGGTCCCGTAGCAAGGGATTTACCAACAGGTTATATGTGAGTGTAGGTATGGCATGTTTTGGCTTGTAGGATCCACTTGACCATTTAATTTGGTGCCCCTTGGGTTCACGTAATGAAAGGCAGAGGAAAAGTCAGCCTTGTTAAATGTCTGTGGCACCTGCAGAACTGTACAAGTCCGTTACAGCCCCTCTACCCCACCACTCCTACCCATACCTCATGTTCACCCGGTTTTGCTGAGTTAGAAGTCCTAGCCAGTTTAGTCTTTGCTTCCACAGAACTCTACCCCACTGTTGGCTACCCATGTCACACCTATATTTACATGTTTTCCTCAGAATGGTGAAGCTGGAAGAGCAGAGCTGAACACAGCACTTGTTACATGGGAGCATCATTTATCAGCACCAGTTTTGTCTGCTATTTGCTCACTCCTGCTTCCTCCAAGCAGGTGAGGAGAGTTCAAATGGTGTAAATTATGGTGTTAATTTATTGCTGCTGAAGTCTAAAGGCATGTCTGTTAGATGAGGTCCCACCGCACACTTCTTTCTCCTTACTAGAGAAATTGTTAGGAAACCAGCCCATGAGGGAACTCCCAGTCTTTGTATCTTCTCTCCATAAAGTCTAGATGCTGGATTGCAGTCAGGGACCTCTAGGTGGGCCCCACATCCTGCAGGCACTAATGCTGTTTATCTGCTGTGGGCTGTGTCGCTCTCAAGGGACTCTCAGGGACACCTTTGTGCACCGATATTACACTGACCACCAGAGCTTGAGATGGACACCATGCTGAGTTCGTGGAGGACCCTCTCCCATGGGAGGGACCCCGTGGGGAAGCAGGGGAGGACTGTGAGGAATCTTTCTCCCTGAGGAGGAAGGAGCAGTAGGAACCACCAGACTGTGAAGTGACTCTAAACCACTGCACCTCTCTGCCTACAGCCCGGTGTAACTGGGGAGTCATAGAATCCCAGACTGGTTTGGGTTGGAAGGGAACTTTAAGACCATCTAGTTCCAACCCCCCCCCGCATGGCCAGGGACATCTCCCACTGGAGGAGGTTGCTCCAAGCCCCAGTTGGGTAACTTGGTGTGACAGTGTTCATCTCAGCTGCAGGAAAAGCTGATAGCAGTACAAAAACATGCTTTTCTCAGCCATTGGATGAGCTAGTGATTGCCAGTTTAGCCTGAAAAGGAGCGTTTCCTTTGGTCTGAGTGTTTCTCAGAGTCTTCCTCATACTGCTCTCCATGGGACAGTGCAAACCAGCCTGCCTGTGCAGGCACACTGCAGGCATTTCTGGCAGTCAAGGCACTGTTAAAGGTATTCTGAAAATATCTGAACTGTGACTTACCTGAAAACAAAGCTCAGCTTTTTGCAATAGAACCTTTGGGTTTTTCTCAAAAGCAGAAGTCTCAATACTTGGGCAGCATTTAAGCAAATTCTAGTTCTACAGTAGTTCCATGCTGTTGATTTGTTTTGCATGAATAGTCTTTCAATGAGCACTTAGTCTCTGTGAATATCTGCTAACCTTTTTTCACTCTTTTCAAGGCTTTGCAAACAAATGAGTTCACTTGTCTAAACTTTTGTTGAAAGGTCACCAGCAAAATTGTGGCTGGTGCAAAGTGTCACCATCTGCCCTTTGGCAATCCAAGTATTGCATTGATGACTAATAACTTCTTGAGAGCCACACAAACCTAGTACAGTCTCTGAGTCTCAAAAATCATCCTGCCCTCTTCCTAGCATCCCTGTGCTGGCAGGCCTGCTCTAAAATACCTGAAGACCTGGCTACAAGAAAGCTGCCCTCACACTAAGTCTAAACGCAGGTCTGTTATGAAAGGCACAAGTTTACTGCCTTCAGGCCTGCTCTTTGCTTCCTGGGATGCAGTTTCAGTCTCCCTGAGTGTTCTTTAGAGTAGAAGCAAAGTAGAAGAGCTGCCAGAAATCTCCAGACCGAGGAAAACTTGCTTGTGATCCCACTGCTTCTTCTGACACTTGAGGATTAGAAACACCAGCCTGTTTCTAACAGCCCTTGGAACCAAACTGCAACCAGCTGAATTTGTGTGCTAATGCACCAGGGTGAGGGAACACGTATCAAACAGAACTCTTCTGTATGTCAGTCTCCCACCTGAACCAGTAAGCTATTCCTCTCTGCCTTTCTCTACTTATTTCTCATGGTAAGTGCTTAAAACATAGCAAGACTACTCTGGCATTGAAGGTACACCAACTCAGCAGCATGTTCCTGAAAAGAAGTCAGAGCCCAAGCTCCTCTTTTTGTTCAGATTACACAAAAGGAAAAAAAGGGAAAAAAAGTTTGACAGCTTTTTTTTTTTTGCATTTCTCCAGTGTGGGAGACTGGTTTGGTTTGCAAACTATTTTACTTCACAGTATCATGTTCTACCTTTTCTGGAAGACCCAGAGCATGAGCTCTTCCAGGAGGGGTACATAGCAGCACAGTTTTCTTGTATTTAGCATCTTTTAGTAAACAATACTTCATCATTTGTCTGCTGGCAAATGAAAACTAATCTTTCTTCCAGCCATCAACAGCGTCTTTCAGGTAAAAATGGGGCATAATCTGAGTTCCTACTAGGAAACATTTTTAGCAAAATAGAAGACAACTGTGCTTCTGAATTGATTTGGTTTGTGAGCATCAGAATTTCAGCAGTTCAGTTCAGAAAAGAGACTGACACAGCTTTAATCTCTGAAGGGTTAAGCTCTGCCTTCCCTTTGAGAGCAGTGCTGCTTCTGTATCTTCCAAACATGGATTCTTCTTCCTGAAGAAATTCTCCAAAGTCAGCAGCAGAATAGCATACAAACAATATTAAATTAAAAAAAAGGTTATCACTTGCCACACACTGACTTTGATATTGCACTGACTAAAGACTTAATATACTTAATAAGCTCGGGATGCATCTATTTCATGAAGGACTAAGATGGATTTATGTCAAGCATTCCATTTTCATTAATATTGGATACTTTTGACCTGGGGAAACAGCTGCCCAGACATAACTGTGGGGCTTGTTTGTGAACCTGGGATTTCCAAGGACCATTCAAGCCTCCAGATGCTGTAGGGTTCCCTGAAACAAAGGGAAAAAACAAAGGAGAAGAGAGAAAAAGAGAAGTTAACTTACACAGCAACTGTGAAGTAATAAAGGGACAGGGTTACTAGCACTTGGAGCTGCTACCTGAAATAGCAAAAAATAGACCTGGGCATTTGCACCACAGCCAATGTGAAAGAAAGTGTTAGAAAAGGTACGGTTTGGGCAGTTAAATAGGATCCATTCAGTGCTCTATGAAATTACACCCTGTACTCTCTTTTTACATGATTAGATAAGCAGAGAATAAGGGATGAGATAAAAGTAACACCCAGAAATAAAAGGTAGGATTCATTCCATTAGAAACTAACCCAGTGGATGGCACAATGTTTGCTTTATCGATGATATAAAACTTTTATTAGGGAGTAAAGTGCTCAGTTTTACAGATCAATACATTCTTGATCATTGTAGAAGACTTGCATAGATAACAGCTTCCTACCAAGAGCAAACACTGTACATGACTATGCAAAAGCTTTAGGTTTGTCATAAGTGACAAAGGAACTATAATCTAAGGTTGCAAAATGAAGCAATAAAATGTTTGTGAGTGGCCGTGCACTTCCTGCCAGGCCCATTAGCAACACACATGGGTACCCCATGAAAACTCACTGCACTTCAGGATGAAGTTTGTTCTCAAGTAACAACACGTTACAGAAATACACCTCACCAAATTCAGCCACGAATGCAAATATTGGCGTAATAGAAATATCCTGCAAAGAAGGTGACCTGCCTGATTGAACTTACCTTGTGAAAGAGAGATGTTCACAGGAAACCTGTTTAAAACCATACTGGTAGGTTTAGTTTTGCTTTCTTTCCCGCTGGGAAGGCCCTGCCTCACCAACAGGTGACCAGTAGATCACTTGTGCACACTCCCCAGGCCCTGCTGCCACAAACCTCGTCATGCCGCATCCTCTACAGGCCACAGGCACCAACCTTAACTCAAGGTTTTCTTACTAAGGTTCCACCTGATTGCTGGACAACTCAAGTCAGGCCATTTGGCAAAGTCACTGATTTGAAGGACATGATGATTTAATACTATCTTAGCATGTAGGGTTTCTCTGACCCTAAAAACCCAACATCTATGACATGTTAAGCACATGTACTTACACACGTGCCTCAAAGTTGAAGCTGGAAGTCACGTCACATCCCAGCACACTAAACATCTTGGATATTAATTTAAAGATAAGGCTATGGACATTTAAAAACGCTTTCTATTGTATTTTCTGTTTTCCTTGCACACCAGCTGGCCATGTGTACAGTTACTGGTTGTTCTGGTTGGTTTGTTTCCAATCAGAAATGCCAGTTCAACATGGAAAAGCTTTCCTCAGGAAGATTTCCAAGGTCCAAAAGCTTTCAATCAAGGCAAGGCAGAGCTTAGTCTGAGTGTTTCTCCTTTCACACCAACGCCTTAAGCACCACCTTGCACGCTGCTTTGGGAAGTTGACAGGGTTTCTTGTGAAACAGCATTAATTTCTTCCTCGTAGAGGACAACATTAACCCACAGAAAGAAAAAATACTTCACAAGAATCCCAACCCCACAACAACCACAGGCAATGCTCCAGGCTTGGGGAAAAGTGGCTGGAAAACTGCCCAGCAGAGAAGGACCTGGGGTTTCTGACTGACAGGTGGCTGAACACGAGCCAGCAGTGTGCCCAGGTGGCCAAGAAGGCCAATGGCATCCTGGCCTGGATTAGAAATAGTGTGGCCAGCAGGACCAGGGAGGTGATCCTCCCTCTGTACTGGGCACTGGTGAGGCCACACCTCAAGTACCGTGTCCAGTTTTGGGCACCTCAATACAAGGAAAACATGGAGGTGCTGAAGCGTGTCCAAAGAAGGGCAATGGAGCTGGTGAAGGGCCTTGAGAACAAGTCTTATGAGGAGTGGCTGAGGGAACTGGGGTTGTTTAGTCTGAAGACTAGGAGGCTGAGGGGAGACCTCATCACCCTCTACAACTGCCTGAAAGGACGTTATAAAGAGGCAGGTGCTGGTCTCTTCTCACAAGTAACTGGTGATAGAACAAGAGGAAATGTCCTCAAGCTGCACCAGGGGAGGTTTAGACAACACATTAGGAAGAACATTTTCACTGAAAGGGTTGTCAGACACTGGAACATGGTTGAATCACCATCCATCCCTGCATGTGTTTAAAAGTCATCTAGATGTGGCACTTGGGGACATGGCTTAATGCTGGACTTGGTAGAGTAGGGTTAATGGTTGGACCAATGGTCTTAAAGGTCTTTTCCAACCTAAGCGATTCTGTCTGATTCTGTGGTCCACAGAGCCCAAGACTGGATTTTCCCAACTGTCTGCAACTACTCTGCTCCCTTCCCTGTCACACCTATGGCAGAGTTAGTTTTTCAGTTTTCTGTGCTCTGAAATGATGTATTTGTTGCAAAGGAACCATTATTTACCTAAGAACACGGGGGGTGTTTCTTGCAGGAACACTTTTATAGTTGGTGATTTATAGTTGTACAAACTGAATGCACTTTCTTCTGTTGAAGGAAACACAGTGCTTCTCAAAAACAGGAAAAAAAGAACATTTCAGGTAATGAAAACGTTAGTACACCAAGAATAACTCCAAAAAATAGGCAGAAACTCCAAGTAAAATAAAAAAGTGCTGTTTTACCTCTTTGGAAAGTGTCAGCTATTTTTAAGAAGGAGACAAACTAATGCCATCCTCTTTTAAAAATTGCTTTTAAAAGCACTTACAAATTATGTTTTCCAATAGACAGCTGCAAACTCGCAGCCTTTCAGGTGAGTGTTTCAGCCACAGCACATCATTTTGTCTAAAGTTGGCTGCCCTGATGAAAGTGTCCCCCAGAATTCCTGTATGGGACCAACATTCTGTCCAGATAAATTTGGTCACACCTGGTTTCCATTATGTCTCCTGCATTTTCATTTCCAAAGTTGACAGTCTCACTGTTGATAACTGGAACATGACACGTAGCTCACATAGGTCTGGAAATGCCTTATGAGGAGAAGATTTGGTTTTGCCCACCACTGAAAATTGTCCTTAGTGGTCCGATCAGGATGATCACCTCGTGCTGGGAACCAGTGGAGTCTTATGTGCTGGCTTGATACTGAACTCAAACATTTAGAATCACCTACCAAGTTAATCACAGAACTGTCAGGCTTGGAAGGGACCTCTAGAGATCATCTAGTCCAACTCCCCTGCTAAAGCAGGATCACCCAGAGCACATCCCACAGGGCTGCATCCAGGTGGGTTTGGAATGGCTGCAGAGAAGGGGACTCCACAACCCCCCTGGGCAGCCTGTTCCAGTGGTTCCTACACATGGATGTTATTCCCCCCGTTTCCTCCTCCTCCATCAATACCATCTGACTGGGAGGAGGAAGGCCGCGAGTTCCTGGGGCGCGACTGGCCGTTCGGTCCCAGCGGTGTCCCCAGCCGGTGGCTCATCTGGGACGCTGTGTCGTCCGACTCCCACCGCTCCAGCTCCTCCCGCACAAGTCGCTCCATTTGTTCCCTGTGGATCTCACTGTCACGACCCAGCCTCTCATCCTAAACAGATTCAAAGACACAAGCTGGAAGCACAGATCCCAAACTGCAGTCTAAGCAAAACCCTCGACCAACATGGGCAATTCCTCTACCATTTCAGTATTTCCACAGGCTCCAGGACAAACAGTTTCTGCACTAAGTGGTTTTCTTTCCAGTGACGTAACACCCAGGTTGTCACCTTCACTCACAAAGCACAGTTTGGATTACAGTTTCTAATACTTACATCCATGGCCAGAAATGTCAAATCTACTGAGGAAAGCACACCCAGAAGGAAGCCCCATCTCAAGGATTAAGGAGAACTATGGGATGCAAGTACAGTAAGAGCCGGGAACACCGTGCCTGTGATAGGGCAACTCAAAGCTGACCAACATAACCCACAAAGACAGGCCATCTTTCCAGCCCTTAACAGCCCTGTCCTGGCTGTTCTTGCCCCATCAGGGAGCTGACAGGTTTGAGCATTCACAGAAATCACACATTGGTCTCACTGGTCACTTCCAAAGGGCCCTCAAGAGAGGAAAGGTGGGCCAGGAGGCAATAGAAACTGGATAACCCTGGTGACAGAAGTGACCTGCTTCCACCTGTCACACACAATCCCAACACAGGAGAAGAGCAGCAGGCTGCATGGGCTTGCTGGGCTGGAGCCCCCAGACTCTACCAGACTTGTCCATAAAACACTTGGTATGAATCCCAGTGGACACCAAGGGACGAACGAGCTGTGTCAGCAACTATGGAACACCACTGCTGTCCAGCTGAGGGGGTTAAATGGTGCTCTGTTCCCTCAGCATGACTCAGGCCTGCTATCAAATGGGTTGCTATATCTGAAACTTGCACCAGGTCCCTAACATGTTATGCTTTACATTTCATGTTCTCCTAACACAAAACCAAAACCACGTGGCTCCTACTGAAGCACCCACCTCGTCCTTACCACCACTCTCCCCACCCTCCCGAGCCAAGCAGCAGGAAGAAGTGCTGGAAGTAAGCAAGTCATGCAGGTTGTGACCAGAGAGGAGAGAGTGGGTTTCTTACCTCTGTCACTCCATCTAGCAGCCTGCCCAACACATCTCTCCTTTTTAACTTGGCCCTCTCCATGGCTTCCAGCTTCACAATAACGGCATCGATCTTGGAGACAATGCTGCCGATGGAATGCTCCATGCGATCCACCCGCCTCATCAGCCTGGGGGCAACAAGTGGGAGCTCCAGTGGCTGACATTCCCCAGGCAGAACCCTTCCAGAAACCTATCCTCGTCAGGTAAGGACGAGACAGCATTTGAATTCAAGCACACATCTGTGAGTCCCAGGAAGGGACAAAGTACACAAGAGCCAGATGATAACACAGGGGTAAAGCAGATGGGGGGGGGAGGAAGTACACATTCCACTCTGTTTTCCCTGCTTTTAGGGCATCCTCATCAAAATGTGTTGGTTCTGGTTAGTCAAATTCTTCATTTACCTAGTGCTGTGATTATTAATTAATATGGAGAGCTATCATTTTAACAAAACACACACTCAAAAGTAACTTCAACTTATTATAAAACAACATCTGAAATTCTCACTGAACCTAAAACAACCTCAAGGCTCTACTACTAAAAAAACAAACAGAAAAGGCTTCTGGCATTGCTGTAGCCTGACCATTTTTCCTGTCTTTTCAATGACCACGTTTCAAGGACTGGGGGGTTATTTTGTTTGTTTGTTTCTCTGTTTGGGTTTGCTTTTCTAACTGATTCCCATGAGCTTCTCTAAAGTATTTCCAGTTTGGATATTACTTGGAACCTACTAAAAGGAGGGACTTCAGCACTTGTAAGACATCACATTTACTTTTTGAATAATTTGATTAATACTGAGAGTTACAGGAGAGACTACTAAACAACTGACAGAAGAAAACCCACAATATAAAAAAAAAAAACCCCAAACACACCACCCATGCAGCTTCATCCCTCTCAGAAGGACAGACTTACACTTGGAACTCTTCATAGGAAACCCCACTGGAGCTGCTGCCCCTTCTCCTGGAGCTGTGCCCACTGTCTTCATCCTCATCCTCCTCAGAGTCATCCAAGCTCCGGGGGAAGCTGCGGCTGCTCAGAGGACGTGGCAGAGAGCTCCTATCCAAGTCCAGGTCCTCCTGTGTGAAAACACAAGCCACAGACAGGGAAGATGTAAAGACCTGCACCTGTACACAGGGGGTAGAGGCATCAAGGTCAAAGACCTCCTGCCCTTCACCACCTCCCCCTTGCCTTTTTACAGTTCTGCTCAGGCAGCCAGGGATGAGAGCCAGTCTGAAGGGAAACAGAAGGATTCTTTCAGGGAAGCAAACAGGCATGGGGAGAAGACTGGCAGACAACACTGGTGGCATAACCCTTCTAATGCTGAGCTCACCCTCTCTTTCTCCAGGTCATCTCTCATCTGCTGATGTTCGTGCTCTGTCAATTCCTGATCCCCATCCTGGTCGTATTTGGTAAATATTGCTTCAATCTCTGCATCCGTGTGGCCCTTCCTGAAAAGGCAGTATGAAAGTTTGCCTTACTTTTTTTTTCAAATGCTGAATGAACTTCAAGTCTTAGAAAAACACTTCACCCTGAACAGACTTTCAGACCCAAGCCAAAGACACAACTGATCCCAGCCTACCAATTCACAACACTGATAACAACCTGCTCAGCCCACACCTTTCACTAGTTGATTGCACAAATCTTCCCTAGACTGCACTTGGCTCCTTCACAACCCTAGAATGATTTGGGTTGGAAGGGACCTTCAAGATGAACTAGATCCAACCCCCCTGCATGGGCAGGGACACCTCCCACTAGACCAGATTGCTCAGAGCCCCATCCAACCTGGCCTTGAACACTTCCAGGGATGGGGCAGCCACAGCTTCCCTGGGCAACCTGGGCCAGTGTCTCACCATCCTCACACTAAACAGTTGCCTCCTAATGTCTAACCTCAATCTCCCCTCTTCCTGTTTTAATCCATTCCCCCTTGTCCTCTCACCACAAGCCCTTGTCAAAAGTACCTCCCCAGCTTTCCTGGAGCCCCTTCAGGCACTGGAAGGTGCTCTAAGGTCTCCCTGGAGCCTTCTCTTCTCCAGGCTGAACAGCCCCAGCTCTCTCAGCCTGTCTCCAGAGCGGAGCTGCTCCAGCCCTTGGATCATCTTCATGGCCCTTCTCTGGACTCATTCCAACAGCTCCATAACCCTCTTGTGTTGAGGGCTGCAGAGTGGGACACTCACGAGAGCAGAGGGGCAGCATCCTCTCCCTTGACCTGCTGGCCACACTGCTTTTGATGCAGCCCAAGATGTGATTGTCTCTCAGGGCTGTGAGTGCACATTGTTGGCTCACGTCTAATTTCTCATGCACCAGTACCCCCAAGTCCCTTTCTGCAGAGCTGCCCTCCATCACCTCATCCCCCAGCCTGTATTGCTAACAAGGATTGTCCCTACATAGGTGCTGGACCTTGCACCTGGTCTTGTTGAACCTCGTAAGGTTCACATGGGCCCACTTCTCCAGGTCCCTCTGGATAACATCTCATCCCTCTGGCGTATCGACCACACCACCCAGCTTGACTTGCTGAGCGTGCCTTCGATCCCAATGTCTACATCATTGATGATGGTAATCAACAGCACTGGTCCCTGTACTGACCCCTGAGGGACACCACTTGTCACCCACCTCCATCTGGACATCAAGCCATTGACCACTAACTACCCCCTGGATGCGACCATCCAGCCAATTCCTTATTTCCAAACCTCCCACCAGAGAGAGGAACAGCCCATGCTTTGTTACAGCAGAACAGCATTCTGCTGGGCTGTTGTCACCCACGTGAGCACACACTTGCCACATTTCAGAAGCAAGGAGAGAAACTCATATCAAAGACTTAACATCACAGGTCTCTGGGGATACTACTCAAGAAGTAACAGCTTCCTCACCCTTTTAGATCTTGTCGCAGTTCATCAAAATTCAGTTTTCCCCCACCTTGCCTCAGACTTTCTGAAATGTCATCGACAGTAGTTTTCTTCAGCTTAAGTTTGATCATGGCTTTCTTGCAGCCCTAAAAGAAAAAGTGACATTTTGTGGTTTACTCGTCAGAAATTGTTAACACGTGATTTCCAATAACTTGTTTTGATTACAGTCAAATCAGCTAGTATACACTGTCATTCAGGGTGTTCCAAAAGCAAGAATCTGTCTTCTCCTCCAGGTGATCCCTCTTTTATTTTAGTGTTTAAATGGGCTACACACAAGGCTTTCAGTGGGAAGGAGGTATTCTTTATTTTGAGGTATTTTGTCCCAGTAAGACACCTTGGGCAGCTGCTGAGAGTTCAAGTGACAGTTTTAAATAAAATCTATAATAATATAGAAATCATGTCCTCAGACCACCACAGTAGCACTTTCCATTCTTCTCTGCTCTGTCTTAATAACCAGTTTCCCAAGTTTGAAACTCTGAGTATGGGTTGAGCCATTTCTGATCCCACTACAGCATCCATGCCAGAGTGCACACATGTTGTTTCCTGAACTGGGATTCAGATCAAGCACTTGGCTTTGTATTCAACCACCTAACTGGCAGCTGCCCCTTGGAGCTCCCAACACGTTATCCAAGACTTGCCTCATCTTACTGCCTGACATGAGGCAATTATGAATTCTGGAAGCAGTTTAGCTTCATGAGTTCAATATTTCTGTAGGCACCTAGGCAGACAAATCCCACATCATATTCAGGCTGATCATTCAATGCAAAGTCCCAGAAGCCTAAAATGCGTTGTGGTGGGATGTTTTCACTCATTCAATTTGCACTCAGCTCAGATCCACTTATTTTAACCAAGAGATGTGTGTTTTCACCAGCTGCTTTACTTCGTACAGTTGATGTAGCATTTTATGGAGTCAGTTCAGGTGTGAGGTACAACAAACAAACAAAACGTTACTTTTACCTTTCTGATAAGGTCAGACAGTTCCATCTCTGCCTTCTGTTGTGCCATATCCGATTTGACTTCAGAGTATGTGTCATTGATAATAGCCAAAAACATATTCTGTTCATCAGAGAAGTGAAAAAGCCCACGTAAACATTTCAACAAGTCAGAGCCCTGCCACTCCTGGGACCTTCATGTGCAGACTGATACAGGAATTGTTTAAAAAGGGCCAGAAGAAAATGGTGAGCTGTTTGAAAACCACTAATATCACGAGCTCGACATATTTCAATACCATGCACTGCAGTGTAACAACTTTAAATCAAGACTGATGGTTATTAATATGACTGGAGAACTGCTTTCCATGCCTGCACACAGCAGCAACAATAAACCATGTGAGTTCAATCTTACACGGGTAAGTTTGGCAATGCCAAATTCAATCATAGAATGGTCAAGGTTGGAAGGGACCTTCAAGATCATCTAGAACCAACCCCCCTGCATGGGCAGGGACACCTCCCTCCAGACCAGGCTGCTCCAAGCCCCATCCAACCTGCCCTTGATCACTTCCAGGGATGAGGCAGCCACAGCTTCCCTGGGCAACCTGGGCCAGTGTCTCACCACCCTCACACCCACACACCATTTCTTCTCACCTCAAAGAATAATAAAAAGCCTCTTTGACTACAAGAGTCATTAAATAAAAGTTATGATGATACAGGACTGCTGTCCTGTTTCAAGGTTAGTAAAATCCTGCTTTAATCCTTGTCTCCTTATGAAATCACTAAACAGTTCAGGGAATAATCTTGCTCATGTAACAGCTTCCATCTGGTGATATCATCAGAAACACAATTCCTATATACTAACGTTTAGTACCAAACTCACTGAAAACTACATGTAGGTAGAAGTTACTGGGGTTCATATTGACATTAAAAAAATAAATGACCTGGTCTCCTAGGCTTCTAAGAGAGAGGTCTTCCTTCACTCTACGTTATTAGTAAGATGGATTCAAGAGTAGTATTAACAGAGCATGCAAAAGATGAGTAGTAACTCCCAATATACTCACTGTTGGAATTTCTCTGTCAGAAAATCATGAACAAGGCTCTTCCAGCAGACAAGCTGTGTGCTGTGTGCAGGAGCCAGGCTGCTGCAAACACAGCCAGCCACACACCAGAGTACTTGGCAAACTAAAAGCCTGTCTGAAACGTTGCAGCTGCTTTCCACCAAAAGCTGTGGGTTTGCTGTGTGTGTCAACCAGGCACTATTCAGATGTTATGGAACCACAGAGTGGTGAAGGTTGGAAGGGACCTTCAAGATCATCAGGTTCCAACCTCCCTCCTATGAGCAGGAACACCTCCCACCAGACCAGGCTGCACAAGCCTCATCCAACCTGGCCTTGGACACCTCCAAGGAGGGGGCAGCCACAGCCTCCCTGGGCAACCTATTCCAGTGCCTATTAGAAATATATACTTTTTAAATAATACTAAAAAGAAGATAAATTAAAAAAAAACAAACAAAACAACACAGTGTGCAGTACTAGATGGGAATGACAACAAACACAGAATGCAAACCTATTTTAAATGAAGAAAAAAAAAATCAAGAAGGCAGTGATTGCCCACGTAACAGTCAGGCCCTCCGTGGGCTGCGCGCCCACCGTGGTCAAAAAAAAAGCCCCATAGAGCAACGGGAATCGAAGAACAAGAGATGTGAAAATGGCCACCTACCCAGCCCCCATAAACAAAGGTGTACATACCAAAAGAATGAAGAACATAAAGAACACAAAGGTACTGAAATAAAGTGGTCCCAAAATTCGATTAGCTTCTTCAACCTCTGTGAAGTTGAAGTCTCCCAGAATGATGCGGAACTGAGTAAATCTTAAAAACAAAACAAAACACAACCAGGAGTTGAAAAAAAAACCAAACAAAACAAACCCCACACTCTTTTGGATCTGTGCAAGAGAATTCTCCATCTCTTTTACCCTAACAGTCTGACTGGTGGGCAGCAGAGAGGTTTGCACTACTGTAACACTTGATCAAGCACTGCAATAGTCAGTTCCTCCAGCCCATCTTCAGGCAGGATCAAACTCCCAGCCAGGTGCCACACATGCAGAACAACACTGGCTTTTGGTCATAGCTGATAATGGGGGCAAGAGGAAGCAGAGCAAAACACTGATTACCATGGTGAAGCTTTAAGACCCACTCCTGCCCCTCTCCTACATGCCACCCCAACCCTCTCTCTCTCAAGCTGCCTGTGCAGTGCCAAGGCTGGAAGAGGCTTGGCACTCCACAGCAGCAGCAGCAGCATTCAAGTTCCTCTGCTTCTCCTCAAGAAACTTTTTGCAAGGTAATGGGGCAGGGGAGAACTCAACAACCTGGTAATTACCTCAGTTAGAATCAGGTTACCTTGTACCAAATTCATAAAGGTAGAACTGATTAACAACCATATATGAGAGGAAAAACCGATTAACAGCCATAAATTAGGTTCTCTCTCCTGGATTCCAGCAGACACAAATCTACTAGTTGGCTGTCTAAGATGGACTCTGTGAGTCAACCAACTACATATACTGCCAGGAACACAGCCTTACTGTGCATACAACATTTTAGTAAGTTATAAGTAAACACAAGCAAACATATAATGATTCAACTCCTGAAGACAGAGTTCTTGCTTTGACTAGGAATGTGACCAACTGTTACCAAACCCATGGCATTTCCACCAACAAATAACTGCCAATTTTAGGCCAAGGATCTAAAACTATGGAATATTTTTCATCTCTGACTTAAAAATGTTATAAAAAATGCATTTGCTACTGGAGCTACATCAACAGTGACATGTCGGCAGCTCATCCCTTTAGATCCATGTCATGGGATTTCACAGCATCATCATAGGATGGTTTGGGTTGGAAGGGCCCTCAAGATCATTCAGTTCCAACCCCCCTGCCATGGGCAGGGACACCTCCCACTAGACCATGTTGCTCAGAGCCCCATCCAACCTGCCCTTGAACACTTCCAGGGATGGGGCAGCCACGGCTTCCCTGGGCAACCCGTTCCTCTCATGAGAAAACCAAATCCATCTACCTATGTACGGAGAAATTCTTGGCATTTTTAACATTTTTTTTTACTTACATGCAGTCCTGGAAAGTGCTGAAGTCATCGATTTGAGTGCCAAAGACAAGATAAGCCAACTGAGCATAGGCTAAGAAGATAATGAAAAACATAATAGCGAAGCCAATGACATCTTTGACACAACGAGACATGGTCGTGGATAACTGACTCATTGTTCTGTTGAAGTTAACAAATTTGAAAAGCTGTTAAAAGAAAAAAACAAACAACAAAACACAACAACAACTGTAAAGGGAAGGTAGACAATAACTGCTTAACACAATCTCTCTCCAGCCTTTTACACATGAGATGTCTTACTGAATTTTACTGGAGACAACATGAGCTCATTTCCATTTATAAGTGCATCACTTCCTAAAAACACATGCTTGAAATGTGAAGAAAATTCAGTGAGAACACCCACTTCTGGTTTGGGTGTGGGGTTTAGTTTGGTCAGGTATTCACTCCTCTATTTGACACTCTGGCTTCAGAGCAGTGTTACCTAAATGCTTGCAAAACCCTATTTCTCTCTCTTTACCTTCAATGGAGATGTTAGTTATGAAGGAGTAAAATGCCAGAACAGAACCTCTCACCATGACGTTGCTCTGAGCAGGTGGCTGGACTAGAGACTTTCTGAGGTCCCCTCCAATCTGTGTTCTTCTTTTACTCAGCAGCTTAACATTACTTTTTTTTAATTAACCACTTTATTCCTTAAACTGTGATGAAAAAATGAGATGTAACTTTGTCTTATAAAACAGTAGGAGGTTAGCTAACTTGCTTGACAACCCTAAGTTTCAGTTTGGAGTATCAGAGTGGAAATTCACTTCTCATTGGATGGTTTATTAAGCAAATGTTCCTCTGCAACTTTATAGGTACAGAGGACAGGCAAATGAGTATGGACACGAAGTACCACTAGAAAGGAGGCAGCAAAAGAGAGAAATGAAGCTTAATGGAAGTAATATATCTAGTTTTCAAATGAATTGGACTAGCTTTACCAACCATTCTAACAATTCAAAAGTTTTGGACAGATAAAATGGGAAGAGTTAAACCAGGCTAGGAAAAAGCAGTACCCACCAAGAATTACTGACTTAGCAATTCAGGAGTAATACAAACTGTTCTTTATGTGTCTGCTGTGACAAAGCACTGGCACTAAATCCTCTAGCCTTAAACAAGGGCTGACTAAACCTGTAGCTTTGCTTTTCAGCTGCAGGAAGTTACACCGGTGCTCCTACCTTCTTGCTTGACCCATTTGAGGAGAAACAGGACCAACCCACCAATTCATATAGCACAGAAGACTCAGAATACTGCTTCCATTCTACTGGGTGTGTCTTGGAGTTACCTTAATCCAGACAAAAAACACAGTGACTGCAGCAACGTTGTTGAATTGCATTTGCCAATATGCCAAAGGTTCAAAATTAGGGAAGGAGTTCTGATCTTCCAGCAGCTTCTTCAGGAGCATGTCAACAGTTGATGTCCTGTAGATGCTAATTCCTATGGCTACCACAGAGAGCTGAGTACAAAAGAAACATACACATTTATGAAAGGTGATTAGGAGACTAAAACTCCTTGTTTTAGCCATGTATGTCAGATAAAGCTAAGATAAGAGGAACTTGCTCTTCTTTATAGCACTACCATCAGGTGAGCCTGAAGTAAACGCAAAGGGGGCCAGGCAGTTGCAGGGCCTGGAGAGGTTTCTCCACCTTTCACTCAGGAGGAACGAACTACTCTTTGTATCCTTTGATAAGCACAGCTTGACACAAGAGAATTCTATTATAAATTCAAAGCTCAGATTTTCTGCCACCTTCCCACTTTTAGCCAGCTGCTAGCACTCTGCGATGCTGAGACACTTCTTCAAACCTGGTGTCAAGCTGGAGAGTATTTTACCACCACATGAAATCTCTTTGTGGTTCTTTGCAAACATTCAAGTGCCAGTCCCCATTCCCTCAGGAGCAAATGACTACTTCAAAGCAGATTTTCTGACACGAAAGCCACTGCAATAATCTGTATCAGATATATCAGCTGTGTACAAGAGAAATAAAGGCAAGTTTGTTACCTCCCATAATGGCTGTGCTTTTATAGAGAAAACCTGTGAAAAAGCATACTGAACAAATACTTGCATTTTCACCAGGTTGCAAAGGTTGAAACCCCAGAAGAAAGAACAAGCAAGTTTGCCAAACATATCAACATTGCAACACAGGCTAAAATTGTCTTGTTCAGACTGAATAGCTCAACAGCCTGGAAGTATCCATCCTAATAATGGCCCTATCCTTCAAACCCACAAGAGGAATAAAACCACAATAGTCATAAACACCTCCCACAAAGTGGGAGAAAGCAATTTTAGCCTCCTTAAAAGATTACTGATCTAGTGGGAGGTGTCCCTGGCCACGCAGGGGGGTTGGATCTGGATGAGCTTTCAGGTCCCTTCCAGCCCAAACGGTTTCATGATGATTCTATGATACTTACCACAATGATAAGGATATCAAGGCAATTCCAGAGACTTCTGAAGTAATGCAGTCTATGAATGTGAATTTCTAAGATCTCTTCTACCATATAATACAGAACAAAAAGACAAAATGCCATTTCACAGGCTGCCAGGAAAAAATCAAAAGTGGAGAGGTAGTGAATCAATCTCACTGGCTGAAACTGCCATGATGTAACAAGGCCTCCAGTTGCTGGAAACTCCACTAACAACCTGGATTCAAAAAAAAGCAAAGGGAAAAAAAGAAAAGCCATTTACACAGCACTGATGACAAGCAGTGCTTAGTTACACGGTGCTAATTACACAATTATTTCAATAGCAGAAACAGGCAAAACCCCACATACAATTAAGGAGACACTACACAAAACAAAAGGTGTTAACCTGACTGCACTGAATTTTGACTAAAGCCCAAAGCACTTCAGGAATCATGAGAAAAGAGACTCATGTCCAGTTCTGGAGCCCCCAACACAGGAAGATGTGGAGCTCCTGGAGAGAGTCCAGATGAGGGCCATGAATATGATCAGAGGGCTGGAGCAGCTCTGCTCTGGAGACAGGCTGAGAGAGCTGGGGCTGTTCAGCCTGGAGAAGAGAAGGCTCCAGGGAGACCTTAGAGCACCTTCCAGTGCCTGAAGGGGCTCCAGGAAAGCTGGGGAGGGGCTTTTGACAAGGGCAGGGAGTGAGAGGACAAGGGGGAATTGATTAAAACTGGAAGAGGGGAGATTTAAGTGAGACATTAGGAGGAAATTCTTTAGTGTGAGGGTGGTGAGACACTGGCCCAGGTTGCCCAGGGAAGCTGTGGCTGCCCCATCCCTGGAGGTGTTCAAGGGCAGGTTGGATGGGGCTTGGAGCAACCTGGTCTAGTGGGAGGTGTCTCTGCCCATGCAGGGGGGTTGGAACGAGATCGTCTTGAAGGTCCCTTCCAACTCAAATAATTCCATGATGCTGTGATCCATGCAGTTACTTTATGAAGCCAACTCAGTAGTGAAGTCACCTGCAAACTGCACTCAAGCCATTGTGGTACCAGCAAAGTCCTGTCTGCCTCCAGCTGGTGAGTGCAGCTGCCCCATGGAGTCCCACTTCTCTGAAAGGAGCCATGCCACTTCAGCTCTGTCTCCTCTCCAGTAACTACACACTTACCCATGTCCTCAAAACAAAGACAACCACAAGAAAAGCTGAAGTCTGCAACCCACACTGTGCAATTCGAGCCCTGCCGTGGGTCTGTTCATACCTGACAACGCAGAATAGGTTGATGTTTGCATTGTACACAGAGAAATCAATGAAAGCTGCTCTGGTCCCTCTGTCCAGCCACAGGTTCTTCTTCAGGCTAGCAATCTGCACAGCTGTCACTTCTCTGGTCCTTGAGAGGTCTTGGTAATAACCAGCCCCACTGTACGTAGCAATCAAACCCCAGTGGCTGCTCCCATTCAGATCCTTCTCATTGGTGTATGTCCATCTAGCTCAGGAGGAAGGGAAACAGAGCACATTAGTCTTTCCACTTTCAACTTACAATTAACAAAGCAGCCATTAACAAAGCCTGGCCAAAAAAATAAGTGTCAGGTACTTCAAGTTGCCTTCATTTAAGAGGCAACTGTAGAAAGTTTTGACATTCCATGGAGAAAGAGCTTACAAAATTCCCTTTAGTAACGCAAGAAAATGAAGATAGAAAGAGGTGCACCTCTCCTGGGAAGAAAGGCTGAGAGAGTTGGCATTATTCAGCCTGGAGAAGTCTCTGGGGAGACCTTAGAGCACCTTCCAGTACCTGAGTTGGGCTACAGGAAAGCTGGGGAGAGACTTTTGACAAGGGCTTGTAGTAAGAGGACAAGGGGCAATGGATTAAAACTAGAAGAGGGGGGATTTAAATTACATATTTGGAGGAAATTCTTTAGTGTGCGGGTGGTGAGACACTGGCACAGGTTGTCCAGGGAAGTTACAGTTGGAACCAGATGATCTTCAAGGTCCCTTTCAACCCAAAACCCTTCTATAACTCCATAGGTCACGAGTATATGAATTGTGACAAGACAACACATCAATCCACTCACACAGAATTTCTATCCTGAGGGTAATAATGAAAATTTGCATTTACAGTTATATTCCACCTCCAAGACCTTTTGCAGTTTAACTCACACGTTGTCCTCCAAGAGAGGCAGGGCCATTCCCATTTGTAGCCAGGGAAGACAACCCAGTGAGACCCACTGCAGTAATACAGTCTGGAATGACAGAATTGTACCTGTTGAGCTGCAGTGCTGCCCTCAGCCCACAGCGTGTCTCCCATGCATAGGAGCTGCCACTGGCACAAGGACAGCACCTGAACCCGAGGGCATCAAGAGACCAGTGCTCTGCAAGCTCCATGAGGCCTCTCCACGAGCAGAAGGGCCAGCTGCTCTGGGTTTACCTGCTTTACAGACAGAACACACAGCCGAGTTCCATCTGCCAAGTGACGTCTTGTGTGATTCAGAATAAACCAGGTCAGATTAACAAACAAGAAAAAGGTGTTTACAGGAATCCTACGTACGCGGTTCCATTCCGAAGTCCAAAAGGAGCAGTATCTTCATTAGCTACAGAGTAGACATCATAGCAATCTTTGATTTCATCCCTTAAATCTTCAGGTATTGAGCACGAACCATTCCTCACTTTCAGCTGCCGAATGCGAGGCACCCCTAGGAGCAGGTTCTCATAATAAATGAAGCTTTTGTTTTCTGCCATGGTTTTGTTGTTGTACCACATCTCCCAGTAAAGGCCATCCAGCAAAGGGCCTTCTGTGAACTGGGGAGGAACGCAGAGCTTGAGTTTGCCTTTTGCCAGCACTGGTTTTATAGATACAATCACAGAATCATAGAATAGTGAAGGTTGGAAGGGACCTTAAAGATCATCAGGTTCCAACCTCCCTGTCACGAGCAGGGACACCTCCCACCAGACCAGGCTGCACAAAGCCTCATCCAACCTGGGCTTGGACACCTCCAGGGAGGGGGCAGCCACAACCTCCCTGGGCAACAACCATCATTCCGTGGATGGGTTAGAATCGCAGTTGATAATTTTTCTGACATAGGCCCTTGCTGTTACCTGTCCCCCAAAGACATTCCACAACCTCGCCCCTACCCTGCCCCACTAGCATGACCTGGGTTCTAAACTTTCACATATTAAAGGCCTACTTTGTCCCATTGCTTTGACATTGTGCACATAGGTCTTCATGCACAACCCCTCCCACATTAGAAAACAGATCCTGGTTCACTTGAACAGGTTGCTCACACTGGCCCAGGTTGCCCAGGGAAGCTGAGGAAGCCACATCCCTGGTAGTGTTCAAGGGCAGGTTGGATGGGGCTCTGAGCAACCTGGTCTAGTGGGAGGTGTCCCTGCCCATGCAGGGGGAGTGGATCTAGAAGATCTTGAAGGTCCCTTTCAGCCCAAACCAGTCTGTGATTCTATGATCCTGCAGGTTACATTTACAGGCCATGACAGGACGAGCAAATCCCAGCAACAGAGGTTTCTAGATTACCTTCCAGAAGTCTTCCATCGTGGACAAAGTTTTGAAATCAGTTGTCTCCAATTTTGATACAGGTGTTTCCAGGAAGAGCTGCGACATAACCCTCGTGTAATAGTACATACTGGAACTCACTGTTCCATAAGTCACTGCAAAATATTTGGGAAGGAGTGAGAGGAAAGAGGAAAGAGGAAGAAGTAAGTACTTTGCTTGCTCTGAACACACCAGCTTGCCTTTGTAGAGATGCTTGCACTGAAAACTTTAAGCTTCAGAACAAAACCAAATCCACACCAAGCAGCATTTGTCACTCAACTGTGATTACAATCCAGAGTAGTGCAGAATAGACTGACCAATCAGTTTGAAACACTCGGTTCTTTCTCCTTCCCACACCTCATTCTATTGTTAATGCTCCTACAAAAGCTAACTCCAAGATGAACCAAGGCACAATTCAGCAGCCTGAAGAGAGGCAGCTAGTGCCTTTTTAGATGACTTGCAGTATTCCAAGGCATCCACAGGGAGCTGGCACGTATGGCACAAGACCTCAGGAGAACTCTGCCAAGCTCGAGCAGATGGTGATGGTCCATCAGGGTATCTCAGGGCCCTGTGACTGACATTAGCTGCCTATGGTTAGGCAACAAAACTGCCCCCAAGATTCACAGTCCTTCTCAGAGCATCTCCTCTCGGGGAATAAACGACTGTGTGTTACTTCTTCTCCTCACACTGGGCCCAGCCTGAGGTCCACAGAGTCTAAGTTACAAAATGTCTTCCCTTTAGCGACTGGAAAAGAAGAACTATTTGTACCAGGCTGCTGCTGTGGCACATGGACTGCATCCCATGACTGTGCAATAGCTGGATTCTCTCTCAATATGAACTCTTCAAAATCCAAGAGTACAAGAAATGCCCGTAGCGTTGAGCCTGCACTGGAAAGCTCTCTCCCAGGGCATGCCAAGCCACAGGCCAGCCCGTCCCACAGTTATTGCTTACATGGACAATTAAAAAGGATAGTACTTCCAAAAATAACAATGGATTAGCAGTACCTGTAGATGTTCAGCATGCTGTCCTTTTCCTTTCTTCTGTTCCCCAAAATCTTTTTCCACTGCAAAACTATTTGTTAACAGCCTGGAGACAAACTTTTCCCACTGAAACCAATTTCACTTGATTTTAATCAGGTCCCATCACTGCTACACCCCTCCTGGTGGCACACCATGCCAGCCACAAGCAGTCTTACACTAAATATTCTTGAAGGACTTGGGATGGAAAAAAACCCATGATCTTTAGTATCTAACCATGCTTGCAGTACAACACCCAGACAGTTCTGTCAAGGCTATGAAGGTTGGGGTTTCTTCAGTCACACTCCTGCAGACAAGCAAGGCAGATTTGCTCTCAGGGTCAGTCTACCAATGTAGTTTTTACCTTTTCTTTTCCCCTCCAACTTCTCTCACAAAAAAACCACCTGTCACAGAAATTTCAGGCATTTAGAACAGAACACACTCAAAACTGGGGGCTTGAAGCACGCCAGCTTTCTAAAGATACAGTAACTTCATGCATACAGTTATTCTCTCAAGTAACCAAATCAAACATTTATTTCACAACTCCATACTAGGTTCTACTTGGCATTGCCTTGCTAATCTTTATGCAAATATATGAACGTCTTGTTTTCACTAGTAAGTTAAAAACACTAGAAATCTTGATGTAGAATTGTATCTGGCATTAAAGTTCCCAAGGCCAGAATCATAGAATGGTAGGGGTTGGAAGGGACCTCTGGAGATCATCGAGTCCAATCCCCCTGCTGCAGCAGGAACACCCAGGGCAGGTCACTCAGAAATGCATCCAGACGGGTCTCGAAAGTCTCCAGAGAAGGAGACTCCACAACCTCTCTGGGCAGCCTGTCCCAGCACCCCATCACCCTCACAAGAATCAAGTTCTTCCTCATGTTGAGGTGGAACTTCCTGTGTTGTCACTTGGTGCTGTTTCCCCTCGTCCTATCACAGGGCACCACTGCAAAGAGACTGGCCCATTCTTGACACCCACCCTGCAGATATCTGTAGACGTTAATCAGGTCCCCTCTTAGTCTTCTCAAGATTAAACAGCCCCAGGTCTCTCAGCCTTTCCTCATCAAAACAGATGTTCCAGTCCCTTCATCATCCTTGTAGCCTCCATTGGACTCTTTCCAGTATATCCCTGTCCCTCTTGAACTGGGGAGCCCAGAGCTGGTCACAATACTCCAGATGTGGTCTCACTAGGGCAGAGTGGAGGGGGAGGAGAACCTCCCTTGACCTGCTGGCCACACTGTTCTTAATGCATCCCAAGATACTATTGGCTCTCTTGGCCACAAGGGCACATTGCTGTCCCATGGATAACTTGCTGTCCACCAGGACCCCAAGGTCCTTCCCCATGGGGCTGCTTTCCAGCAAGTCAACCCCTCATCTATATCAGTGCCTGGTGTTTTTTCTCCCCACATGCAGGACTCTAGACTTATTCTTGTTGAACCTCAAAATGCACAGCATAAGCATGACATTACAATGTATTACGTTTCATTAATGTAATTTCAATTTTAAAATGTATTACATTTTAAAAAATCCTCCCTTAAAACCAAGAAGAGGTGGATTATTATCCTGTTTAAAGGTGCAAAACTTGTTAAGACACACAAAACGGCAGCATTTTCAATCTCAAGCAACAATCCATCATAGAAACAAGACAAAGGGCTAATTCCAAATATCTGCCTACACACCTGCCCATTATTAATTCTTCTTCAAGTGAAAAGGACCTCCACTGAAACAACCTTCACTCTGGAATCCCAAGTAGCAAGCAGATAGTGCAGGAGTGGAAGCATGAATGCTGAACAGTACTTACAGACACACAAGACCAGAAGGAAAATGATGTATGTAACCAATTCTCGTAAGACACTTTTCAGGTATCTCTCTCTGCTGGTGTTGCCTTCTTCCATGAGACTTGTCCCCCACAGACCTGAAAAGGAAATCATACACAATGATGTACACAGATGTCTGATACTAGGTACACAAAAGACTTCAGAAGTGAAGTGGTTTGGAAAGCTTAACCTATGTCATGTCTGCTGCAGGCTTTTCCATGGATTTTAAACTGATCCAAGTTCAATCCAGAACAACTTCTTCCATAGGCTGAACAGGGCATGAGGCAGCATTAGCTATTCAAGAGATCCCATAATGATTTAGCAACAGCTCAGAACTCTAACAGAACCTGCTGAAGATGCGCCAGAAATGCTGTCACTTAAAACCACATGGTATCAAAAGACATCACAAGTACACATAGACACACACAGATAACCATCCTTCAGGGGATGAATTGCAGGGTTTGGGTTGTTGTTTTTTTAAATACGAAGAATGAAACTGCACGTTCAGTATCAAACCTTTATTAGTGGTCTGAAATAACTTCCTACCTGAAAGGAGGTGATGGCAGTCCAATGTATTTTCCGAGAACACAAATGGTTACCTTCCCCTCCCAAATAGGCAAGGCACGTCCAACTGAGAGACAGCAAAGCTCTTGGTATTTCTACATGATTTCTCTCTCTGCTGCATCAGCTGAACTATTTCTGCCTGCTACTACCTTCCTATTACACTTGACAGTCATAGAACCATAGAAACACAGAATGGTAGGGGTTGGAAGGGACCTCTGGAGATCATCGAGTCCAACCCCCCTGTCAGAGCAGGATCAACTGGGACAGGTCACACAGGAACATGTCCAGGCAGGTCTTCAAAGTCTCCAGAGAAGGAGACTCCACAACCTCTCTGGGCAGCCTGTCCCAGGCCAGGGCTCCCCCACCCTCACAGTAAAGAAGTTTCTCCTCATGTTGAGGTGGAACTTGCTGTATTTTAGCTTATACCCATTGTTCCTTGTCCTATTACTGGGCACCACCAAAAAGAGACTGGCCCCTTCCTCTTGACACCCACCCCTGAGATACTTATAGACATTAAAAAGATCCCCTCTCAGCCTTCTCTTCTCAAGACTCAACAGCCCCAGGTCTCTCAGCCTTTCTTCATAGGAGAGATGTTCAGGTCCCTTCATCACCCTCGTAGCCGCCGTTGGACTCTCTCCAGTAGATCCCTGTCTCTCTTGAATTGGGGAGCCCAAAGCTGGATACAGTATTCCAGGTGTGGCCTCACCAGGGCAGAGTAGAGGGGGAGGAGAACCTCCCTAGATCTTCTCTCAAGAAGACAGTGTAAGAGAAGTTATTCAAACTTGGTTGATCCCTTCCAAAAGGGTAACAGAAAAGTCAAAGTATCTTTTCCATGGAGCCTCTCAAAGAAACAACCATCTGAGAAAACAAAGCAGTTAGTAAGCACCAGACTTCTTTCCTATGCCTAATAAAAAACAGGAAAAAGCTGGGATCAGCTGCTGCTGCTCAGAGCTCAGCTGCCACCTTTAAGGAACTTCTCTTCATTTAAGCCAAAATAAAGCAAGGCCATTTCACCTTAGTTTGTGGTGGGAGAGAAAGCATAGAGAAACAAAACCTCCCTCTTAAGGAAGCACACCAAACTTCCACCCTTTTCTTTTTCAGGTATCTTAAATGGCCAACCTTTTAAAACACCCTTCACCTTCTCAGCAGGCAGTGATGAAGTAAACTCAGACTCTCTAGAAGAAAATGTTGGATCCATCAAACACACGGCAGCAATTGGAAGTCAAAGGGAAGAGCAACAAGTGACAGCCAGAAGATGTCACAAAGCTGACAGTGAAGGAAGACTTGAGTTGCTTTGCAATCCCTGCTGTAAGACTAAGACAGACAAAGGGCTAATCTGCCTGCTGCAGAACTTCACTTTGCTAACAGAGGGATGGAAACGAGGAGGGTTTTTTTCTCTACCAGCAAACACGAGGCATATTCAGAAAAAATAAAAGTGTTACATGTTTTCAGAAGCCTTCCAGCTACCACATTTTTAAGTTGTGACCTAACCACAAAGTCAACCAGGAAACTTCTCCTGCAGGCACTAACAGTCTTAGCACTAATCTCTTTTAACACTCCTTAATTAGTAACTTGGAGCCTTCACCACTGTCAGTCCTCAAAACAAGAGAGCTTTTTCAAAGCTGTTCTTTAAGGCTAAGTCTGAAAATTTACTGATCAAGACTGCAACTTCACCACACAGAAGGCCAAATCCTCCCCTTCATTCTTGAAGACAGAAGAATGAAAACAAGAACATTTACAGAGTCACTAATACTGAAGATCTCAACAAGTTTAGTCTCTAACACAGCATGACGTTGCACTAGCAACCCTCAAAATCAAGGCAGGAAAACATTGCAGAAGGGAGGAAGCAAAGGCTGGAACAGGGAGTGAGCTAAGCTGGCCAGAGAGCAGCGTCTTGGCTGTCAGCACATGACTCACCAAGAAGAAATGTGTTGAGCAGGAAGCTCACAAGCTCCAGTCCTGTCATATTAGGATATTGTTAGTGATGTCAGTTATTAATTGAAGTAAGGAAAATTTCGGGGAAAAGTCACATAGAAAAGAACAAAGAGACATGTTGAATAAAACCAGAGCTTCCATAACACAGCCAGTACAAGTTAGGGGCTGACCTGCTGGGAAGCAGCTCCGGGGAAAAAGACCTGGGAGTGCTGGTGGACAACTGGCTGAGCATGAGCCAGCAATGCACCCTCACAGCCAAGAGGGCCAATGCCACCTTGGGGGGGGCATTAAGAAGAGTGTGGCCAGCAGGTCGAGGGAGGTTCTCCTGCCCCTCTCCTCTGCCCTGGGGAGGCCTCAGCTGGAGCCCTGCCTGCAGTTCTGGGCTCCTCAGTTCAAGAAGGACAAGGAACTACTGGAGAGAGTCCAGCACAGGGACACCGAGCTGATGATGAAGGGACTGGAGCACCTGCCCTGTGAGGAAAGGCTGAGGGAGCTGGGGCTGTTCAGCCTGGAGAAAAGGAGGCTGAGGGGGAAGCTGATCAGTGCTGATCAGTATCTACAGGGGTGTCAGGAGGATGGGGCCAGACTCTTCTCAGTGGTGTCCAGTGACAGGACAAGGGGCACAAACTGGTACACAGGAGGTTTAACCTAAATATGAGAAAATACTTATTGATGCTGAGGGTACCAGAGCACTGGAACAAGCTGCCCAGGGAGGCTGTGGAGTCTCCATCCCTGGAGACATTCCCAACCCACCTGGACACGTTCCTGTGTGATCTGCTCTAGGGGATCCTGCTCTAGCAGGGGGGTTGGACTAGATGATCTCCAGAGGTCCCTTCCAACACCGACCATTCTGTGAAAACATGGAAACAGCAAGAATTGGAGAAAAAACACATCCCAAGTAGTCAACAACACATCCTTGAGACTTAAGCCTGCAAGACAGACAAAAGAGATGGAAAGGAGCACTCCCCACAACTTATCTTGGTTATAGCCTAGAGCACTGGGTAGAAAACACTGACTGTGTATAGAAGTGGTCCCTGTGTTTCAGGAAGCTGAGCTGGCTTTGTGGAATACCACCCTGCTCCCTTTTCTGCACAGAACTGGAAATTAAAGCAAGTATCTTGACTCTGTGTGTGGATCAGCTTCTTGCACACTGGGTGACAGACCCTGCTTTGGGGACAACATTAGAAGTCAGTCAGCAAGGAACAAAGTTACACGTGAAGAAAAAAAACAAAACCCAACAAAACAAACACAAAAAAACCCAGCACCAGAGACCAGACAAGTCTCTTGGTGTTACATGCAATCTGGATTTCCCTGTCAGGTCGCTGGAAGCGTTCATTTGTTGCCAGATTTTTAGAAAATAGCAACATGATGCCCCTTTTTTTCCTTATGAGAATATTGGTTCAGGTGCACTAAGAATAGTGGCAGTAAGCAATGCTAGATTTGATACCTACTGCAAGCACCAAAAATGTTTCATTTCTAGCCTCAATCACCTTAAGTCTTATAGAAATGTGCTTTTCATGAACTTTGGCACAGAATTTATTTACTCTTCATAGTACCCAAGAAGTCTGCACCTAACAATTCTCCCATCCTCATTCTGTGGTCCAAAGGGCTTCCTCAAAGAGTGTATGAACCCAGAAGAGGTGTCAAGGAAAAATTATCAAATGCAAATAAAGAAAAATAAATTGATGAAATTTCATCTTACAATAAGAAGTCTAGCTTGCTAGGTAACGTGGGCAATGAAAATCTTTCTGTTTACACATATCTAAGATGTTACATACACGTGCAATATATATCATGTATTTGTACTTACTCCCATTTAACAATCACTAAGACTTTTCAAGAAATGCCCCACATACACTCCTGAGTATTGATGCACATGAGGCCCCAGTAGCACTGAGTGACCAAGGACAGTTCTGAGGGGCAGGTCACCTTTCCAGCCTGGCTCAGGAAGTGGATTTTGCTCTTAATCCATGAAAACCCTCCTCTCCCTTCAGGATCTGGGATGTTTGCTGAAAAGATTTGCAAAACTAGGGGGGGCTAAAGCTACTTCAGAGAGACTCACGTTGGAATCTGAAAAGAATCCACAAAGAGAAGAATGTAAAATACAGATAGTCTGAAGTAGCTGACTTTCTATTCACTTAGTTACTCCTGTTACAGTCTCTCTGATGGTTGCAATTAACAAAGTCCCATTACCTTAAATCCTCTGCATTTTTATTTTACAGCTGACAGCAAAACAAGTACAAGCTGTCATTCAATATCCTTCAGTCGATGAGCTTGTTTAGCCATGGTAACAGTATCACTTTTGATATCCAAAGGATTCATCCCTCTCGTTGAAATCTGTCTAGCAAAATGGAATTTCATTAAAGAAATCTGTGCTACTTTTCCTCCAGTCACCTTTAAATAAAACTGAGCACTGAGTATGCCACTTTCCAGTCATCAGAGATCCTCACGGTATCCTATGCACACTTGATTAACAGGCTCAGGCCCAGCAGCATGAAGAGAACCACACCAAGCTGAAAGGATCCATCATGGTACCAGGCCAAAGGTGGTCCTCATCCTTCAGCCTGAAAGCAGAAATTAAAAGTTCAAGCTACACACTCTCATCAGCTCCCCAACTGGATGATTCAACAAAACATTCCACCAAGCCTCCATTAGAATGGTATCTCATGGGGGTGGGGGGAAGTCTGCCTGATGGACTTTCTTTCCACTTGCAAATACTCTGACCTTACACTGACCACTTGTTATCAAGCTCTGCCTTAAGGTTCAAAATGGCTCAGAAACCAGCAACAAAATCAGTCCTAGTGTTGTCCCAAAACGGGGTCCATTTACTCCAGTGCAAGGTCAGGGTAATCCCAAGCACAAATTCATGTTGGGTGGAAAATGGATTGAAAACAGCCCTGAGGAGAAGGACCTGAGGGTGATGGTGGACAAGGAGCTCAACATGAGCCAGCACCGTGCACTGAAGCCCAGAAACCAACTGTGTCCTGGGCTGCATCAAAAGAAGTGTGGCCAGCAGGGCCAGGAAGGGGATTCTGCCCCTCTGCTCTGCTCTTGTGAGACTCCACCTGGAGTGCTGTGTCCAGTTCTGGGGCCCCCAACATAAGAAAGACATGGAGATGTTCGGAAGGGTCCAGAGGAGGTCATGAAGATGATCAAAGGGCTGTAACAGCTCTGTTCTGGAGACAGACTGAGAGAGTTGGGGCTGTTCAGCTTGGAGAAGAGAAGGCTCCGGGGAGACCTCAGAGCACATTTCAGTGCCTGAAGGGGCTTCAGGAAAGCTGGGGAGGGGCTTTGGACAAGGGCTTGTGGTGAGAGGACAAGGGGGAATTGATTAAAACTGGAAGAGGGGAGATTTAGGTGAGACATTAGGAGGAAATTCTTTCCTGGGAGGGTGGTGAGACACTGGAACACGTTGCCCAGAGAAACTGTGGCTGCCCCATCCCTGGAAGTGTTCAAGGGCAGGTTGGATGGGGCTTGGAGCAACCTGGTCTAGTGGGAGGTGTCCCTGCCCACACAGGGGAGTTGGAACAAGATGATCTTGAAGGTCCCTTCCAACCCAAACCAATCCATCATTCTACAAATGGTTCACTAGTTCTTGGCTTCCACTTAAAGTGGCAGTGTCTCTACTTTTCACTACACATGCTCAGAGGGGGGAGCTTTTGTGAGGAGGTGGTCCTTCCAGCTTGAGGGAGGGTATTATAGCATGTTAAAGAAGTGATTTCACAGTAGGTTTAATTAGCCATTGTTTTCTGTTATGTTTTGCTTAGATTTTAAGACTAAAGACACCAGCAGTTAGAATCTTCCATTTAACTCTTCTTCATCCTAAAAGAAGTTCAGCAAACACCCCTTCCATTGGTCATGCTGACCTGTCTTTTTTGGACATCACTAGATTGGATCATCTGTTTCCAGTATCACCATAAAAACCAGGTCTGAGATGAAACAGTAGCAACTTTAGCCAGGTCATCACCAAGTCACTCTCTCCCCCTGTTCAAACACCACTATTTTTCACCGCAGTTAAAAGCATGTACAGGAGGTTCCTTCTTGCCAACAACTAGTCCAAAAGGAGCATCTGAACAGTCTACTTTGTTAAGAATGTTTATAAAATGGCTTCACTTTCTTCACAGGAAGCAGCTCCTTTCCTAGGCAATTATGTATCTCTAAACACATCACTGAGGACTCCAAACTGAGCAGTGCCAGTTCATGCGTAACACATAATTAACACTGATATTTTTTCTTGGCCATTCTGGCCTCTGGTTAGGACGGGACTTAGTTCATTGAACACTCTACCCATAAAAGCTGCTGAAAAGAAAACGTGCTCTACTCCACAATCTCTGCAAGCCTGACTTGCATCCAAGTAAAACACCGCAGTGAGCGAGGGGATTTATTTTGGTGCAAGACAGCTGAAATCATTATAGCAAATGATCTTTGAATGCACATGAAAATCAAAGTGAAGAAGACACACAGGACACGCAATAGCCTAGTTGACAAGTTCCTGCTCAAAATCAAGTTCATTTTGACACCTGCTGATGCTGTGCCAGCCAATAAGAGTACCACCTATCACTTCAGAAAATGCACTTTTCAGAAGAAGAAACCTTGTTTTCTAAATACAGTCGACTTGTCCTGCAGTTTGTAACGACAAAGATTTTGTCTGACATGTAACCCTATATTTACATTCCTCATTATTTGATGCTGGCATTTTAAGCTTCTCTGATTAGGAAGGGGGGTTTCTCACCTGTGCTGCCACAACCTTGAATGTAAAAAACCTCCCACCCACCACTTCCTCTGCTGTGTCAAATTAACCCTGTACAGGGCCAGCTCAGCACAGGGTTAATGCAGTAAGGTTAGAAGGACACTCTAAATGCTCGTGAGATGTGCTGCTTCTGCTTATTCTTCAAACCATGTCTCCCTAGGCACCAGCTGTGTGTTCAACAGGCTGCTCTCAACAACCGAGGGCAGCTCCAAGGCTCCGTGCAGCATTGCAGAAAAGCAAAAATTAATACAACACCCTCTCAACCTCACGCTGAGCATGAATGCCACCCTAACCACCTCTTTTACAGGACAAAGGATGCTGAGAGAGAAAGACAAGAACTGGTGTTGGGTCAGAAAAGCAACATGTACCCAAATACTCAGGAGAGTCTCTTAGGCTGAAAGCTGCCAGGACGAAGACCTGGTGGCGGGGGAGAGAGGAAAAGAAGGAGAGGTGTGGCTGTATTTGTGTGAGGGGCATAGCCAGGACAGGAACCAGAACATGAGTGTGCATGAGTAAGTGGGGACACAGACAGGGGGAAGCACGGATGGACAGCCAGGAGATGGGAAACAGAGCGTGGGAGAGGAAAAAAGAGGACAGGTAGCAAAGGGGGGGGGGGGTGGAAGAAAAGGAAAAAGGGACTACAGACAACTCATAAGCGTTCCTCTCGGCGACAGTCTGCAGGGAAAGGAGCAGAGAAGCTCGGAGCCCGCCCCGGCAGAGGGGGCCAGGGCAGGGCAGGGCAGGGGAAGGGGGGCCGAGACTCTCACCTCGCAGTCGCCGAGCCAGGCGCTTGGCCCAGGCCGCCCGGTGGGGAGCGGCGCCGTCGGGCAGCACCTGGGGGCGGCTCGGTACCTCCGCCCCGCCGCGCCCCGCCGGGAGCCGCCGCTGTCGCCGCCCGTCGCCGCCCTCACCCGCCGCGCCGCTGCCCAACGACGACGAAGCGCCGGCGGCGGGGCTACCCCACTCCACGTCCATCTCCAGCACCGGCCCGGCCGCCGCCGCCGCCGCTCCCCCCTCCTCCTCGGGCTCGAAGCCCGGATTGTCCCGGCTCCAGGCCTGCCGCGAGCAGGCGGAGAGCGGCGGCGACGGCGGGCAGGAGCCGGCCCGCGCCGCCTGGCCCAGCCGCTCTAGCTCCAGCTGCTCCCGCCCGCGGTGGCAGACTCCGCGGCCCGCCATCAGCCCGCCGCCACCGCCCGGGGTGGGCAGCCGCCGCCTCCGCCCCTTCCCCGCCCTCCAGCGGCGGCCCGGAAAGCCCGGGGTGCGGAGGGAGATGTAGTTGCCCTGCCTGCCGGCGGGAGGGGGGCGCCGCGGTCTGATTCGTGCCCCGTGCCTGCAGAGAGGGGCGCGCCCCTGGGGGCCCGCTCGTCTGCCCCCTCCAAGGCTCGAAGCCCCGAGCCGAGCCCGAAGCCCTGGGGCCCCTCTGCGGTGGCTGTGGAAGGGCCGGCGCCGGGTCTTGGAGGCCAGCTCTCTGCTCACCGCCGGCCAAGGCGGAACGTGACCCAAACCGAGGGTTTTTACCCGCTTCTTACACGGTGGAGGAGCAGCTTCGTCACTTCATTTTAAAGAGGAAAGGAAGTAAAGTTCCTCACGCAGCTAGCAAGCAACGCTCCTGCCCCCCACCCAGCAAATATGTCACACAGCCCACAGATACGGGGTGTTGTGTTTTTATTTCATTTCAGTTACAGAAAAATACAGGCTGGCAGCGCAGACAACAGCGAGCAAGTAAGGGACCGCTGGTTTTGTGCTTCCCACGGCATTTGTCCCCCTTCCCTGCGCCTCTGACCAGCACGGCTGCAGCGCGGGGGCTGGCTCTGCGGCCAGCCGAAGGGAGGCCACTGGGTGAAGAAGCTGCCCCAAACCCGGACAGACAGCACATGCTCTACATATACAAACGGTTACTCCAAAAATGAAGCTACGCCCCCCGCCGCTGAGGTTGGAGTTGAAAAAGGAGGGAAACATTATATTTATCTCCCTTCAAAGGGTGACTTCGTTGTTTTCAATGCTGTGACGATCTCGAGCATCCTCAGCACTCTCCCGTGTTTGATGGCTGGTATCATCAGGGATCCTAGCTGGAAAGGAGGCCTGGCTTTCCCTGCTTTCCATGCTCTGGTGGCTATCTCCTCTGACTTTAGCCTTTCTGTCATCTCCTTCCACCTCCTGGCTATCGAATTTCTGCTGGCTGTCATTTTCCATGCTCCGGTCACGCTGTTTCCCGTCTAGCTCCCTGCTGTCCTGCCCTTGGCTCCTCTCAGCCCATTCCCCACTCAGGGCATGCTTCTGGAGGAAGCCCTGGGCAGCAGGAGCCACCCGGGAGAGCTCTGCTTGCTGGCTGTCTGCATCCAAGGTGCTCTTGTCCTCCTCACTTGCATCATAGGCCATGAGCTGTTAGAAAACAAAACAAGCCAGGGCCAGTGTCACTCTTGGGGAACTCATCTGTCCACAGGTGCTGCCATACTGCACCAAACCAAGCAGCAAAGGCTGTGGGGGGAGTTAAAGCCTGCGTGATACAACTCAACCTAGAGAAACCTTGGTCTTCAATGGAGTTAGATCAGCCTTTCCCCTGGAGAGAGACTCAGGCTTGATCCTTGTCTCAGATGTCACTTGTGCAAGTACAACATGGCAGTGCAAACTGCAGCATCGCAGGGCTTGCAGCAGCAGGCTAGCACTCCTGCCTTGGCACATGGACAGCCAGCAGTGCCCTCTGATTTAGGGTATCCAGAGAAAGGAAACACATTCATTCACTTATGCCTGCTTTCCCCTCACCAATGCTTTTCAAAATAAAACAGGTCCATTTTCATGTTCACTACCCTTTTCCAAAAGGCCCAGATACCACTTCTCAGCACTATTTACCTTTTTTGCAGCTTTGTGGAGTTTGCTGGACTTCACTGCTGTGGCTTTTGCCCTCACCCTGTAGCCCACGCTGTCTCCTCTGCCAGCATTGTCTCCCCGGGTGAAAGGGAAAGGAGGGAAGGGTACAGTTACTGGAATGTCTGTGGGAAAACTCGTAGCAACCTCATCTGATTCATCCGTGTCATTGGAATCATCATCATCGTTGTCATCATCCTCTGCATCTTCATGGCTCTTGCTCGACACAGCAGGAAAGTGCTGGAAAACATTGATTATGCATCAGGCTAATGAACCTACACATGAGGTGTGCAGATTGGTATCTGTCCTGCTTATGCAGGAGCTACATGCAGGAATTGTTCTAAATTTGTCTCCCCCTGCCTAAAGTTTTGTTTGATTTAGGGAGAGATGTGACCACAAGAACCTGGTGGAGGAAGAGGAGTGCTGCTATGTACTGGCTGCCCTGCAGCACTCAGCTGACATTTTGCTGTTCAGTACACTTACCAGTTGTACTGGGACATCCATGCTTTCTTCTGAAGAGTAAAGAGTCTGAAAACAACATAAAACCCCCTATTAGCACACCAAAGCATGTACAGTAGAGTTGATCAGCATCTTGACTATTCATTAAGTACTTAATCCTAACGCCCACATTTTGGCATTGAAAGATGCTTTGCTTTCTCTGCCTGTACCTGCTGAGGTGATGCCAGGTCATCCTGTGGTTGCTGCAGACTCTCCCAAGACTGAGAATTCACGTGGTGGTGATATCTGTGTGAGTGATGGCCCCGGGGGTCCTTCAAGAGAAAAGAAGGGATGGGGTTGATCCCCAAAGAGCATACAGGAGCAAGGAAAGCTGCTTCCATCACCACCTCTAGTCTAGTGGGAGGTGTCCCTGCTCATAGCAGGGAGGTTGCAACCTGATGATCTTTAAGGTCCCTTCCAACCTTCACCATTCTATGATCCTATGATTCTTGGTTTTCAGGCAGATGTGGCATCTGCAACACACTCTCCTTTTGTGTAGGATGTGTCCTCAGCAAATCATTGCAGTAGGAAGGGGAACAGATCAGAACAAGCCATGATCTCAGATTAACATTATACCCAAATACTACAATAGAGAACATGTGCCTGTCGCACTGGCAGAGCCTGAGGAATTTCAGATCAGTTTCTCCAGCTTGTTTGAATGAAATTGGGAGTTATTTCTAATGCCCATTGTTTCTGTTGATTCTCAGGTCCTTTTCCCAAGAGCCATTCATCTCTCACATGGTGAGGACTCTAAACTAAACACAGTAGCTGATTCTCAGAGCAAAGAATTAATTTTACACGGGTAGCAGCTGGCGATGGGTTATAAATCAAATAGCTTTATACAAGACTGAGACAGTTCACTTAAACCACTCCAAAAAAATCAAGGGAATTGGATTAAACTGCTCTTCCAACACCAAATATTGCCACAGCTTACATATTTTTCATTAAGAAACAAGGTTTCCAGGGCTGGTCCAGAGACACAACTGATGAAAGTCCACAACCAGGATGCCTAACATCACAGAGGATTACACACATCAGTGGCTCTCTGCTTTGGCTACCTGAGAAACTGGCTCCTAACAGCCAAGGGAGGACGTGTTGTGCAAGCAGTTACAAACATAAAACGAGTATCAGACAATGTGTATTAGAGGGGGAAGAAATAATAAAAAAGGATTAAAGAAAATGATTGGAAAGACAAAAAGGAGCTTACATATTTTTCTTCGGAGCTGGCAGAAATAGCATGCTGCTTGGATTTGCTTACCTTGAAGAGACAAGAGAAAAAAAGCATTTATCAATATTGATTTCTTGTGAATGTGCAAAGAAAACATGCAGTTGGTTGCTGATATGCAACTGTGGTTTACTCACTGGCCATGCAGCGGTGATGCTGACAAGACACAAGCACAGAACTGCCACCTTCATTGTGATATTTTACCTGGAAAATATTTTGGAAGAGTGAATCACATAAGTAAAATGCCACAAAAATGCCATAGGTTTTTTCTTTCTCTGGCTGTACTTCCCCATTCTAGCAGCTTTCTGCTAAGGATTCAACCTGCCCAGGTCAAGCTTTTTCCTCTGTCTTCCATAACCACCCTCCACACAGCTGGTTTTGTAATGACTGAGCCTCTCAAAAGCTGCAGGAATTTTAAAGCCAGGTACTGAGAAGTGCTGGGAGTAGCCACACTGCCAAGGTGAGCAGACTGTCATCTTGCACTGGCAAAGGAAAAGCTTTACAGAATCACCAAGGCTGGAAAAGACCTTTAAGATCCTCAAGTCCAGCCTATGACCAACAGCACCACATCAGCTAGACCATGGCACTAAGTGCCACATCCAGCCTTGCCTTGAACACCTCCAGGGACAGTGCCTCCACCACTTCCCTGGGCAGTCCATTCCAATGTCTGATTGCCCCCTCTGTGAGGAAGTGCTTCCTATTACCCAACCTAAACCTCCCCTGGTGCAGCTTCAGGCCAGGCCCTCTTGTCTTATCACTAGTGGCCTGGGAGAAGAGCCCAACACCACCTGACTCCAACCTCCCTTCAGGTAGTTAAAGAGAGTGATAAGGTCCCCCCTGAGTCTCCTCTTCTCCAGGCTAAACAACCCCAGCTCCCTCAGCCTCTCCTCCTAAGACTTCCCCTCTAGTCCTTTCACCAGCCTTGTTGCCCTCCTCTGGACCCGCTCCAGCACCTCTATATCCTTCTTTGTGAAAAACAAAGTGCAATAAAGATCAGCTTGAGTTTATCAGGGTTCATGGAACATCATTTTATCAGAAGAGACAGGGCAAGGCCAACTTCGCTTGTCTTCTCTTTTCAGTTGTTTTGACAAGCTTGTGCGCAGGATTATTAACTGGAGTTGCTGTGAAGAAACTCAGTTTATAGGAACATAAACTGCTCTTACTGACAGACGTTTGTTTCCAAAAGTGTGCACAGAATAACCTGTGTTACCAAGCAAAAGAAGCAGTGAAATAATTGCTCACATTGCAGCTTTAGCAATTTAATGAGTGATTCCTGAATGAAATAAGGAGAGTGCTGAGCTACAGTAAAGTTTGGTGCTGACTGCCCAGTTCCCAAGATGAAGAAGACCTCTGAGAAATTACACAGGTTTACTGATGAGCAAGAGGCATCTAAAACTTTATAAGTCATAGCAGGAACAAAAGGCTGCTAAGGACACATTTAAAATGCATTAGTAAAGCTGGCCCTGAGACAGGACACTCCATGAGAGGTACTGCAATTCCAAGAGTTCAACAGCCAAGGGCATGTGTCCCATCCATCCAGCAGCGTGCAGCACAAACAGCAAACCTGCCAGGAGAAACAGGGAACCTGCCAGGCCCTGGTCACAGAAGGGAGGAAGCTTTCTGTGCTTAGGTACCAGCTTTGAGATTCCAGCACTTGATTCAGTGGTAGGGTTTGCAGTAACGTCCTCCCAACACCAATCAGCGGACAGGTTTCTAATTGTCATTATGGACAATACCTTGCATTGCTAAGGCAACCTTGCTTCTAGAAAACTACACCTTTTTCCACAGAAAAACATCAAACACCCCTGGCCAGTGAAGCATTTTTCAAAGATCCCCCACCCAACAGTTTCTTATACTAAAGCTGCAGAAAGAATAGCACACATCAGCTAAAAAAGCAAAAAAAATTACCTTTTCTGGTGCTGGAGGGATCAGCTGTGACAAGAGTGCTCTTCGTGATACCAGCAGCAGGTCTCAGCAGCTCTGGCTTTCTCTCCTCACCCCCTGACTGCCTGACATCTCAGTCCTGAGGGAATTTAAACCCTGTCCCAGGCATGGCCACCAATCCCCGGGTGGCAGAAAAAGATGAGGTCATGAGGCTTCTGGCCACCGTCCTGCCCACATTCTCCTACACTTCCTCCTTGGCTTTGTGGCTTTTGAAGCAAACAAAAGCTACTCTATGGTTAAAACATTACTTATGGGCAAGATCATTAACCAGCAGGTCTGGTGAATGCACAGCATTTGGTATCACGTAGGAGGACTTCAGGGCACGTCTGTCCTCCTGTTGTGAAAGAGCAGTGCCCAGTTTCACAGAAACCCTGGTCTGTAGGGGGTAGGAATATGTAATGTAGACAGGAAGAGAGAGACCTGAACATAAAAGTCCTCAAAAAGCGGTTAATGCTTTCACTAAGTTGTAGAGTTGCTCTCCAGGGTGTACATGTTGCAATGGAAATCGCAAAGGCTGGTTGCAGAAAATGGCTTCTTGCCTTTTTATTCTGACCTGGGTAAAATAAATACATAAATAAATAAAATAATATTGCCACAATAGGCATTCTGCATCCAGAAACTTGTTGGTCAAGGTGTACAGGAGCCATTGATAGTCTAATTAAAAAAGGCTTGAGCACCATTATCAGAACTTCTCACTCCTTTGTATTCCTTCTGGGTCCTTTCTCATTCCACTCTCAGGTGGTTCAGTTGAGGCACCTGTTACAGTTGTCTGCTGCACCAAACCTGCTCCATAACCCTTGTCATGGACCAGATACCAGGTATCAAGCTAAACATATATATATACATATATATATAAAAAGTATATATATAAAAGGAGAAATAAAATAAAAGCAGCTATAGCTACAGCATGAAGCATGAGAAGCACTGGGAAGCAAGGAGCAGTGCTTTGGCCTGCTAACGTGCAACAGATCTATTCTGGCAGCACTTCATTTGGATGACCATGGCTTTGGATAGATTCTGCCTCATCTGGGATGTGCTCTAAGACTCTCAGACCCTCTTCCATTCAGTGTTTCTTCAAAATGACAATGAGGTGTCAGTCAAAACCTGGAAAACATTCCTAACAGCCCTTTTTGACCAGTCAGGTCAAGGTGATTCTGCCCCTCTGCTCTGGTGAGACTCCATCTGGAGTACTGAGTCCAGTTCTTGAGCCCCCAAGACAAGAGGGACATGGACCTGTTGGAATGAGTCCAGAGAATGGCCAATGAAGATGATCAAAGGGCTGTAACAGCTCTGCTCTGGAGACAGGCTGAGAGAGCTGGGGCTGTTCAGCCTGGAGAAGAGAAGGCTCTGGGGAGACCTTAGAGCACCTTCCAGTGCCTGAAGAGGCTGCAGGAAAGCTGGGGAGGGGCTTTTGACAAGGGCAGGGAGTGAGAGGACAGGGGGCAGTGGAAAAAACTGGAAGAGGGGAGATTTAGGTGAGACATTAGGAGGAAATTCTTTCCTGGGAGGGTGGTGAGACACTGGCCCAGGCTGCCCAGAGAAACTGTGGCTGCCCCATCCCTGGAAGTGTTCAAGGGCAGGTTGGATGGGGCTCTGAGCAACCTGGTCTAGTGGGAGGTGTCCCTGCCCATGCAGCAGGGTTGGAAACAGATGATCTTCCAACCCAAACCATTCTGTGATTCTATCCTCAAGCCCAAACTTCTAAACAGCACCCACTTACAGCTCAAGTCCTGTGTCTGCCTTCAAGGGCTTCACTAAACTCTGATTTCCAGAAGGGCTGAGCTTGCAGATATGATAGGAGATGACGTAAGCTATCTAAATCTGCAGAAGATCATGGTGCTGACGTCCTAGTTACTGAAGGCTTTTCCAAAAATAAAAGTCCTCATTCAGATGGATGCCTATGTGGGGTTATGGACATGCAGAACCATTAATTAAGAGAACTGTCTTTTAATCCGGTTCTCCTCCTAGGATATTAGAATTCTCTATTAAGCAGAGTGAGTTCAACTTCTAGTGGTTGCTGATCTCAGCTCAAAAATATCATTAGATATTTCCTGTAGCCCCTTCAGGCACTGGAAGGTGCTCTAAGGTCTCCCCAGAGCCTTCTCTTCTCCAGGCTGAACAGCCCCAACTCTCTCAGCCTGTCTCCAGAGCAGAGCTGCTCCAGCCCTCTGATCATCTTCATGGCCTCCTCTGGACTCTCCAGGAGGTCCATGTCCTTCTTATGTTGGGGACTCCAGAATTGGACATAGTGCTCCAGATGGGGTCTCACCAGAGCAGAGCAGAGGGGCAGAATCCCCTCCCTGGTGCTGTTGGCCACACTGCTTTTGTTGTAGCCCAGGACACGGTTGGTTTCTGGGCTTCAGTGCATGGTGCTGGCTCATGGTGAGCTTTTCATTAACACACACACCCAAGTCCTTCTCCTCAGGGCTGTTTTCAATCCATTCTCCACCCAACCTGTATTTGTGCTTGGGATTGCCCAGACCCAGGTGCAGGACCTTGCACTTGGCCTTGTTGAACTTTGTGAGGTTGGTATGTACCCACCTCTCCAGCCTGTCCAGGTCCCTCTGGATGGCCTCACTTCCCTCCAGTGAGTCACCACACCACACACTTGGGTGTCATCGAGGGAGCCAAGGGTGCCCTCAGCTCCTCTGTCCATGTCTCCAGGCAACACCTTAAGCAGCACCAGCCCCAGTACCCACCCTGTGCAGCAGCAGTAGCTGATACACCCAGATTATGGTACATCACTATTACTTAGTTATTAAGACTGATCCAAAAGGCCACCATTGTTGCCTCCAGGGAACCCAAACCAGGCCCTCACTTAGCCAGGTATCTTGGATCCCAAACACTGCTACAAATGAACAGTGTGATTTCCTCTGACCCTTAAGGCAACTACTCCCACCTGACAGAGCAAGAAGCTGACACAGAGAGAACCTTGATGGCTCACACCTCTGCATGTGGGAGGGGGTGTGCTGGGTCCTCCTCTCCTGTCCACACACTGGATCCAGTTTTAACCCTACGAAAACCTGCTTTCTCTACCATCCATTCACTAAGAGAGATGGAACTGAAAAACAACATTATACCGAAAGATCCCCTGGAGCTGGTGTCTGTCCAGAACAGGAAACTTCCTGCACCTGCAATCTGCACAGTAGCATATTAATGTCTGTCAACCTCTCAGGAGCATACATGTTAAGCCAGGACCTCTAAACCACCTGTTTCACCAGGCTCAGCAGCACCTAGCAGTCATGCTGACAGAGAAGGCCAGAGCCACTAGAAATGCCGTCTTCCTGCAATTTTTTAAAGACCTTCCTGGACAGGTCAATTACCATCGTGACTTTTGAAGGCAAACATTTTGTGAGTTCTTGGAACACCTGTCTTCCAGCAGAGACCTTCTGTGACCCCTAAGGAGTTGCCTCTGGCAAGCAAGTGGTATTTCCAGTGAACCGGGAGATGGCAGCATTCCTGAGAACCTTTGCCAAAGCTTTACGGTTGACTTGGTAAAAGCTAAGGAACAACAACGCTGCTTTGCAGTACTCCAGAAGCAGGTCGTGAAGTGACAGTTACTACTGAATGGCTTCATTTGATGCAAGATCAGCCGGAGCTGTAGTAAATTTAGCATTTGGCTCATGCCCATCATTATGTGGCTATTAATCCTGTAAATCAGTTCATCCAGCTGAGAAACCCTCTGGCCCAGTCGGAGGTAGTGCCTCTTGTTCTCCCAGAGGTAAGGAACAAACAGGGCAGAAAGGGGGAAACATTCACCATTTTCACTTCCCATGTTAAAATGCCTAATTCTGCAGAGAGCCCCTGGCTGGCAGGGGCACAGCTTGCAGAACCAACTTACTCAAATTTGGCCAACTGGGAGGGTACAGGATTTCAGCTTTCAGGAGCTGCCAGGGTCTGTGTGGAGCACGACTGTGACAGGCTGTCATTTGTTGCACATAGGTGATGTTTTCTACTTGGCTAATCCCACAAAGCTTTTGACCACAATTTCTTCCACCTTGGGCTGCGTTAGGAACACAGGGTTAGGCCTTCTTCTCCTGTCACTGAGAAGTATCCCTGCCTCCCTCTGCAACCCCTGACATGTACCTCAGATCCTGAGCTGAGACACCAGCTTAAGCAACACTCAGAGCTATCTCTGACTGGCAGAAGAAATCCTAGCCTGGCAATGCCCAGTCTTCCAGGAGAGCTGGCTTTTGTTTACATTTGTTCACCAAAAAACAAGTATTGTGGGAGACCAGGGCAGCATCTTCTAGGTGGCAAAGAATGAGAGTGGGGCAGAGAGATTAAGTTCTTCAGCAGCATTAAGAATGCTATCAAATAGAAGCCCTGAGGAACCCCAGCTTGGCAGTGTTCTTAGAAACAACTTTTTTTTTTGCAACTGGAATGTCATGAAGACTTAGTTAACAGTGGTTTCTGTGATAAACAAATAAAACCCAAAACTTTCTTGCATTCCTAGCATAAAATACTCCTGAAAAGTACCTTGAAAACTCAGCAGGTCAGTCAATATAACCCATCTCCTAAAACCCTTACATTCCACAGAACCAGTTCCCTGTTTCCCACCCTATTGCAATATTTTCTTCTCCTAGTGAGGAATTACACGAATGGAAATGTCTGAATATGCAGACTGGAAATGGAAAGAACAGCATTTTCTTACTCTGCATTGTGAAATTCGTGGAAAGTCACAAGATGCCTGTTCCACCAAGTGCAGGGACTTCTGGCAGGGCACCACAGGGGTGATTCTGCACACCCAGCACCCCTCCACTCGCATCTTCACTGAGTTCCACTGGCAAAGCACAAAGAGCCACCCCCTCATTTCAGGAAACAGAAGACAAGACCAGCACAGCACGACACAGAAGAGGTGGAAGAGGGAAGGTGATGGGCCACCTCCTTCTCTGCAGTCACCCCTGCACTGGTTCTGTGCATAGCTAAGATGAGCCCTCCAACCCTGTGCCACACAGCAGAGGGAGAGTTCTACCTGTGCCCTGATAATCCTTATCACACAGCAGCCTAGAGCTTGAATTCCACATACACCATGTTAATCTCATGTCATGTTTCCACACACAACCACACAAAGCTCACAGCATGAGGAGCCAAGAGTCCAAAACAGCTTGTCACCAATCACAGAGACAAACCTTTCACAAGGCACACTTTTGGAGCACCTCCTGGAAGGGGCCAGTGCAAACCAGATCATTTGGAGAGGTGCTGGGACTTGTGCAATGCAGGACTGCAGCCTGCATGGCTGTGGTTACCTGTACACAAGGCAGCTTTCCTGCAGTCTGCCCTGACTTGTCCATCTGCAGGTCTGGGGAAGGTGAAAGCAGTGCAGGACTGCAGGGATGAGCTGTGACCCTGTCAGTAAACCAGAGCAAGGCTTGGCAACACACCAGAAACCCTTCAGATTTCACGTAGCTTCAGGTTTTGTTGGGAGCAGTTTTCTTAAGTTTCAGTCTAGGGCTGTGTGGTGGGATGGGTGCAGGACTGAGTCAGTGTGAAAACAAACATCTCCCAGGCACTGTGCACCAGGGCGTGGAGCCCCTGCCAGTGGAGTGGGAGGAAAAACCTATTTGTGGGTCTGATGAAGGGAAATTAAAGAGCTGGGGACTGGATTTGGGGAGGAAGTTTTTTTGGCTGAGAAGCTGATTTGATTTTGTGGGGCAACCAAAAACCAGCAGGCTAAGGTCAAGACCTCTGCCGTCTCAACTGAGTCATGGAGAGATTCTCCACAGCTTGCTCTGTCTTGGAAGTGATGAGGCTGCTTTCCCTCGAAGCCCATCCAGGCAGGAGTCCTGCAGGCAACAGGCTTCACTTCAGCAACAGATCATTTTGCTTCTGACTTGGAAAGCCAGGACACCTCCTGCATGTCAGGATACTTCATCTTAATTGGTACTGGGGAAGCCACCTCTTGCACAACAAGTGACCCAGATATTTCTCCTCATTATTTTCAGATTGAAATTGTACTAACCCTCCCTGTTTTTAAAAATTGGGGGGGTTTTGGGTTTTTTTTATGGAATGGGAAGTAGTAACTCAGATGTTGCAGGTATTCCTGTCAGCAAGTAAACAGAGATGGTAATTGTCTTAATTGGGTAATACAAGTGGCTAGAAAAAAGTGAAAATGTTTATTTTCATTAGAAAGGTCCCTTCCCCCTCCTGCCCTCCCTCCCTCCCCCCCCCCCCCCCCCCGTTCAGTCTGTTTTCTTTCCCTTCCTGGCCTCCCTCTTATAGAATCATAGACTGGTTTGGGTTGGAAGGGACCTTCAAGATCAACTAGATCCAACCCCCCTGCATGGGCAGGGACACATCCCACTAGACCAGGTTGCTCCAAGCCCCATCCAACCTGCCCTTGAACACTTCCAGGGATGGGGCTTTCTCAGCTTCCCTGGGCAACCTGGGCCAGTGTCTCACCAGCCTCACACTGAATAATTGCCTCCTAATGTCCAACCTACATCTCCCCTCTTCCAGTTTTGATCCATTCCCCCTTGTCCAAAGACCCTCCCCAGCTTTCCTGGAGCCCTTTTAGGCACTGGAAGGTGCCTGGACACAGTACTTGTAGTAGGACTGAAATTCAAAGATATTTTGTTATGGAAACCTTCTGTGTACCATCTGCTGAACTGGCACCTCATGTGTATGAGGCAGGTGCCCCTGCGCCCCAGATTTGTTACCTCCTCAACTAGCCAGTCCCTGACCCTAAGGACCAGGAGCACTGAGGACCCAGGGCCCAGCACCCTGTGCTACTAGGGAGCTGCTCAGAGACATGCTGAGCTTGCCTAGGCAGGAGGACAGACAGCCTGCTAAGTCCAGGGGCACAGCAGCACAAACCCTCTTGGCAAGTCCCTGCTCTCCTTCCTTGCTTACCAGCTCTCTTTGGAAGGGAGATGCTTTTTTGGAAATACACAGCTGAGACATAATCACATCCAGACTTAGGAAATAACATTTTGCACATAATTCATACTGGCTACCTAGACAGATTATTGGTTGAGCGTGTAGCTATAAATTTGGCAGAATAAATGGCAACTGTGGTTGGCATATGGACGCAAAGCAGGAAGCAGACTGCAGCTATACATTAACTAAAGAAAAGGAAAGCCTAAGAAACTGGGTCAACTGGAAGGCTCTGAGTGAGGGGCAGCTGACAAGGCAACCAACTCTGGAGAACCGTATCAGGGCTCTTTGCATTAGAAACAACATTACCAGTCAATAAATAACGAGCCAGAACTGCTGTTTTGCTCACTGAGTCTTGTTTATCATCAAGTCAAATGACTTCTCCTCACCCACGGAAAATGTGAACACAGAGAATGACAAGCAATTTTGGGAAGCAACATCCGTTCTGTATGGAGAAACTTGATCTGCTCTACCCAAAATAACTGATGTTGAAACACAGGCTAAATCTCATTTAAGCAATTGATTAGACAAACTGAGTAAGCACAACTGCTGGTTGGAGCTGTGGTGGTCTCACCTCAGGCAGCAGGGCAGGAAGAGGGCAGAGACACATGGGCTGGGAATTGCAGCTCTAAGGAGTAAGGTTGTCAACAGGTAACTCTGTGCCCTCAGCAGCCTGCTGGAAAGCATTTCCCATGGCACACAGTCCCTGAGGGAAGTACTGTAGAGACACTGGCATTTGTCCCTTCAACTGGTGCAGTTGCAACCCAGGAGAATCTGTCTGAGCTCTGTAGGACTGTGCCACTGCTGGCATCCCTGGCACTTCAACTCCTGAATTGTCCTGGTAGGGCAGGCAGCAGTATATCGACTCAGCTACCTTACTCAAGCTCCCTGGACGTGCTAAACAGAAGAAGTAGTTTGGTGGCTACAGCAAAAACCTAAGCAGGCTGCAGGTCAGCATTCAGCTAGCACAGCTGCTTCGAGAAGTGACTTCTGCAGAATGGGTTCTTCTATATTCACCTTTGCAAAAAGAAGTTAACTTCTCCCACAACAGGGGAGTGTTTGACTCATGGAATGGTACAACAGTTTGGGTTGGAAGGGACCCTAAAGGCCATCTAGTTCCAACCCCCTGCATAGGCAGGGACACCTCCCACTAGACCAGGTTGCTCAGAGCCCCATCCAACCTGCCCTTGAACACTTCCAGGGATGGGGCTTCCACAGCTTCCCTGGGCAACCTGTGCTAGTGTCTCACCACCCTCACACTAAAGAATTGCCTCCTGATGTCCAACCTCAATCTCCCTTCTTCCAGTTTTGATCCATTCCCCCTTGTCCTCTCACTACAAGCCCTTGTCAATGGTCCCTCGATGCACAAGGTGGCTAGAACTGGACTGATTGAAAACTGGAGGCCTGGTTACATCCCAGGCTGAAAGCCTGACCAGAGGAGGCTTCCTGCAGCCCTGCTTCACTTTGGCTCAGCCACAGCAACACACACACATGCAGATGCACACGTACTACCATTCAAACTTCAAACTACCATTCAAGGAAGCAACCATAACACTTGCTGCAAGAAGAACTTGCCCGTTTCGCTTATCAGCTCCTGGCTCGTTATTGCCCACACACCAGACAAGGCACAGATGCCTGAGAGCTACAAAATCATCTCACTCTGAATCCAGAATGATGCTAATGTTTCTCTTGACACATTGTTTTTGCATCATCATGGAAAGCAAGGAACAATAGAGACCCAAACTAGAAAGAAAAAAATCCATCTACCCAAGCAATGGCATGGTCTGGCTGTAGGTTTTAAATATTTCTTTCAGAAGAAGTGTTCCCTACAGACTTCCATGGAAAACAGCTGTGTTTGCTGTTACACAGCTCAGGCACTGCAGGCAGGGGAAGAGGGTGGCTTTTTATTACCTGGGCTACACAGATGCTGCCAATTGAAGCTGAAGACAACAGGGCTGCTCCTGTTTCACCACCATATGGCCTGCCTACAGGTAGCCTGTCTGCTTGCTCTTTTTCCCTATCCCAGCCCTTCATAGCAACTGACAGGGGCAGAAGCAAGTCTGTGCACTACCTTGGTACATGAGGGAATTGGAAGTTCAGGTCAATATCCACAAGATCTTTCCTGGAAACCCCCAACTCTACCTACGGGCAGACTAACAGAGCCAGTTTCCACAGTGGACAGATGTCTCACCTCTGTGATCGGCCAGATCATGGAGCAAGTCCTCCTGAAGGGTCTGCTGAGAAACATGGCAAATGTGGAGATGGTTGGTGGCAACCAACATGGCTTCACCAAGGGCAAATCCTGCCTGAAAAATTTGGTGGCCTTATCTGTGTATCTGTGGACAAGGGGAGAACAACAGATGTCATCTACCTGGACTTGTTCAAAGTGTCTAACACTGTCCTGCAAATACAGGCTGGGTGGAGAACAGATTGAGCACAGCCCTGAGGAGAAGGACCTGGGGCTGATGGTGGACAAGAAGCTCAACATGAGCCAGCACCATACACTGAAGCCCAGAAACCAACCATATCCTGGGCTGCATCAAATGAAGTTTGGCCACCAGGGCCAGGGAGGGAATTTTGCCCCTCTGCTCTGCTCTTCTGACACACCACCTGGAGTGCTGTGTCCAGTTCTGGAACCCCCAACACAAGAGGGACATATGGACCTGTTAGAATGAGTCCAGAGAATGGCCAATGAAGATGATCAAAGGGCTGTAACAGCTCTGCTCTGGAGACAAGCTGAGAGAATTGGGGCTGTTCAGCCTGGAGAAGAGAAGGCTCCAGGGAGACCTTAGAGCACCTTCCAGTGCCTGAAGGGGCTGCAGGAAAGCTGCAGAGGAGCTTTTGACAAGGGCAGGGAGTGAGAGGACAGGGGGCAGTGGATTAAAACTGGAAGAGGGGAGATTTAGGTGACACATTAGGAGGAAATTCTTTCCTGGGAGGGTGGTGAGACACTGGCCCAGGCTGCCCAGAGAAACTGTGGCTGCCCCATCCCTGGAAGTGTTCAAGGGCAGGTTGGATGGGGCTCTGAGCAACCTGGTCTAGTGGGAGGTGTTCCTGCCCGTGCAAGGAATTGGATGAAATGACCTTTAAAGGTCCCTTCCAAACCAAGACATTATTGGATTCTATTATTTTCTAGCACCCTTCTGCTCACAGCTGAGAAAGCCTCCTCAGTGTCCCTGTGCTGGACTCTCTCCAGTAGTTCCTCGTCCTTCTTGAACTGAGGAGCCCAGAACTGCAGGCAGGGCTCCAGCTGAGGCCTCCCCAGGGCAGAGGAGAGGGGCAGGAGAACCTCCCTCGACCTGCTGGCCACACTCTTCTTAATGCCCCCACCCCAAGGTGGCATTGGCCCTCTTGGCTGTGAGGGTGCATTGCTGGCTCATGCTCAGCCAGTTGTCCCCCAGCACTCCCAGGTCTTTTTTCAGAGCTGCTCTCCAGCACGTCAGCCCCTAACTTGTACTGGAACACAGGCTTGTTCTTCCCCAGATGGAGTACTCTACACTTCTGTTCATTGCCATCATGCAGGAGCAGTTCTTATTGCAGGTTCTTCAGCTACTACACTCCAGGACACCTCCTCATAGGTGTAGGCCCTACTCTCATGAGTAGCAAGGCAGAAAGTGGGCTCTGCCATGAAAACAGCTATTGGTTTATTTGTTTGGGTCTTTTTAAATTTCAACACAGCAATCTCCCCACAAAACATTCTAGGAAAACACAAGATAAATGTTTCTTCTGTGAAATGTAATTAACATACTTCTCTTCCTGTTGCAAGGTATAATTGCAAATATAAGCCCAAGCACAAGAATGGGGTTATTTTGGGCCATGGTTTCTGCATCCAAATACTGCAACAAGTTTAGTTTGTCAAACTGAAGGCAGGGCAGACGTCTCTCTCCCTTCCTGTTTAAGCAGTGGTCTGGGAAGGGCTGCTGTAACCTCTAATGACAGCTAGCTCACCCAAAGCAACGTGTTTCCCCCCAACTATAAATGCAGTTCTCCTAAGACTGAACATATGTCACAACATGCACTCGCTCTGTCATCCCATTTGACATGGTCAAAACCCTGTTTGATCTCCAGTAACATGAAAACTTACAGAGACATGCTCAGTCCTGACAAACCTGATCCACATCCTGCCTCATACCCAGTTCATCAAGGTGTGGAATATTCCTTAAAAAAAAAAAATCAAAGAAATGATGGAAAAAATGAGTCCTCTGCAAAAACGCTGGAACAAGCTGCCCAGGGAGGTTGTGGAGCCTCCATCCCTGGAGACATTGCAAACCAGCCTGGACATGTTCCTGTGTGATCTTCTCTAGGGGATCCTGCTCTAGCAGGGGGGGGGGTTGGACTAGATGATCTCCAGAGGTCCCTTCCAACCCCAGCACTCTGTCATTTCCTAACCCTGGAAGCCGTAGACCAAACATGGAACCATTTTCATGTTCCACTGCTGGTTTGCAACTGCTCTTGAGGTGGCAAAGCATTAAACACACGTAGAGTTCAGCCCCAGGAGCTGTTGGGAGAAGCCAAGTGGAGTGCAGCACAATGTGGCTCCACGTTCACAGCCTAGGGAAGCAGTGGTGAGGCACCTCCTGGCTGGAGGTCATTTTACCCAGATGGGTAATTCCCTACAACATGTCCCCACATGCAAAACGTATAATCCAAGACGGAAACAGGGGACTGAAATAACAGCTGGTTTACTTTCCCCTGCTCTCCAAACAAGGTAAATCATTAAACCAAAATTAAAACCTACATCCTCTCAGTAGAAAGCCTCACAAGTATGAGTAGGTATGACACTCTCACTGAACTTGTTTGGGCTCAACAGTCAGAACTATAAATCCTTCCGAGTCAATGTACCTTAAAAAAAAATCACCTACTTCCTATCTTATTTTCTTAAGTCACTGCAGGAATTGACCATTAAGTACTCTGGCCTCCATCCAGAAGAAAAGCACTGCAGTCCAAGTGGCATGAGTGAACAGACCACTGGGCAACAGCAGGCAACACTGCAGAGGCAGACTCCTGACACTGGACATAGCTGAGGTCAAGCGAAACAAAGATGGCCTGGCAGGGACCACATGGGAGCAACACCTGTTTTCCTGAGAGCTGCTCTCCCCTGACACTTGAAGACAAGAGTGCACTGCTGTGGCCTCCTCCTCTCTCTGCAGAGCCTGTCTGGCTCTACCTCTGTGTTGTCAGGTTCCAGGGGCTTTACACAGACTTGCACATCTAGGCAAGATGTGTGCTGAGCCTTCATCACCACCTCTGCCCAGGGAGGTGGCAAAGTAACCTAGGGACATGAAGAGGTGCTTCTCCCAGCAGTGAAGGCATGTGTTAGAAGGCTACAGGAGGAGAAGAGAAGGCTCCAGGGAGACCTCTTAGCCAGCCTTCCAGTGCCTGAAGCTGCTACAGGAAAGCTGGGGAGGGACTTTTGACAAGGGCTTGTGGTGAGAGGACAAGGGGGCATGGATTAAAACTGGAAGAGAGGAGATTTAGGTTAGACATTAGGAGGAAATTCTTCAGTGTGAGGGTGGTGAGACACTGGCCCAGGCTGCCCAGGGAAGCTGTGGCTGCCCTATCCCTGGAAGTGTTCAAGGCCAGGTTGGATGGGGCTCTGAGCAACCTGGTCTAGTGGGAGGTGTCCCTGCCCATGCAGGGGGGTTGGATCTAGTTCATCTTGAAGGTCCCTTCCAACCCGAACCATTCTACCATTCCATGATATATGCATATAGCATATATTTATAAGAGTAATTTTCTAGATATTAGAAGACATCTTAAATATCTATCAGAGGGTATCCCCACTCTACCTGGAAGGTGTTTGTTAGGATGTAAACCACATTTGCCAAGACCAGACGAACAACACAAGAGAAAGAAGGGAAGGCAGAAAGACGACTAGATATTCTGATTTCCAGGTAATTGCATAAAAGCCACTGGACAACACCTGAAGAGCTTCTGGAATCCAATTCCTGCTGAAAGCCAGGAGTTGTCCTCACATGTGTTTTAAAATGTTTCTGCTGTTCCTTCGGGCAACTTACTCTGTCACAACAGCAAGGGTTTTCTCAGAGACCTTTCAGCAACCATTTAGTACTGGAATCCCTCTTCTGTGTTTGTGGGGCCTGGGACAGGCCTAGCCTTGTGTCAGGAGCAGATGTCAAGGACAGAGATGCTGATACTGTTTCCTCACCTCAGCCAATGCACCCCCCTATCCTCCTGAAACTCCATCAGGGTGCTGCTGCCAGCAGCTGCCCTCTTGACCACCTACAGCTGGGCAAGTGCCAAGGCAGTTCGAGGCATCAGGAGCATTTGGCTCTTGCCTGCCAGCACTAACCTGCATGGAAAACCCAGTCACAAGCACATGGGTCACTTCCTTCCTCAGCCACACACACCAGGCACCAAATGCTAAAGCAGCCCCATTGCTTGGCAAGGGGTCCAGGTCCTGCTGCCTTTTGCACGGACTCAAGCAGGGTGCTGACAGCAGAAGATTCATCTGCAACATCCCTTGCCGTGGTGGCCCAGGTGGTCCTGGCCTGGCCAGACAAGCAAGCAGGTCTGAGGAGGGTGGGAGTGGCAGGCACAGCATGGATTCAGCATTCATCCAACACCGACAGCGATCACTGGGGTTGCCAAAGGGTGACAATCACAAGCACGTCTTCCTGTAGCCTGTCAGGGTGTGCAAAAAGGCTTGGAGGTTTCTTAAGGAAAAACAAGCAGGGAAAGGCACAGAACATTTGTCAGGCGGACCGAGATAGGTAAAGCCGCGACTCACACCCCCACCTCAGGGGATCGAGAGCTGAGGACCACTCCCTGTCACACCCACAAACAACGCTTAGGAATCAATAAATTGTGAATGTCGCTGGATTAAAGGCCATTATAGAGTCCGTCTCTCACACTACTGCAGCTACACATCTTGTACCAAACTTACATCAACAGCTGCAGGCTTTGCAGAAACAACCTGACTGTCAGGAGGAGCTGAGGTCCAGACTGGCCCTTTGTCTATCGAACACAAAGAAACACCAAGCAGTTCTGGGCAACTCCAGCAGTGTGACCAACTGCTTCCTTGTTTGTTTTTTCCCCAGTAACATACACAGCTTTTAAACTGAGATTTTCCAGCAGCCTTCCAGTACCAGGCTGGTGGCTTATGAATCATGTTTTGTCTGTCTCATCAGCAAGGTAAGTGTGTCAATTCCCGCAAGCGAAGGGCATTGAAGCTCTCATTTGCTAACCCTTATAAGAGCAGGCTCCAGGCTGAGCAGTGCTTGACTGTCTTGAAAGAGGAAGATGCTCACAGCAGTCACAGAACATGTCCCCAGTACAACTTCTGCCTTCCCAGGGGTTTTTATGACAGCACGCCATTACAAGAATAACCACCGATAAGTGTCTCTCCCAAGCACACAAAAACTGTATATCCAGCAGTGTTGGGAAAACACGAATAGCTATCAGTAGATACTTGTGTATGAACTGAATTGCATTATACCAGCACTTTGCTACCTACACCACAAACTATCCCTTTATGGTTTCTGCAAAAAGGGGAGCTAAGAGGAACACACCATGCCCTGTACCTTGAGCAAAACCTTCCCCTCCTGTTGGGCACACTGACTGATCACCAGCCCTTGCTAACGTCAGAGCCTGCAGCAGGCTCTGGAAATACAGGCCCTACATGCAGAAAGGGTAAGAAACATGCAACATCAACATTCTCCTTCTGATACAAGTCACACTAAAGGATTGGTAAGCAACAGTGGAGAACCTTAGAGAACGAAAACCGGCTGTTCCTTGTCTCCTGAAAAAGTGCATCACAGTAGCTGCTCTAGGTACTTTGGCTGTCACCTGCACACATATCCTGCTGAACAGTCCCACACTGAACCCTTCACAGCCTCAAGGCTTTATCTCTCCTTGAAGAAGTTAGCTTTTCACCTATGCCCTTGCACCTCTTACATGTCCAAGCACTTAAAAACCTTTTCCATGCCCCTCAAGGCTATGGGAAATCTTCTGCAAACTCTGAGAAGCAAAATAGCTGTTTTGAAAACAGCCTGACAGAGCAAGTCTGTACCAGAGTCCTGCACTGCTCTGCCTCCTGACCCCAGCAGCTCTGGGAAAGGGCTTCCTTGCTTTCCCCCTTTACCGTGCCCTGGATAAGGCCCTGACACCAAGTAGTTCACTAGTCACTTGGTCCCCCACAGTACGCTCTTGGAACAAGAAACAGGGGCTAATATAAGCTACTAGTGAGGCTTTTGTACCATGAGGCAGAAGTATTTTATTGTTGCCATTAAAGACCCAGAGATTTTATCTCACTGCTGTCCTAACACATACCTTGTTAATTTCATCTCATTCCCTGGTTAGCCATGAACTCTCAGACTGCATTCAGACCTTTCAGGAAGCAGGACTTTCAGGGATGAAGCGTGGTGCATAGCTTGCTGCTGCCAAACCCAGCTAGTACCTTCCACCCTCCCCTCCAGGTGTGCCAGACCGGACTGCCCAGACAGCAGCACCAGGGCAGTGCCTGGCCACAGAGCTCAGTCCCCAGGGCACTGGCGCCTTGGTTTCCTCCCCTGAGAAGCAGATGCAGTGGCCAGGGGTTGTGGCAGAGACCATGAAAGCTTCTCCCTCGCCACAAAACTCTGCCAGATGGCATGGACGCCCCCACCTCCCCTCTACATCCCCGAGTGGAGAAACAAGCCCCCACCCCAACAAACGCCTCCACCAACCAACTTGGGGGTGGTTTCCCTAGGTCTGAAACCCCAGGCCAGGGCTGTGTTTGGGCTATGTGAAAAAAGGGCCCAGTTTTGGTTTTCCAGTGACAGTAGCCATGCTCTGCTCTTTTCTGGGGTCTGGCCTCTTGTTTGAAGTGGCCCAAAGCCAGCCAGCACTAGTTAAGCAATAGATAAACAGCTCTGGTCTGGCACAGTCCCTGTTACAATCTTACTCCTGGCTCAGGAAACAGGAAGCTCAAAATTAACACACCTGCACTAAAGCCCCTCTGGTAAGGCACAGGGGTAAGGGGCTGGCAGGACAAGGTGGGCCTGGGGGCAGAGGCATCCAGGGCTTACAGAGAGGGGCTGTGCATGGTGGCAACAGGGAGCAGAGACCTTCTCCTGAGAAGGGAGCTTGCAGAGGGTAAGAACATGTTAGACCTCATGTATCACAGCATCTCACCTTAAACTCATTTGGCAGCCACCACAGCCACGGCTGGTGACAAGGGAGAGGGCACCCAGCGGGCACAGAGATCACTTATTCCTCAGGAGAAAGGCAGAGTTTCCTGCCACCCGTTTCCAGGATGACTTAGTCATTGCTGGGAACTGCTGAGAGCAGCAGCTGTTCCCCAGTCCTTGCACAGAAAATCCCATCTTGCCCCCAGGCGTGTGTCAGAGCTGGTTTCCCATCCATTAGATGAAGCCCACGTGGGCCAGGAGGCAGCAGGGCAGTCACTGGGTTGAAAGGAGGTGACAAAATAATCAGCTGCTTGTGACCCACCTCAATTAACTTGGCTTTTGGGCAGTTCGCTTGGAGACCAACATGCCTGCCTCTTAGTGATTTACATGCGTAATACCTTAACCTCATAGAAACATAGAATGGTAGGGGTTGGAAGGGACCTCTGGAGATCGAGTCCAACCTGCCTCCTGCAGCAGGAACACCTAGGGCAGGTCAGACAGAAAAGCATCCAGGCAGGTCTTGAAAGTCTCCAGAGAAGAACACCCCACAACCTCTCTGGGCAGCCTGTTCCAGGGCTCCATCAACCTCACAGTAAAGAAGTTTTTTCCTCATGTTCAGGTGGAACTTCCTGTGTTCCAGTTTTTCTCCATTGCCCCTCATCCTATCACAGGGCACCGCTGAAAAGAGACTGTTCACTGTTCTTGACTCCCACCCTTCAGATACTTGTTGACATGAATAAGATCTCCTCTCAGTCTCCTCTTCTCCAGACTGCACAGCCCCAGGTCTCTCAGCCTTTCCTCATCAGACAAGTGTTCCAGCCCACTGGACTCTGCCCAGTAAACCCTGTCCCTCTTGAACTGGGCAGCCCAGAACTGGACACAACACTCCAGGTGAGACCTCCCCAGGGCAGAGTAGAGGGGGAGGATGACCACCATGCATAGGAGCTTCTGTGAAACCCAGGGAGGCTGTCCAGGAAACCCAGCCTGAGAGATCCCTGGTTCTCTACAGGACAAGCCTCCTGCTAAGTGGAGATGGGACCTGTGCAAACTAGCTTACAGGTCTTCAACATCCAACTTCTCTCATCACCAGTGTAAGTTATTTACTTTTTTACAGGTGACCATTTCATAGTAAGAACCATTATTTTGCACTGAAGATCTTGATTTAGATGCATTAATAACAAACAGGAGTAAAGGCAAAGAACCTCTAAAAAGCAAATGAGACTCCAGGGAGGCCTGCAGTGCTGGGTCTCTTGAGCATGCCCACAGCATCTTCCTTTCACTCCTGTTTTGGCTCATGTCAAAAACCACAAAAGAGAGCTTGGAGGCTCAGAAGAAACAGATACACAGACTAAGCAGGAGACTAGTCCATAAAGCTGCTTCTAAAGAACTTCATTAAGGAAACCCTTGACCTCTGTTTGGCTGTGGATTTTGGACAGTTGGAGCAAGAAGGCAGCACCAGTTTACTCAGGGTGAAGCAGAGGAGGTACCCAGTGACAGAGGGCAGAGCAGGGAGAAATGAAACATCAGTGGAAACACCTGGCAGAAAAGGCAAGGCTGGAAAAACAGGAATGGAAACAAGGCCTAAGCAGGAAAATGCAACTAGAGGAGAGGAGTCAGAGGGCTGGCATACAAGAAGGCTTGAAGCACAGGTAGCTGAGGAAACTGAGCTGGAAAGCAGGGAGGGAAAGCAAGCCAAGTCTGTTGCCAACCCACAAGTTCAACCCCCTCTTGACTGTCAGTTGAGCAAGATGCTTTTTTGCAGTGCTGCTTTGCATAGCTAACCCTGTGGCCTTCAAGAGTCACATATATTCCCAAAGCATGCACTGCAGCTCAGACAGGAATCAGGTGGTTAATGCTGGAGTTGGTGGCTGCAGGCTGGTCAGTTTTGCAGCCAGTGACACTAACTCCACTGTCCCTAACTTTTGGCTGTAGGTGGGGTGAGGCAGGTGACAGAAGTATCACAAAATACCAGGTTGGAAGGGACCTCAAGTATCATCTGGTCCAACCTTACTTGGCAACGGCACAGCCTAGACAAGATGGCCCAGCACCTTATCCAGCTGAATCCTACAACTGTCCAGTTGTGGGGAATCCACCACTTCCCTGAGCAGATTATTCCAACAGCTGATTGTTCTCATTGTGAAAAATGGTCAAGTTGTGTTCAACTGGAATCTCTCCAGGAGTAACTTGTACCCATTACCCCTTGTCTTTGCCACGTGACTCCTTGTAAAAAGGGAGTCTCCATCTTCTTGGTAGCCACCTTTAAGTCCTGGAACATGGTGATGAAGTCTCCCCTAAGCCTTCTTTTCTCCAGGCTGAACAAACCCTGTTGTCCCAGCCTTACCTCATATGGCAGGCTTCCCAGTCCTCTTTGTGGCCCTTCTCTGAGCCCTCTCCAGTTTGTTCACATCTTTTTTTGTCTAGCAAGGACCAGAACTGAACACTGTGCTCCAGGTATGGCCTGACAAGCTCTGAGTAGAGCAGCATGATGACTTCTTGATCCCTGCTGGTGATGCCCTCACTGATGCATCCCAGCATCATGTTGGTTTTCTTTGCCACTGCAGCACACTGTTCACTCACATTGAGCCTGTTGTCCCCCAGGACCCCAAGTCCCTTTCCACAGAGCTGCTCCCCAGCTGGGTAGATCCCAGCCTGCCCTGCATTCCTGAATTATGTTTTTCCAGGTGCAAGACCTTATATTTGTCTTTGTTCAACTTCATAAGGTTCTTGCTAGACCACTCTTCCTGCCAATCCAGGCCTTCCTGTCAGGTGGCTCTCCCTTCCCAGATGACTTATCAAGATATTAAACAACAGCATTGGACCCAATATCGACCCTTGGGGGACCCTACTTGTGACAGGTCGCCAGCTTGCAAAGGAGCTATTTCCCACTACCGTGTGGAAGTCCCGTCAGCCAGGTGCCCACCCACCACACGGACCACTTGTCTAGGCTATAATATGTCAGTTTCTCAAGGAGGAAGCTGTGAGAACCATATCAAAAGCCTGGGAAAAATCCATGTAGACAACGTCTGTGTGTCCCCTCAACTGAGCTGGTTACTTCGTCCTAGAAGGCGACCAGGTTTGTCAAGCACAACAAGCACTTAGTCAATCTGTGCTGGATTTTTCCCAAGCACATGTTTCATTTGACCTGTGACAGCCCCCAGGAGGATTTGGTCCATAACTTTCCCAGGGACCGAAGTATGACTGATGGGCCCATGATGTCCTGGATCCTCCTTGATGCCCTTCTTGTAGATGGGGATGACAGTTAGCCTTCTTTCGGTCTCCTGGGACATGGCCTGATCTCCACAGCTTCTCAAAGATTACAAAAACCAACCTCACAATGATCTCAACCAGCTCTCCTAACACCCTCAGGTGGACATTGTCAGGGCCCATCAGTTTGTAGGGCTCAAGCTCCTGTAAAAGTGTCCACACCAACTCTTCCTTCACTGATGGTCAGTCTGTGTTTGCATCAACCTGGATTTTTGCTCCCAAGGCCTGGGGCCCAGTAGTGCTGGTAGAGACAGAGGTGAAGAGAGTGTCAAGAACCTTTGCCTTTTCAGCCATTTTGGTGACTAATTCACCTCTCCTGTTTAACAGAGGGCAAATATTTTCTGTCTGCTTCTTGTTTACATACCTGAAGAAACTTTCTTGTAGTTGCTGCCATCTCTGGCTAATTTAAATTCTAGCTGAACTTTTGTTTTTCTAACTGCATCTCTACAGATGGAGTAGTATGAAGAGGTGTTCCTCAGTGAGGATGTGGGATCATGACCTGACCAAAACAAACTGTTTAACATGTGCTGGTTGGTCCACATCATCGCTTCCTGCGGCAGTAGCATCCCTTGGTCCCCACCAGACAATCATTACATACTTTTGTTAGATTTCTATATATGTTCTTTTCTGTAAATTTAAAGAAGACCTTCCCTTCCAGTAAATTACAGCTTTCTTTTGGCTTTCGGGCCAGTCTGCAGCTCCTGTTTTCATACAGTCTGACTTGCTTGCATTTGACTTTTCTAAGGCACTGACCGTGGAGAAGGTTAAGCAGTTTAGTGGTTGAGTTGCTGGTACAAAAACAAACACAGATTTCTGATCCAAAACATGCACCAAAACCACACACTCTAGAGAAACAGCCCAGCTGGAGCCAAGTTTGTGTGCTGTTGCATTGCACACCCCCCATGTTTATTTACAAAGCAAGACAAGCAGGGCTGCCATCCCTGCAGGATTCCTTAAATGCATACTTTTCTTGCCCAGAAATTGTCCTTGGATAAGGGTTTTGAAGAGAGGGGTGTGGAAAGTGGCTGTGGGTGCAGGACCTGGGGACAGCAGGTTTCTTCAGCACATCTACCAGCAGGTGAAACGCAGGTGTCCATGGGAGGGCTTGTCCACAGCTGCTGCAGGCTCTGAGATACCCCAAACAACAGTCCATTTTCTGCACCTGATCTGTGGCTTTCCTGCCCGAGAACACACCCATCGTCCCACCTGGGGGACCCCAGTTGTCACTACAGAAGAAAACACTTTCAAAGGACTCGGCATCCTCACAGAGTCACAGAACTTCAGGGGTTGAAAGGGACCTCTGAAGATCATACAGTCCAACCCCTCTGCCAGAGCAGGACCTCAAACAGCCACACACCACAGCCTTCAAAAGCCATTGCGCTGAACTGGGCCAGTGCTCCCTGAAATCTACAGAAGCATTTCCAAGTTTTGAACTGGACCAGTCCAAGGATTGTGAGCACTAGCAAGAGGAGACAATAGGTGGCAAAAATGCCTGGAGAGGGGAATTTCCTCTGAAGGCTAAGGAACTTGCTAACTCTACCTGGAGCCACGTACCAAAGCTTCTGCTAGCTTTTTACAGCTTCACAAAAGCCTGAATTGTTCTGCCCTCCACACCCACCTTATTCAGGAACAAAGCACTTTTTTTCCCCCAAGAAAAGAGATGGTTTAATTCTCACTTCAGCAGGGCAGTATAAGTCACAACTCAAGACAGGTAGGTGGAAGGCCTTCACTTCACAAAAATGACTCTGTATCCTCTAAGAACTGAAACAGGCTGAATGGTAATAACCATCTCCCAAAACCCCACTGACATTCCAGTGCACTACTTGTCCAAGCACTCAAAAGTCTTCTAGACCTGTGGCTTCAGGGCAACAGGTTCCTAATTACCCAGCATTTTCACTGCCAGTTTAACAAGGCATGGGGAGCTGACTGAGGCCACATTACAGACTGTGATGGCAAGCACAAGCCATAACTCACCCAGCCTGCCCAGGGAGCCAAGGAGATCTGCAAGGCCTCCTCAATCCCGTGGCCACATGAGGTCCAGCTGTAGCATTCTACATGCACACATGGCAGAGCAGCTCGCTTCTTCAGACAGGTTGTGATGCAGCCACAAAAAATAAAGCCAGAAAGAGTGGCCTTGGCACCCACAGCCCCCAAGGCAGGGGCTGGGCTTACAAAGGGGCCCAAGACAATGAGCAGCTCACAACCAGCTGCTACCCTCCTGGCAGAGATAAGGAGTTGTCCCCAATGGGGCAAGACAGCAGACAAGATGTCCATGCACAAAACAAGGTTTCTCACAAAAAACACCTGGGGCTGAATGACTGGACTAAAAAGGCACAAGCACAACTGGGTTGTGAGAGAGCTGGGGTATCAGAACAGAACATTGGAGCAATAATGCAAAAGGTTTTTTAGCAATAAAATGCACAACTAATAGTCAGTTGGCAGAGCTTAACCACTGAAATGCTAGCAGCTTACTCATCAATAGGTCTTAGATCTAGAGCAATGATCAAAATAATACCTGCCCAGGTGATAACACAATAAGTGCACTTCTCTAAAAGTGTCAAATTCAACAATGAAAGACTGCTTAATGTCAAGTTCACTAATAAAGACAGTAAGACAGTTAATATCTCTCACCTTCTTTCAGCCACAGCCAGGTGTCCCTTGGTCAGAATCCTCAAGTCCGGAGAAATAATCCCTCTGGCAGGTGTCTCTGCTGGAGAAGAGAAGGTCCAGCAACCTCCTGGGAAGTGTGTGGAACTCTCCTTGAGCAAAGATGGCACCAGGCTTTTATAGAATAAAGTGGACTGACTGCCATCATTGATATTTTTAGCTGTACCTCCAAAACCTTTCACTGGAGAATAAAAGGAGAACAGCAGGAAAACCACAAAGGCCTTGTTCTCACCAAGCTAACTCTTCTGTTTATCTGTTTGTTCTTGTTTTCTCTCCGCTTTGGGCCTTGTTGTGGCTGGGCTTTCTCTTCTTCAACACCAGAGAGCAGCTGGTGTGATGGACATCAGCTTGTCCCTCTGTACTTTCAAGGTTGTTACCAGCTCAGAACTTCCTAGGGCCTTTCCTTTCCTATGGGAGTCTTTCCACTCCAGGCCCAGGGCTGCAAAACTTGAGAGACAGAGCAATTAAATCATAGAGAAAAAGTGAGGCAGGCACACTGAGAAACAGAGCTTCCTGCTGCAGTAAGCTCCCCTAAAGAACTGAATATCCACAAGCCAAGTTGAGCACCTTTCCTTAAATGAGGATGCTGCTACAAGAGACATCACAGAAAAACCTTTGCAGCTGAGTGTGCTTTGGTGAAAGGACCTGAGCCTTGCCCAGCTGTGTCAGTTCCCAATTACGGGTCATGGCTCACCCTCCACTCATCTGGCTCACTTCACACATGGGGGAGCTGACCCTGTTTTCACCCAGGACCTGCTTTTTCCAGCACTGCTCCACATGCTGGCCCATATGCAAGAGCAGCTTTAACAGAAATCTGCAAAATCTGAGGTGTTTCCCCTGCCACAGCTGCTGCAGAAAAACTTCTTGCACTTCTGTGAGGGCTTTTAGGCTCTAGAAAGCAGTGATAGCCCACAATAACAGATGTTTACTGTGTCCAATTCTGGAGCCCCAGCATAAGAAAGACATGGAGCTCCTGGAGAGAGTCCAGAGGACGCCACAAAGATGATCCAAGGGCCAGAGCAGCTCTGCTCTAGAGACAGGCTGAGAGTTGGGGCTGTTCAGCCTGGAGAAGAGAAGGCTCCAGGGAGACCTGAGAGCACCTTCCAGTGCCTGAAGGGGCTCCAGGAAAGCTGGGGAGGGGCTTTGGACAAGGGCTGGTAGGGAGAGGAAAAGGGGGAATGGATTAAAACTGGAAGGGGGGAGATTTAGGTGAGACATGAGGAGGAAATTCTTTAGTGTGAGGGTGGTGAGACACTGGCCCAGGTTGCCCAGGGAAGCTGTGGCTGCCCCATCCCTGTAAGTGTTGAAGGACAGGTTGGATGGGGGTCTGAGCAACCTGCTCTAGTGAGGGGTGTCCCTGCCCACTCAGGGGGGTTGGAACTAGACGATCTTTAAGCTCCCTTCCAACCCAAACCAGTCTGGGATTCTGTGTTTCTCCTCTAAGCACTACATTTGCCTGAATAAACAACCACCCGTACTTACCTGGCCACATCCCAACAATTAGTATTTCCAAAAGGAAGCTGGGATTTTTAGGGCCAATTTCTTTCCACTTCTGTAATCTAAGGAAGTGTTCTACTGTAGATATCAGTCGTCACTTGGGTTCACTCACTGACAGGGTGGGATGAGAGACCCTAAAGCACTTCAGCAACAGCCTCTGCTGTCCCCAGATGAGGAAATGCCTGTTGATAAATGAATGCTGCCCTTCAGTAAAACACAAACAAACATGGAAACAGAAAGTGAATGCATATAAATTAAAGGTCTAAACACCAAGCTCAGCAGAGCCAAAGATCAAAGAGCCACAGAGGAACACCTCCCAGACCTTGTGGCCACCTCTGGCCCAGCTGTAGACTTGCTATAGGTGTTGGGGTGTGAGGGGTGGCAGTGAGCTCTGACCCCACCAGAGCTCATCAGTCCATCCTTCACTGCAAGGGAAAAACAGTTCCCCACTTTGCTCCAGAACTCCAGGAAAACCCTTTCCTCTGGAAACTTGCCGTTTCATAGAATCATAGAATCATAGGGGTTGGAAGGGACCTCGAAAGATCATCATTCGGTGGCCAATTGTTCTATTTGGCAAGTGAGTTTTAGAAGAGCAGACCCAGGCACCTTGATGGTGGCCTTGGGGCGAGCATCCCAAAATCCAGCATGCCCCAGGGTGTAGAGCCGGAGTCACCACACAACAATTCCAGGTGCTTTAACAGCAGCTGTGAAAGGAGGCAGAGCTGGTTTATAATGTCTGGCATTTATGCCTGAACTAGCCAGTTTTACACCTGACCTCCCCATTCAGGCAGGATTTCCCGGGGAGCAGAGAGGCCAGAGAGCAGCAGCACCCGTCCTGGCAGCAGGCGGAGCTGGACATCGCCGAACAGGCACGAAACATTCCCAGCAAAAGGCTTTTTATTCCACGAGATGGCGCCAGGGCCTTGCTTATGGATGTTGCTTCGAGGAGTGGACAGGGATGAGGTCAGGACTGGGAGGTCTCTAGGCAGCAGGCAAGGGTCCCCATGGAGCTACAAACCCACCAGTCCCAGCGGGACCCCAAAACCACCCCCTTCTTTTGCCAGGCAACAGCACATGCAGAGTCTGAGCTGTCTGAAGTGTCACCATGGTCCATAAGACAGGGGATGTGACATACTGTGGCAATTCCAGGGTGAGTTGCCCCACCCAAGCTGCCAGCAGCCAGGTCGACTCTTTTGCTCTCAGCTGGGTGGGCCAGCACAGGAGGTTCCTGAGGCTTTGGAGGTCTTGTGAACGCTGCCCTACGCCTGGGAAGCTGCAGGAAACCCCCTGCCCCAAGCGGTTTAAACTTCCATGTCCCCGGGCATGGGGGCATGCACCAGGCATGCACCAGGCTGCCTGGCACAGCGCCCCTGGGGACACAGGGCCTGATGCCTTGGTGTGGAGCAGAGTGGGCACATACAATTTTTGATCTTTCCTGTTGGAGAGCACAAGCTTATCAAGGCAGAGCCCCGACAGCTGGTGCTACTACTGATAGCACCAGTGACAAATACAGTATTACCCTTCAGAGAATTATGGAACCATAGAATGGTTATCCTGGAAGGGACCTTCAAGAACTAGATAGTTCCAACCCCCCTGCATGGGCAGGGACGCCTCCCAATAGACCAGGTTGCTCAGAGCCCCATCCAACCTGCCCTTGAACACTGCCAGGGATGGGGCAGCCACAGCTTCCCTGGGCAATTTGTGCCAGTGTCTCACCACCCTCACACTAAAGAATTGCCTCCTAATAGCTAACCTAAATCTCTCCTCTTCCAGTTTTGATCCATTCCCCCTTGTCCTCTCTCTACCAGCCTTTGTAAAAAGTCCCTCCCCAGCTTTCCTGGAGCCCCTTCATGCACTGGAAGATGCTCTAAAGTCTCCCTGGAGCCTTCTTGTCTCCAGGCTGAAAAGCCCCAACTGTCTCAGTCTGCCTCCAGAGCAGAGCTGCTCCAGCCCTCTGGTCATCTTTGTGGCCTCCTCTGAACTCTCTCCAGGAGCTCCATGTCCTTTCTGTGGTGAGGGCTCCAGAACTGGACACAGTCCTTGTCCCAGCATCATCAACGCATGATCCCTAAGAACAAAGTCTGTAGCCTCAAGTGGGGCCCTGCCCCTTCCCTGCATGTGGCTGCACAGAAGGCAGGGGAGCAGATGCTCTGCGGGTTCATGGCTGGCATCACAGCTGCTCCCATTCCTCTCCCCACAATGGGCTCAGCACTGGTGGGGTGTCCCCTCTCATGCATGCTGAGGGACAGCATCTGTCCTTGCAAGGCTCAACACTGCTCCCACTGTGCCATTTGCTCTGGCATGCTGCTGAGCACACCTGTTTTAGCAGCTTCTCGGACACAAAAAGCAACCTGCAGTTGCATAAACAGTGATTAACTTCAGGTACCAGCAGCAGCATGGCTCCAGTATGCCCAAGTGCAGCCTGGCCAGCAGTGGGAATGGTGGCAGCACGGCCAGGATGTTACAGTGCTGCTGGAGGGGTGGTGGGGCTGGTGAGTGTCCCAGCAGTGTGCTGGAGAGCCTGATGGGGATTTCTTGCTGCAAGAGATGGACGAGCCTGTGGGGGACTCCAGCAAGGACAAACTGCCTGCAGAAGTGGATGGCTCTGGGCAGGAGGCAGTGGGGTTTGATACCCCAGGGAGGGATGTGCAGGTCTGGTTGGCCGAATTGCAGCCCCAGATGTGATGGCTGGATCAGGGATGCTCTGAGGCCAGAAATCCACCTGTGCCCAGGGAGCAGACACACCAAGGCACGCTGCTCGTGGCAAAGCAGCTGCCTGAAATCCCACTGCAAACACTGAAGTTAGCAGAGCCTTAGATACAGAAATGCCTTTATTTCTCCATTAGGCTGGGGGTGAAGCCGTGAGGACAGAGGCTTTTTCTCACAGCTTATTTACTCGCTTCACATCAGTGCAGGAACAACGCTACCCTACGCTGTGTAGCACAGCTGCTGTTAGGTGGCTGCCTAGCACCACAGACCCACGAATCTCTGTCGCGGCGCCGAACGCAGACTCCATCAAATAAACAGCAGGATTGGATTGCATGAACCAGTGATTTCTGGCTCCGGAGCTGCGAAGCACTGTGTGACCCCCCAGCCGTGTGCAGGGTAACCCGAACCCTAACCCTGACTCATCCCCCGCAGCGGGGATGCTGGGGAGGACATGACATGCGGGACTGCCCAACTCCACGGCTGGAGCCCACCGGGACGGATACTGGCAGCCGCTCAGAGGGTCCCCCGGCTCCACCGGCCCTGGGGGTGCCCTGGGGCTCCCCATCCCGAGGGCTGCAGTCCTGCCTGTCGGCTGTCGCTGCTGCTGCCCCGCTCCCCCTCAGAGGACTGGCTGCTGTCGGCGCTCCCGAGGCCGGCGTACGGGCCGCGGGGGCCACCCCCTGCCCCTCCGAGGGTGTAAAAGGCCCTCTCACGGATATGGAGCTCATCGGAGCGCTTCACCTGGTCCAGCTGCCTGCTGTGGCCCAGCGCTGCAAACCCACCCGGCGCCCCGGCCCCTGGCCTCCTGCCACGGCGCCCGGGGAGGCGGCCGCTACTGGCCCCCGCCAGCGCTGCCGCAGCCTCGCCACCTTGTCCCCGCTCCCGGCCTCCGCCCGCTGCCACGCTGCCCCCCGCCTGCCCTTCCTGCAGAGGGGGGCTGCCCCGTGCTGCAGGGGTGCGCCACCTGCCCCCGGCATCGCCACTGTGGCCACCAGCCATCGCCTGAGCCCCGCTCAGTGCCCGGCTGCCGGCTTTCCCGTGTCCGTCCGTCTTTTTCCCGGCTTTGTCCGTCCTGGGTGTCTTGTCCAGCCCTGCTCCCCCGGGCCGGACCTCAGCTCCCACCCTGGGCCGTCCCTCCCTGTGGGGCCAGGGAGTGGTTGTCCCCACTTCCCCACTCGCCCCTCTCCCCGTGGTGGTGCTCTCTGCTGCCTTGCAGCTGCCATCCAACCCCAGGGCAGCGGTGCAGTTCCCTTCCCTCACCTCAGAGGAGGCCGTGGTGCTGCCCAGGCGGATGCTGGCCCCCTCGGCTGGGACAGTGGCAGCGGTCTCCTCATCACCCCCCCCGGCGAGGGGTGGTGACAGGTGGGCGGTCTGACCTCCCCTCAAACCCCTGCCCCTCACCTCTCGCTTCATCATCACCATTCCCACGGATGTCAGCCTCTGTGGGGACAGTAATGTCAACACCAGTGACCGTCCAAGGGCTGGGGGCCACCGGCCCTTCTCCATCACCAATGGTGGTTACACCATCCTCTCCATCTCCTGTGGGATGGCCAACGCCGGGTCTGCTAGTGACGCTGTCCCTGTAGCTCGGGGTGGCTGTGGTGGCCAGTCCTTCAGGCTGCCTATGAGCAGGGATGCCGTCATCACCATCGTGTGCTGCAGTGACAGCCAGCCTGGGCAGGGGGCTGCTGGTTCCTGCAGTGGGGATGCCACTATCCTTGCTGACAACAGTGGCACCAGCCTGGGTGGTTTCTTGCTCCCCCACGCGGATGTTGGCTCTCCCAATGAAGATGTTGACCTCATCATCCTTGTCCGGAGAGATCTGGGTGAAGCTGGTGGCCCTCGCTGTGCTGCCCAGCTTCCCACGGGTGACAGTGATGCTGCCAGAGTCGGGGATATAAGTGTATTCGTCCACACCTTCAGTGTCAATTTGGACATCCTCCATCTTCTCAGTGACAGAGGAGAGAGCAGCGCTTCCTGTCCCTGTGCCCCGCATGGCATCCTCCTGCCCTTGGCCAGGGATGGTGGCCTCACCACTGCCTTCATCGCCAGCCCCTCCAGTGGCAGAAGCCTTCTCCCTCTCAGGCGTCATGGCCCCTTCCACTGGAAACCTCCCAGGGGCACCATCATCCCTGTCCTCACTCCTGACAATGGACCTGTTGCCCACCACAGCCTCACCGGGGCGCCCATCCTGGGTAGGAATGGAAACACCACCATCGATTTCAACCACTAAATCTAGGTCACCACTGCCCTCCGAGCTGGTCGGGGTGGGACCTGCGATGCCAACCCCACCACGTGCTCGCGTGCTGGTGCCTGGGTGAGGACTAAGAGCATCCCTGCCAACACCTGGGGTGGTGTGGTTTTGGGGCTTGAGGCCGGTTCTGTTCTCCATCACATCAGTGCTGACGTTTTCACTCTGCTCCAGAGCCACCCTGTCCTCTGTCGGCTCCTGCTTGTCATTGTCCTCACCCAGCTGGTGGCCAGGGATGGCATTCTGGCTGTCAGCCTCTTCCTTCTGTGCAGTAGACACAAAAGACAGGTCAGGGCCAGGCCCACAGCCTGCCAGCTGTGTGGAGTGTTGCATCCAAGCTGGGGTCCTGCCATGCCACCCAGCCACCTCCTCACCTTTATCTGCGTCTGGTTCCTCCGTGCTGAAAATGAGTAGACATATCTGAAAACACAGAAGCCATGCTTGGCATTGCAGCCTTTCAGCAGTATCTGTTGGGGAAGAAAATAACCAAGACACACACTTGTCTTATTAAATGTAGTGGCAGGAGCTTCTCTTGCTGTGCCTGGCACCGCAACAGGGTTCCACCAGCAGCCACTGGGGTCCCAGTGCAGGTAATAGCTCCCACCACCACCACAAGTGGGTAGCTTCCACCTGTGGCCAGCAGCATGGGCAGGGACCTGGGCAGGATGTGTGGTGCTTCCCCCCTGGTCCCCGGGGCTTTGGGTTTCCCCTGGGCTTGTTTCTGCCTTTGCTTGCTTTCAGAAGCTGTGGGGTCTTTTTTTAAAAGGTAGCTTATGGCTTGAATAAACAACCTGGTTCATGGTCCCATCAGATATGAGTGATGGGACCCACAGCAACTGAAGCCTTAGGACAGCAACTGGCTTCCAGTAGGCAAAAGCAGACATTTTCTTCCACATTACCCATTTGAATTTTGCTACTAATGCATTTTACATTGATATGCTTGGGGGGGGGGGGGGAAAGCCCATAGCAGCTGGGCCTGGGATTTTTACAACCTCCCCTGGTGCTATAGCAAGCACTTGTGCTCCGGGGCTGGGCAGGGACGGAGGAGCAGCCTGCGGGGGGAAGCCCTTCCCTCCGCTGAGCACATCGCACCCTTCCACTCCCCTGCCATTTGTAAGGGCTACCCGGCTGCCAGGGGGACCACCCGTCTCTTTTCCGTGGCTCGCTGGAGCTGCCCTCCCAAAGCAGTGTGCCCACCGTGCAGGGCACCCCCGGGGATGTGGATCGGGCGGGACGTACCCGGTGCTGTCCCACGCAGTTCCGGGCAGCTCTCCCAGGCAGCGGCGGCGGCACCTGCGGGCGGCAAAACACAAGTGAGAGCCGAGGCACCGAGCGCTGTCCCGGCGTCCAGGCAGCTGCCCGTGGTGATGTGCATGCCACAGTGTCCAGGGGAGGGGGGCAAACCTGTGCTGGCAAGCCAAGCAATTCCTGGGCATTACCTGGGGTGCTAGCTTAAAGTCAGCAATGGTAGGAAAGGGCAATAAGCACTTTCCACGGGCTGGAAAGAATTGCAAATTCTACTACAGCATCTGTGTGTTGCACGTGGCTTTTAATGGGATATTGCTAATCTGCAAATACCCTTTTAGTGGATTCCGCTGCAGAGGGAGCGGAGTTAACACCCAGCACCACTGCTCACACCAAAATGCTCTGACTTATGGCTGGGATCTGACTGCAGTGGGAGCCTGGAGCTGGTTAACTGGTGGTGGTTCCCAGTGTTTGCCGGGCAGCTGAGCAGCAATGCCTCTGCCCTCACAGCCAGGTTTCTCGATGTGCTTACAAGCTTATGGCTTCCCCTGAATATCCCAGCATCTTCTGGGAAGCACTGGCCAGTGCATCCCTCGGGGATGGGGGATGTAGAGGTGGGAGCATCCTGTGAGCCCCACCAAGCCATTTGGTGGCAATCCCTCTGTGCCAGAGTGGGAGATGGCTCTGTGAAGGGGAGCCAGCCCCAGTCTCAGCAAAATCAGCCGCTGAAGCACCCCAAGCATAGCTGAAAGGTGCAGAAACAAGCCCCAGAGTATTAAATATTCCCAAGTTATTCCATTGTTCGTGAATGTCAAAAGCTGGAATATAGCCCTGGTTATGGAGCAGAACAGTCTCTCTTCTGTGCCCCTATCTGAAAAGCCCTTCCACTGTGCTGCCCCATGACAGACCTTGCCCTGAGGGCTAAAAGGACACATGGCTGGGGCCAAGCCCTCGAGGAAGATATGGTTCCCCTCCTCCTTTCCCTGCCAGAAAAGCAAGCCTTCGCTAGGAGCAGATTTTCACTCTAGCTGTGTATTTAGTACGTTGGGCAACAGTTATGCAGGACAAAAAGGGCAGCTATCGTATAAGCCTTAGTTTGCCCTTGGTTTCTGTGATATCTGTCTGAATTTCACAGTCAGAGGGCTGCAATATAACTGCAGGCACCCCTTTGACCCCTGTTAGCCACATCGCAAGCATGCTCCCCCCCCCACCCTTCCTATGGCTCTGCTCAGACTCTTCCCAAGCCAAAAGCTCTGGGTACATCCCAAATCCACAAAAATCAAGGGGGAGAGTTACAGTGACCCAAACAGGTCCTTGCACAATGCCCTGACTGCTAAATTAAATGCTCACGCACCTCAGCACTAATACATTTTCTTACCGGCTGGGTTCACCTCTGTGCCAGCACCTCAAAACACCCCCAAGCCCCAGAGGAGCCGTAGGCAAGTACAACCCATGGTTTCCTCCTGCTGAACGTGTGCTGGTGCACGCTGGGTGGTACAGCCCAGGCCTTTGGCAGCACACTGGGGAGCTGGGGAGAGCCATACTCACAGGTGTCGAGAGGGCCATGCTAAGCAGGCACAGGCACAGGCACACAAGGGCTGTCTGCATCTTGGGCAGCTCCTGAGGGCACAAAGTGAAGCATTGCTGGAGTTTGTCTTCCTGGGACTTGCAGTCCCCAGCAGTCCTGGTCAGCTGCAACCCAAAAGCTCCTGCTGTCCCAAAGCCCCCATGGCAGAGAGGTTACCCAGCCAGCCCAGCTTTCCCCAGCCTTTGCTTTGCCTCCCTGCACTCCTCACAGCAAAAGCAATGCTTTCACCAACTGCACGTGGTGGTGAGGCAAGGACACACTCTGACATCAGACATTAAAGCTTCTCAACTCGTTCTTTCAAAGCAGGAAAGAAATGACCACGCTGCAGGCTGTGCTTACACTTACAGTTGTAAGTCTGAATTAAGAAACTTGCACGCTGCTTTCAGCAGCACTGATAAATGGCAGGAAAGCACTAACTCTGTTGGCTAATAATTCTCATTTTGCCCACCCAGCCTGGCTTGGACTCACAGGTTCAGCTCGGAGACTATTTTCAGCCATGCAAGAAAACATCAGAAGGAAATCAGCATCAGCTGTACAAAGCAAGGCAGGCTCCAGAGGGTGTGACACAGGGATGCGTGCAGCCGAGGCTCAGGCTGTCTCCCTGCCTTTCAGTCTTGCCCAGAGGGAAAGTAGGAGATGGCCTGCTCAGGGAGGGCAGAGCCGAAGGGCTGGGGAGAGGCAAGGCAGACAAACTAGGTAAGATGATTACCTTTGGCGGTCAGAGGCAGGTCCCAGCAGCAGAACGTGGAAGCTGTGCCCACTTTGCTGAAATTTAAAGTTGGCCCCGGGCATGCAGAGCCAATCAGCTCCTTCCCAGGGACATTTGTCAGGGCTGACAGAACCCGCAGATAACCAGGGGGAGTAATTTCCAGCTAAAAATGTGTTTGTGGTGGAAGACAGCTATCAAATGTTCCACCTGGCTGGATAAACAGAAAGCACAGTTTATAAATATCTGTTCTGAAGGCGAAATTGCTCGATGATTAGCGCAGATCTTAGCATGGCACACATCCAGCCTGGTTATTGATAAGACGGGGTGCAGCAGGTTGTGTCGTGCTCAGCGTGACTGACATGGGAAAGGCAGCAGGGCTGCCGAAAGGGAAGGGTGATACACTGAGCCCAGCCTGGTCACAGCCACAACCAGCACTGTGGGGCAGTGCTGGCCAAGCTGAGAGCTTTTTGGGTTTCAACCTCAACCCCCTGAACTAAGCCTGCTACAAGTGCAAAACAGAAGGCTGGTTAAAAAACAGTAAAATTTAAAAAAAAGGGTATTTTTCCATATGGTGCTTGCACAGGGGCCTTCAAGCCCACCTTTGCGGTGAGAAAGTGCTACAAGGATGCGCGCAACCTACGTCCTCTCCTCCTGCCCCCCTCTGGCTTTGGTGGCACTGCTGGTGGCCAAGGGGGTTCCCCCTGCTGTGGCAGACCTGGCTCAGCTGCTCGCTGCAGATAACAGCTCCCATCCTACCCACCACCCAACCCTGGCCAAACCCTGGGAGAGGGCACGACCGCCACATTAACACCAGAAGTGCTTAAACCATCGGCATCCAGCCTCAGGGGGCAACAAATGTCAGAGCCAGGAGGAAACGTGTCCTTTCCCCCTGGCCAGGGAGCTGCAGTGGGTCAGATGCTGCCCGGCGGGTGCTGGAGCAGCTGGGCAGTGTGCCTTGCCCAGGGAGCAGCTCTGGCCGGGTGCCCGGGGGGGCTGACGTGCACAGGGCCTGGCTGGGCGCCCCGTGGGAGCTGGGCACAGCCCCCAGCAGTGCCAGGGTCCTTTGTCCATGCTGGTTCTTTGACGTCTTTGGGCACCCCCTGGGGATGCAGACCATGGGGCTCTCACGTCCTTACCGGCCAGGGCTGCCTGCAGGGCTACCCAGTGCTGCCATAGGGGTTTGGCCCTGGGGGTGCCCACCCTGCAGGCAGCACCCCCTGCCACCCCAGCAGCTGCAGCCTGGCTTTGGCACAGAGAGGTGGGTTGGTACAGCAGCCAGCAACTCATTTTGCAGTTGGACCTATGTCAGGAGCTGAAGACAGGTTTCCTTTCCCAGAGTGCCAGGACAGGCACCTGCTGTAACCTGTGTATGAGAACCATCACTTTTCTTAAATGGGGGCACCTGCCTGGAATCGGGAGGGATTTGGTCATTCCCCATCCCTGGTGATGATCCCGAGCTGGCCAGGCCTCACTCCCACAGGGAAGGTACTCTAGGCAGTGACCTGGGGACTGAAAGCAGAAGCAAAGCACTCACTACAGAGATGTGCATCTACAGCTAGTGATGCATGAAAAGAGACATTAATGTCTTTACCTTTATTAATATTGCCTGGTGTGTGGTCAGGCCATGGAAGGCATACTACTGAGGACTCTACAGAGGCTTTTCCCTAAGCCTTTCTGTTCTTCTCTCTTTTTCTGTGCAGCTGAGCTGGAATAAAGATATTTAACCCTGAGCAGCATCAGCACGTGTAGCCTCTCAGCCCACCGAGCGCCACTGCCATCCTGCTGACCCCAGGGAATTCGGCAGCAAACCCTTTGTCACCAACAAGCTCAGTTCTGTTGCTTTATTTCATTTCACTTTGCGAGATACAAAAAAAAAAAAAAAAAAAAGCCTGGGACAGTGCCGGCGTGCAGGGCAAAGCACCTGCTGTCCCCTCTGGCACCCGTGGGCTGCAGGGAGCCTTCAGATCCACGTTCCTGAGTGGGATGGGGCAGGTGGGGGGTAGCACTGGGGCTGCCCCGCCACCCGCTCACTGGCTGTAGTAGTAATCCTGGCCGTACACGTCGTAGCCGTGCCCCTTGTAGTAGCCGTACTCATCCTCGTAGGCCCGGTAGCTGTCCCCACGGGCATACTCGTCCTGCTCCACGTAGCTGCCCTCGGTGGTGCCCTCGTCCCCCCGGCCACGGCCTCTAGCTGTCACCTCGTACTCCCACTGCTCCTCAGCTGTGGTGGTGGCTGTTGGTTCCCCATCTCCCATGGTGGTCGCCTGGGACAGCCCCTCTTCACCAGTGGTGCTGGCGATGGTGGTGGCTTCGGTTTCCTCCTCCTCCTCCTCCTCCTCCTCTTCCTCTTCTTCTTCTTCTTCTTCTTCCTCCTCCTCTTCCTCCTCCTCAGCTGTGCCAGTGCCCTCTTCAGCCACTGCGGTGCCATTACCATGAGGTCCGTCTGCTCCCTCAGTGGTGTTGGTGCTTGTGCCATTGACGCCATTCTCATTTTCAGCTACCTCTTCTTCCTCCTCCTCTTCCTCATTCTCGTCACTGTCTTCATTTTCGGAGTCATCCCCCTTGCCAGCAAAGCCGTTCCTGCTTCCCTTCAGGGGCCCTTGGCAGCCCTCGCCCTGGCGGGGGGACAACACCACAGCATGAGTTGGCTGTCAGGAGGTGGCAGCTTTCCCGTGCCTCCTTTCCCGAGCATCCTCCCAGTCAGGGGAGTCCTGCCCAGACACATACTGGTGTAAAACAGAGCTCACCCCCTGCCTGTGGCTGACCTGGGCAGTGGTCTTGGCACTGCGACTCCAACTGCCACCTCCCTCCCAGCCCGCAGCTCCCAGTAAATTAATTCTTACCTTATACACCTTGTTCAACAATGTTCATGATATTTACACAGTATTTTGCTATTATGTGTGATTTGGCACATACTGTGAACTGTATTGTAAGCTACACTGCGCTGCATATGGATGTATATTACACCTGATAACAACCCAACAGTATTAGTGAAAAACTACCCTCATTCATAACCTATATTGCACCCTCATCCTTCAGAAACATTTATATGCCCTTAATGTTACATGAGTAAGTTTTACTGCCCTAGGAATAATTGCACATGAAGAAGTTAAACATGCACGAGCATAGTTAACATGCTCAAGAGGTTAAAAATGGACTTCCATCCATGGAAGTGCTCAACAGCAGGTTGGATGGGGCAGGCACGGGCGCAGCTGAGCATCCCCCTGTGCCTGGCGTGGCAAGGCTGCCTTTTCGGGGCACCCCTTCCGACCCTCCAGCCAGGTTAGGACCCAGAGCTTGGCCCAGCCGTGGGCACCTTGTGGAGCAGATCCCCGAGCAGAAACGAGGTGCAGAGCATCCCGTGGGTGCAGGTGAGCATGCAGTGAACATCCCCCCTTCCCAGGGGTGCTCCCCTTCAGCCCCCCCCCAAACCACACCTGCTGGGGGACTGCGACATCTCCTCCCAGCCCACCCGGGCTGTCCCCGGGGGCTGCTCCAGTGGGATGGCCAGCTGCCTCAGTGCCAGCATGGAATGGTTTCTGCAGGGACAGAGAGAGGACAGGGCAGGTGGTCAGCAGCAGGAGTGGAGCAGCGAGGGGGCACACAGCATCCCCACATGGCATTTGGGCATGGCTCCGAGTTCCCTGATTTCCCAAGGGTCTCATCCCAGGCTGAAATGGAGAAGCTGCAGCAGGGCAGCCCGAGCCATGCAATTAAGTGGTGGTGGCTGGAGCTGGGTGTTCCCATTCTGGCTACATATTTTGTTTTACAAAGCATCCAAAGGTTTGCTTTTGAAGCTACCTCTCCCAGTTTCCAACAAACAAGGAAAGCCATGGGCACACTCCACATGGACACACAACCAGCAAGAAGCCATCGGCACTGTTGGGCCCCAGAGGCCTCGCAGCAGAGCGGGTCTCTCAGCAGGGTGCGTGGCAGTCCACGCCACTAAAAAAGGCAAGGAACAACCCAAATGCAAGTAGAACCTGGGGCAACCACTGAGGAAGTGGTGGGGCAGCTCACCTTGTTCCCAACCTGGTATGAGAAGCTCCTGCCACCGGCAAACAAACCGAGCGGTGGCAGGGAGACATGGGATCACTGCCATCCCTGCCCTGGGCAATCCCCACTGCTCACATGCCAAGACCAAGGACACTCACCCTGGCATTTTGGGCCAACTCAGATACTAAAATATGCATGCATCTCATACCAGGGAAAACCCAGGCTGTTTTCCTCTCCATTGGAGAAGCAACCACATTGCATGGTGCAGCAGGCTATGCTGGGAGGGGATTCTCCCCCTCTAGTCTGCTCTTATGAGACTCCACCTGGAGTACTGTGTCCAGTTCTGGAGCCCTCAAGACAGGAAGACCATGGAGCTCCTGAAGAGAGTCCAGGAAAGGGTCACAAAGATGATCAGGGGGCTGGAGCAGCTCTGCTCTGGAGACAGGCTGAGAAAGTTGGGGATGTTCAGCCTGGAGAAGAGAAGGCTCCAGGGAGACCTTAGAGCACCTTCCAGTGCCTGAAGGGGCTGCAGAAAAGCTGGGGAGGGGCTTTGGACAAGGGCTTGGAGTGAGAGGACAAGGGGGAATGGATCAAAACTAGAAGAGGGGAGATTTAGGTTAGACATGAGGAGGCAATTCTTTGCTGTGAGTGTGGTGAGACACTGGCACAGATGATCTTTAAGGTCCCTTCCAGCCCAAACCATTCTATGATTCTATGATCTAGCAGCTGATATAACGGTGTTCTTTACATACCTAAAACTGGCCTTGGGACCCTTCGGCAAGATTTATCTTCCTGACCCATCAGTGAGGGCGTGCAGGGAACTGCCACTGCCCTGGTGTCCTTAAAACAAAAGGGGCAGCCCCAAACAGCAGCTGCACTCCTGCATATAACCTGATTTCTTCCTTGGGAATAAAATGCCCCCTTTGGCTGCCTCTTCCCATGCCCTCCTGTGATCCCAGTGGTCGGGGAGAGCAATGGGCAGAAAGGGGCAAATTGCAGGGAGGTGCAGGGGCTGGCAAAGGTGCCTGGGGGATGAGGGCCACCCTTGTGTTTCACCCCCCATACCAGGCAGGCCTCCAAAGGGGGCTTGAAAACCAGATGCCCAGGCTTACAATCCTGTTAAAAGACCCCTGAATTTTGCATTCAAAATCATTAAATTAAAAAAACCCCAAAATATTATGTGATTAGACCTGACACACAGGTTTCCAAGCGTGCCACATCCCTGTCTCAAAGTGAGCCTCCCTGCTTCTTCCTTTTAGCCCATCCTGCTCCTTTCTGACTCACTGAAAATGGAAACCTGGAAAGTTTGTCTCAGGGTTGTTTGGTGCATCCCCTGCCTCTCCTCTTTAAAAAAAAGAAGAAGAAAAAGGAAAGAAAAAAAAAATTAAAACAAACCAACAAACAAAAAGCCCAGAGTAGAAAATCCAGTTGTGTCCAGAGTGCAGGGCCGTGGGCAGCAAGCAGCCACAAACGCTGCTCAGCAGAGACTACCAAACCAAAAAAAGGTTTCCCAATTCCCGTATTTGTTTTGCAGGCTGCTGGTTTGCTGTACTCACCCCCCCTTCCTCCTCCTCTTCCGAGCCGTCCCCCTCTTCCTCTGATGAGTCACTGCCCTAAGGAGAGGAAAAACCGAGCAGTAGCCAGGCTGGCGGGTCTCCATTGGTGTCACAAGCGTGATGGTCTCAGCCCAGCCCTGCAGGCCAGTGGTGGACAGGGACAGACCATGCTCCCACCTCATCTGGGCCAAGAACTCCACATGTGGTGGGCTGTGAATCATCAGCAACCCCTCTGAAGCACCCACCTGGTAGCGTTGCTGCAGGGGATGCAAGTAGGCATATCTGTACAGGTAATACCGGTGCCTGTTCTTGAACACCTGCCAGGAGAAGGAGGAGGTAACTCCCATCAGTCTGTGGCTTGGATACAGGAGTGACCAAAACCATCCTTGTCTGGGAGGCCAGGACCACAAGGCGCTGGGCACACAGGGTGGGGGGGAACCCTACCGCGTTTTCTTCCGAGTCGTCCGACTTTGCTCGCCGCAGCCAGCTCTTGACCTGGAGGAAAGGCTGGGTTGGCATGTGCCCCACACCAGCCCCAGCGAGGCTGGGGGGTCCCCCCAGGGCCTGGCACTCACCGAGAAGGCACACGCCATCCCCACCAGGCATGCGAAGACCAGGGCAGTCCTCATGGCTGGTTCCTCTAGGCACAGCGAAACACGGCGAGGGCTTGATTTTCAGCTGGAAAGCACTGGTGCTACCCCAAACCATGCAGGTGTTTGTGTCCACACAGGTGAACAGCGAAGAGAAAGGCTGACCTCCAGCCACCTCTCGACATGGTCACCCAACCCCTCCAGAGACCCAGGTCCTTTTTATTTTGACAGATCTGCAGCAATTTCCATGAATACATGGAAATACTCGCTCCAGAGGAGCGAGTCCAGATGAGGCCACGAAGATGATCCAAGGGCTGGAGCAGCTCTGCTATGAAGACAGGCTGAGAGAGTTGGGGCTGTTCAGCCTGGAGAAGAGAAGGCTCTGAGGAGAACTTAGAGCACTTTCCAGTACTCGAAGAGGCTAGAGGAAAGCTGGGGAGGGGCTCTTTACAATGGCTTGGAGTGATGGTATGAGGGGTAATGGCTCTGAACTGGAAGACGGTGAATTCAGGTTAGACATTAGGAGGAAATTCTTCAGTGTGAGTCTGGTGAGTCACTGGCAGAGGTTGCCCAGGGAAGCTGTGGCTGCCCCATCCCTGGAAGTGTTCAAGGGCAGGTTGGATGGGGCTCTGACCAACCTGGCTTAGTGGGAGGTGTTCCTGCCCATGGCAGGGGGGTTGGAACTAGGTGATTTTTAAGGTCCCTTCCAACCTAAACCAGTCTATGACTCTATGATTTTGTTTTTGCAAGAAACCACAAAATACCAGCAGAGCCAGTTTCACCCGGCAGTGGACTGCTTGCTCCCACCACAGAATCATAGAACCACAGGCTGGTTTGGGTTGGAAGGGAACTTTAAAAATCGAGTTCTAACCCCCCTGCGTGGGCAGGGACACCTCCCACTAGACCAGGTTGCTCAGAGCCCCATCAAACTTGCCCTTGAACACTTACAGGGATGGGGCAGCCACAGCTTCCCTGATCAACCTGTGCCAGTGTCTCACCACCCTCACACTAAAGAATTTCTTCCTAATGTCTAACCTAAATTCTCCTCTTCCAGTTTTAATCCATTACTGGAAGAGGGGAGATTTAGGTTAGACATTAGGTTAAACCCTCCTGCTTCCCCACTGCCTGTAAGCAAGTGGGGAAAACCAACCCCTGCTGGAGATGCCACCAGGAGCAGCCAGCAGGAGCACTGCCCGCCCTCCCACAGCCCTGCAACCTGCTGGGGCTCTGCCCAGGGAGCAAGGCCCCCGGGAATCACACCACAGAGAGTTTAACCTCATTGAGGAAAAATAAATAAGCAAATAAATCAATGAATATAACCGACTTCTTCACCCTGCCATTGACAAAAATAGCCGTGGCCGGGCACCACCGCCAGGAGCCCCCTGTAGACACAGCTGAGGGGAAGGTTTGGCCCTGGGCAGTTCCCAGCTGCTCCTCCTAAGCACAAACACCCAGCCTGCCCTCCATCCCGGCCGGAGGAGGGGGGGCACCCTCACCCTTCCCGTGGCACCCCAGCCTGCCCCCCAGGGAGGGGTGCTCCCAGCATCACCCCAGGCTCAGTCAGGCCCACTAACCCGCCTTTTTCCTACCCTTCCTCCAGGTAAACCAACCAGCAGCTGTGCTGAGGTCTGGGGGGGGAAGTTGTTATCATATTTATCTTTACTTGAAGTTTCCCTGTCTTCCTTTAACACAGACTAGAGACCAACGGGCCACACGCTAGCTTCCCTGGCCATGCAGCAACGCTCCGGCTGCTTTTCCCCTTCACCTGAGTGCTTCAGGAAGCCTCAGAGCCAGGAAAAAGCTGAAAGCAGCAATACCAGACCCTCCAGGAAAGGGCTAAAAGCAGCGGTCAGACCCCCTGGCAAGCTGAGCCCCACCACCCCCCAAAAAAAAGCAGACAGCAAAGCACAACTCAGCTGGTAAATGCAGCAAGAAGCTTACCCTGCCACAGCACTGATGGCTACCAGGGGAGTCGGCCAGCACAGATTTCCTCCTGCTGCTGCCTCTGGGTTATAAGGTCTATTTTTGCCCCCTCCCAAGCCAGTCACCGCCCTGCCCAGAGTGACGCCAGCCCGCTCGCCTGTGCCAAAAAACCCCCCAAACTTCAGCGCTGGCAGATTTGGTGCACAAACATAGCACCCCGTGCTGCTGCCAAACCCGGGGAGGGTTGCACCACGCCGCTTAATTGAAGGTCTGGCCTGAGAGGAATGGCCAGGAGGCCAGAGGGTATAATAACACTCCGGGTTTAAATTAAAATAAATATTGGGAAAACTGTCCTGGGGGGTACCTACCTCCCTTTTTGGGAAATTCTGTCACTGTTTTTTCAAGAAGACAAAAAAGACCGACCTCAAAGGCCCAGCTCCAAGTCACTTGGTCATAGCTTTTAGACAAAAAAAGGCTGAATCCAAACAAGTACTTCTCCAGGCTCCCTGCATAGGTGAAACGGGCCTTGGGAAGGGCAGGAAAAGAAAAAGGGACCTGGATACAGGTGTCACCAGTCCCGCTTTGAGAGCCATTTCTGCCACAGTGATGCTACAAAATGCACATCTGCTTTGGTGCTTGTGCTCCCTGAACCACACAGACCCACGCAGGGGCCAGCCCAGCCCCCTGTTCTCCAAAACCAAGTACTCCCCAGCTGAAATCTGGCAGCTCTGTACACATCCCCAGCAAAGCATCATAACTGACTGGGGCAAAAACCAAAAAAAAAAGCAAACACCCCATCTTCACCCAAAGCTCAGTGGGGACCTTGGTTGGTTGCAGGACATGGCCAGTAGTTGGAACCCACCCCTGGTGCTCTGCGCCTGACAGCAGGAGATGGGGGCACACGGGTGCTGCGGCTGCCTCCTGCACCCACCTCTGCAGGAACATCCTTTCTCCTTTCCCTGCTGCAACATCCCCTTTACTCACCTCTCATGAGACCCTGCCTGGAGCACTGTGTCCAGTTCTGGAGCCCCCAACACAAGAAGGACATGGAGCGGCTGGAGTGAGTCCAAAGGAGGCCACGAAGATGATCAGAGGGCTGGAGCAGCTCCGCTCTGGAGACAGGCTGAGAGACTTGGGGCTGTTGAGCCTGGAGAAGAGAAGGCTCCAGGGAGACCTTAGAGCACCTTCCAGTGCCTGAAGGGACTCCAGGAAAGCTGGGGAAGGGCTTTTGACAAGGGCTTGGAGTGAGAGGACAAGGGGGGAATGGATTAAAACTCAAAGAGGGGAGAGTTAGACTAGATATGAGGTAAAAATTCTTCACTGTGAGGGTGGTGAGATACTGGCATAGGTTGCTCAGGGAAGTTGTGGAAGCCCCATCCAAGTGTTCGAGGGCAGGTTGGATGGGGCTCTGAGCAACCTAATCTAGTGGGAGGTGTCCCTGCCCATACTGGGAGGGTTGGAACTAGATGATCTTGAAGGTGCCTTCCAACCCAAACCATTCCCTGATTCTATGATTTCAGCCTCCCAAGTCTCCAGTGAACCTCTGCTCTCCATCTCCCAGTTTTTTCTTGCACTCAACAGCAAAGGCCTCAGGCCACTCCTGCACATGCGCAGGCTGCACCAGCTCAGGGGAACGACTCCTCACTGAATGCAGCTTTGCTTTCCACAGTGGCCTGCAGAATTGGTGGTAGAGTTCCCTGCCACCCTCAGAGAAGGAATGGCAAGCCAGCAAAGGCATGCCTTCGAGCTGGTCGGTGATGCACAGGTCAGCCAGAGATAAAACTCTGGTTATTTAGGGCAGAGAAATCTGCTTTGCAGTGGAAGAGCTGAACACTCATGTTTCTGCTTCAAACCAGAGACCGTGCTTGCCAAAAGCCTCACCCACGTGCGGGAGAGCCCAGTTTGAGCCTGAATTTGATTGGGAAGCAAAGGATTTCCAGTTAACCAAATTCCCAGGTGAGGACCACGAAGACAAAGCTTTTTTGTTGTTGCTATTTTGCCTTCTTGCTCATCACCACAGCAACAGGTACATAGTGGGGAGTTGCCAACTGCTGATGAAATAACATGGTTGTTGTGGGGTTTTTTTTTGGTGGGGGGGGAGAGGCCCCTTGCAGCCCCCCAGAGGTCTGTCAGCCCTGGCACCACACCGGTTTGTGTGCCCACCGTGCAAACCCTGGGGCTGCAAGGGTGCAGCTGCGCCTGCCCCGTGGGCTTCAAAGCCTGTTGTGTCACTGCGAGGAGCCCTAATTATAAGGCAGGCCTGGAGCTGGCTGTGGCTTTCAGCTGGTGCCTTGAGCCAGGAAAACCCACACACACAAGAAAAAAATAAAGGAAAATTTAAAAAAAAAAAAGGAAAAGAAGAAAAAAAGAAAAGCAGCCATGCAGTTTCCTTGTGCCAACCCAGCAGCCTCTGAGTACAGAGCGACACCAGCACGGTGGGGGACCCTGTGGCCATGGGTGGCTGGAAGGGCTGCACTGCAAGGGGGTGATGCAGGGGGCAGAGGGCAGGGACAGCTTTGCTTCCCACTGCCCCATGCCATCCTGAGCTCCCCTGCCCTGCAGAGCACGTGCCCAGGCTTCAGCTTCAATTCCATCAGGGCTAGGGAACAGAGAGTGCTGGTGGGAGGCGATTTTTAATGTAATTAAAGGACTGCTGCTCCAGGCTGCTTAAAAAAAAAGACAAGTGGCTATAAAAACGCATATTTCACCCAAGATCCCTAAAAAGCAGCAGGATAATTAATGTGTGCCCAAGTGCCTCGCATGGCCAGCACCTATGTTTAGCTCCTGGGCCAGGGAGCTGGCTGCCAGCAGCAGCAACCTCACAGCACCACACGGGGAGACCAGCAGGGAAGTCAGCCAAATGCATCCCAAACATTTCCACTTAAAATAATCGTAATAATAAAAAATGAATTTGAAAAAGCATCACATCTCAGTGTTGAAGCATCAGTCTCTGAAGGCTTTTGCAAGAAGCCTGGCTCTCCAAGGCAGCAGGGCTTGGAGAGGTCACCTGTTTGCCCCAAAGCAGCATTTGGGATCTGTTATTAAAGGTGATCACTGTGTTCCCGTTCTGAGCCAACTCCCCAAAATGCAGACAGGGACACTAGGTTTAGGAAGGAGACACTGTTACTTACTGCAGGTTTGTACAAAGCTGGCTGCTTGGGGCCTTCCTACAAATCAAGCACACCCAACCAGATTTTCCATGACAGATTTATAGACACAACTATAGAGTTAGCAAGCTCCCAATTCCATCTCCTTACTACTGACTGGTTAGTGGTTTACATATAATATGGTTCCAGCACTATTTCTACTATCCCACATGCTCAGGAAAAGGGTCTTCACCTGGGCAGGGGTATTTTTTGAGCTGGGGGTGTGATTTTTAGTATTATAATGACATTATAATGAGCTGCATTCTCCTAAAGGACACAATATCACAAGTTCTGCAGCTCCTACTGCCCCAGACTGGTTTAGCGTCAGTCTTCTTGATTTTGGTGGTTCTTTATCACCTCCTGTGTTCCTTAGATCCAATTAACTGTACAGACCTCAAGCCTTCTCTGCCAAGTTGGTAATGTACGTAAGACACCCTTTAACCCTCCACATTAATTGCCATCTTCAAGGCCTGGTTCCTGCAAGGTGTCCTTGCCCAGAGCTGGCTGTGGCACTACTCGTGTGCCCCTCTGACTGCAACTTTAACTGGTGTGTGTGTGTATATATATATACACACACACACACACAGAGCACATCCTACACAAAATAACCACATCGTTCTACATTTCTGAGTTATTTTCCAACATGCCCAAGCCCCTTGGTTGGTCCCATGACCCAACACTGGGGCTGCTGGCACCGGGTTTGGGCTGCAACTGGGTGGGCTTGCACCCCAGCATGGCCAGCAAGGGCACTGCCTATTGTTTTAGTGTGATTGTCCCAGTCCATGGAGACCTCCTGGTCAGACTGTCCCCGTCTGGTGCAGGCTGACATGGCTCCTATATCCAAATTTAATTATTAGTTTTGCAGGGTGGTTAACGAGGAGAGCAGCGTGCTCCTGTCCTGCCCAGGTCCACTGCTGGGCTGAGGCTGTGGTTGGGGCTGCTCTGTCCTATTTCCACACCCTTGGTGCTATTCTGGAAGAAAACCTCAGGGCCAAAAATAAGTACAGAAAACAAAACCAGGACACTTTGAGCATGGTGGGGAGAGGCCATGGGGCTGCTGCAGCCAGGGAAAGGGGTACCCCTGCCACACAGCACGGTGGCCAAGGTGTCCCCAAAATGTGCATGAGGAGCACTGGAGGCAGGGCTTGCCCCAGCTCCCTCTGCATGCTGTCAGGTCCAGGAGCATGTGTGCCACAGCCACGAGCTGAGGAGCAAAGTGATGAGCAAGGAGAGGGTGCACCAGCAACAGCACAGGAATAAGGGATCCCTCGCTCATCCTCCTCACCTCTCATGGCCCAAACCCACATGCAAACCAGCTGGGCACGCGGCTTATTGGTTTTTATCAGTCAATTATAGAATAAAAGTGGGAGGGGGAAACACCTAAAATACACCACGTTTCAACCTCAGTTATCAGTGACCTTTATACATTACGACCTTTATACATTAGCTCTCTGCAACTACACATTTCATACGATTTTCCTTTTTCTCTGAGGCAGGAAACCTGAGAAAGGAAATTAATTCCATTTACATACCGGGCAAAACAAGGGCCACGAGTGGGTCTGTAATGGGAGCACTTTGAGGCAGCCTGAACTCTGGGGAACAGAAACCCAGAGGCAGGGTCACAGCATGATCACAATTCCCAGGACTCACAGCCACATCTCAGGTCCTCACTTGTTTGAGCAACACCTGCATATCATATTTCCTCTTTTTTTTTTTCCACTTGTTTTGGTTTTTTTCAGGAGGAAGAAACTGCACACCAGCTAGAATAAGCTACCAGAACTGGTCCCATCAGCAGCCTACTGCCTCCATCTATGTGTCAGACCTCCCAAACATAGCCACACAACAGATACAGGAGGGAAAAAACACATAACAGAGCATCACAGAATGGTCAGTGTTGGAAGGGACCTCTGGAGATCATCTAGTCCAACCCCCCTGCTAGAGCAGGATCCCCTAGAGCAGATCACACAGGAACGTGTCCAGGTGGGTTGGGAATGTCTCCAAGGATGGAGACTCCACAGCCTCCCTGGGCAGCTTGTCCCAGTGCTCTGGTACCCTCAGCATCAAGAAATATTTTCTCATATTTAGGTTAAACCTCCTGTGTACCAGTTTGTGCCCCTTGTCCTGTCACTGGACACTACTGAGAAGAGTCTGGCCCCATTCTCCTGACACCCCCTGTAGATACTGATCAGCACTGATCAGCTTACCCCTCAGCCTCCTTTTCTCCAGGCTGAACAGCCCCAGCTCCCTCAGCCTTTCCTCACAGGGCAGGTGCTCCAGTCCCTTCATCATCAGCTCGGTGTCCCTGTGCTGGACTCTCTCCAGTAGTTCCTTGTCCTTCTTGAACTGAGGAGCCCAGAACTGCAGGCAGGGCTCCAGCTGAGGCCTCCCCAGGGCAGAGGAGAGGGGCAGGAGAACCTCTCTCGACCTGCTGGCCACACTCTTATTAATGCCCCCCCCCCAAGGTGGCACTGGCCCTCTTGGCTGGTTATTAACGCCCAAATAAGGCCCCATTTTCAGGAGGAGAGCAGGCAGAGAGCTTGGGTTCATTGCAGAGGAACCCCCTGACAACCTGCACACCCAGCTCTGGAACTGAGATCTCTGCCAAAGTCAAATCAGTGTCCCTGGACAGTCAGACAGCTGGGTAGTGCAGAGGCACACTGCTCCCAACCCTGTGTTGGCAATGGCTGCCTACCTCCCCACCACTGCATGCCCTCCTCACACCTGCAAAAACCCCTGCGTTTGGGCTTCCAGAGTTGCCATTGGCAGCAGAGGCAGAGAGCACTGCGTGTGTCAGCAAAGAGCTGCTGAGCTTGCACTGGTTAGTTGCTGGTGTGGACACCCATGAGTTGCACACTTGTGTATGTATCCATCTATACACAGACAAGAACATGTCTGTTGAAATTAGGACCTTAGCACTCAGGCACTCATTTTATTTAAAAAAAAAAAAAAAAAAAAAAAAAAAAAAAAAAAAAAAAAAGGTGGCTTTGAAAGTTTCCAAGCTCGAATGAACCCAGTTTTTGCTCTGCAGGTGAAAGAGCATTGGTCTGGGACAGGAGAGAGCAACTGCTGCCTCTGCTCCTCAGCTGCAGGCTCAGCTCCTGTTTTCAGCAACTTGATGCCCTCTGCTACCAATACACCAGCACGTTGCAGCTTTGGATTTCAGGGTGTGAAAACCGAAAAACCTCAGCTGCCAACCACTTGCTCACTCTGTAGTTTTTAAGGTCTCCACAGAGAGTGTGGGGGAGTGCAACACGGGTGGACCTGAACCCTCTCACTTGACGTGCCACCGTGTGGTGCCTGACTCCTTGGGGCAGTGCTGGGGGACCACAAAACTCCCAGGACACAGCTGAGATGGGGGAGAGGGAAGCTATTTGCCACTGAAGTGCAGTAAGGGGAGCTGGAAGGAAAATTTCCTTAGAGCATTCCAAAGTTTTGTCACCTTTTGGCGTTTCACTGAGGCCAGAGGCTATTTTCCCACGGCTGCGACGCTTCTTTTGTTCAGATTGACGGCAGCAACGATCCCGTCAGAGGTTTTTTCCTCCCCATTGAAAAGCGCAGAGAAAAGCAATCCAACGCTCCTGGCCTCACTGTGTGCTTGCCAAGGAGCAGCTCCCATCACAGATTCCATCCCAGGTGGCATTGTTTCTCCCACTGATATTCCCATGTTGCTAAAGACAAACAGGGGCCAAGGAGAAGCCCCGCAGCCAGCCGTGGTGCTCAGCCCACTGTGGGAAGCCAAAGCCACTTGGCTGCATTGAGAAAAATGCCACTGCAGGATGGAGAGGTGCTCTGCAGGTCTTGAGGGTCTCTCTGTTTCTCCCACCAGAGCCAAGGGGATTGAAACGACACAGTCCCAAAGTCCCACTGCGGCAGCCAGGCTCAACCCTGCTGCCTCCCACCACTTTGGCCACACCAGCTACTCAGCAAAAATAGATTTTTCTTGGAAAAGACAAAAAAAAAAACCAAAAAAACCAAACCAAAAAAAACCCAACGAACCAAGAAACCTTTCTTTTAAGATGAGGCAGACTTGTGTTTTCACAAGCGCAAGTGTGACCAAAAATATCTGCTTTAAACTCCCATGCTGAGTCCTGGCTAAGTTACTACGTTCAGCTCCAGAGACCACCCCGGAGGCACCAAAAAATGCCACGTGGGTGGATAAGAAAAACACATACATTGACCTGGACATTTTTTATCCTTGCCTAACCTAGGGGGCCAGCTGACCCTTAGGACTTCATCACACACAATCAGCCCAAAATGGGAGGCAGAAACATCTGCCTGGCAGCAGAGAACAGAAGAACTCCCCTCAGATGCTCACCGTGCACAGGCACTTGCTGCAAAAAACAAACACGTGAGCTGCTGCTAGAATGGCCCTAAAATCCTCAAAGCAAGCAGCTCTGCACTGGAGACAGGCTGAGAGAGTTGGGGCTGTTCAGCCTGGAGAAGAGAAGGCTCCATGGAGACCTTAGAGCATCTTCCAGTGCCTGAAAGGGCTATAGGAAAGCTGGGGGGGGGGCTGTTTACAAGGCCTTGGAGTGAGAGGACAAGGGGGAATGGATTAAAACTGCAAGAGGGGAGATTGAGGTTAGACATTAGGAGGAAATTCTTTAGTGTGAGGGTGGTGAGACACTGGCCCAGGTTGCCCAGAGAAACTATGGAAGCCCCATCCCTGGAAGTGTTCAAGGGCAGGTTGGATGGGGCTTGGAGCAACCTGGTCTAGTGGGAGGTGTCCCTGCCCATGCGGGTGGGTTGGATCTAGTTGATCTTGAAGGTCCCTTCCACCCCAAACCATTCTGTGATTGTATGAGTCTATAATCATAGAACGGTTTTTGTGGTAAAAAACTTGAAAGATCATCAAGCCCAACCACTAACCTAGCACACTGCCAAGTCCACCACTAAAAAATGTCCCACAGCACCACACCTACACGTCTTTTAAATATCTCTAGGGATGGTGACTCCACCACTGCCCTGGGCAGCCTGTTCCAGCGCCTGACACCTCTTTCAGTCAAGAAACTTTTCCTAATATCCAATCTAAGCCTCCCCTGGCACAACCTGGGGCCACTTCTCCGCATCCTGTCACTTCTCAGATAGGAGAAGAGGCCAACCCCCACCTCGCTACAACGTCCTTTCAGGTAGTTGTAGAAATCAATAAGGTGTCCCCTCAGCCTCCTGTTCTCCAGGCTAAACACCCCCAGTTCCCTCAGCCTCTCCTCGTAAGACTTGTTCTCCAGACCTTTCACCAGCTTGGTTGCCCTTCTTTGGATCTGCTCCAGCCCCTCAATGTCCTTCCTGTAGTGAGGGGCCCAGAACTGAACACAGGACTCGAGGTGCAGCCTCACCAGTGCCCAGTACAGGGGCACAATCACCTCCCTGCTCCTGCTGGCCACACTCTTCCTGGTGCAAGCCAGGATGCTGTTGGCCTTCTTGGCCACCTGGGCCCACTGCTAGCTCACGTTCAGCTGGCTGTCCACCAGCACTCCCAGGTCATTTTCTGCTGGGCACCTTCCAGGCACTCATCCCCAAGCCAGGAGCATTGCCTGGGGTTGGTGTGACCCAAGTGCAGGACCTGGCACTTGGCCTTATTGAACCTCATATAGTTGGCCTTGGCTCATCGATCCAGCCTGTCCAGGTCCCTCTGCAGAGCCTTCCTGCCCTCAGGAAGATCAGCACTCCCACCCAACTTAGTATAGGCCACAAACTGACCGAGGGTGCACTTGATGGCCTGAGAAGTTGAAGTCCCCCACAAGAACAAGGGTTAGTAATCATGAGACCTCTCCCAGCTGCCTATAGAATATTTTTTCTGCCTCTTGTCTTGCATGGTCTATAATAGACTCCCACAACAGCCTCTACATTGTTGGCCTTCCCCCTGATTCTTACCCATAAACTACCCGATCATCACTGTCATTAAGCTCTAGGCAATCAAAACACCCACTAACATCCCGTGCTACCTCCCCTGCCTCTCCTGGCCCACGTTGAGCTTCTCATGGAACAACATCCCCAAGCTCTTCTCAGGGCAGTTCTCAAGCCATTCTCTGCCCAACCTGTACTTATGTCTGGGATTGCCCTGACCCAGGTGCAGGACCTTGCACTTGACCTGGTTAAACTTCATGAGGTTAGCATAAGCCCACCTCTCCAGCCTGCCAAGGTCCCTCTGGATGGCTTCCCTTTCCTCCAGCACGTCACCACACCACACAGCTTGGTGTCGTCAGCAAACTTGCTGAGGGCGCGCTCGGCTCCGCTGTCCACGTCTCCAACAAAGATGTTAAACAGCACCGGTAACATCTTGGTTAACCAGTAAACTGGGGTCCCGCACAAACTGCAAGGAGCGTTTTCCCAGAGCCCGTTCCATCTCCCCCTTGCGACTCTGCCATTGCTGCCCAGGGGCTGGGCGCATGGCGAGGCACCCCTCGCTTTCCCTGGAAAGACCCGAATAAAAACCTCCCGGTCCCCCTGCCCCCCCCAGCTGTCCCCACGCAAACCCCACCGCCCCAGCCCCGCGCACGGCCCGCCCCGCTCCCGGCCCCGCCGCCGGGGCAGCAGCACCGCTTGCTGGGCGCGGGAGGGTTCGCAGCAGGGCCGGCAAACACATCGTTACTACAGTTTTAAACCACACTGACCGCTTCCACCCGGCTCTTTCTGCACCGCGGGGCCCCAGCCAAACCTGCGCCTGCTGTCCTTCACCCCAGCGCCGGGGCTGTGCACAGCGGGACAGGCCGTGTCGCTGTCACAGGAGCCCCCGCTGCTGAAGCAGCTCATGGAAAGGCTCCAAAAGATACGGGGCAAGGCAGAGCTGAGGTGTCCACGGTGCAAGGGGGACCAGTGGGGCAGAGGAGGGTCTGGAAAGAGGCTTGTTCCCAGGGCAGCAGCGAGGGGAAGATGCACATTTCAGAGCCAACCTCATACAGTGGAACAAGCTTGAAGAGTGTGGAAATGAAAACATAAATTCCACTCAAACAAGGAGCTCTTCAGCCCCCAGCTATTGTACTGATGGAGGGTCTACAAATTCAGTGCAGTTTTGGTTGAAGTAGTAAAAACTGATTTCATTGCTTTACTGGTTCTTGGCTTCAGTATTGCAATGCCCAGCAATGACTCCTGTGGTGGAAAGCTGCTGCAAGGCATGCAGCCACTGCTGCTGACCCATGGGGGACTGTCCCCTGCAGAGCCACAACTCCATGCTGCCAAACCATGCAGCTACGTAGCACAGAATCACACAGAATGGTGGGGGTTGGAAGGGGGGTTGGAGATCATCGAGTCCAAGCCCCTGCTAGGTCACCTAGAGCGGATCCCACAGGAATGCAGCTCGGAGCTTCCTCCATCAGCATGGAGCCCCATGCAGTACAGCTCCTCCTACACACATCAACAAGTAAGAAAGGCCTGGAGATGATTCTTAAAAATGTGTGTGTTGTTTACTTGCTTGCTGGTGTAAGAAAAAAAAAAAAAAGGCACACGGAGTAAAAGAGGTGTTACCCATGACCTACCAGCCCACAATAACTTGCAGTTCTGAAGAGAAGGAAATCCTCTTAGATAATCAATTATCCATGATCCAGCAATGTGCCCTTGTGGCCAAGAAAGCCAATGGAATCCTGGGGTGCATAAGGAATAATGTGGCCAGTAGGTCAACAGAAGTGATTCTGCCCCTCTACTCTGCCGTGGGGAGACCACATCTGGAGAACTGGGTCCAGTTCGGGGCTCCCCAGGTTATGAGGGACACGGAACTGCTGAGAGTCCAGCAAAGGGCAACAAAGATGGCTGGGGGATTGGAGCATCTCCCTGATGTGGAAGGGCTGAGAGAGCTGGGACTGTTCAGCCTGGAGAGGAGAAGGCTGAGGGGAGACCTTATCCATGCCTGTAAGTATCTAAAGGGTGGGGGCAAGGAGGATGGAGCCAGACTCTTGTCAGAAGTTCCCAGTGACAGGATGAGGGGCAACGGGCACAAGCTGGAACATGGGAAGTGCCATTGAAATATGAGGAAAAACTACTTTATGGTGAGGGTGACAGAGCCCTGGGACAGGCTGCCCAGGGGGGTTGTGGAGTCCCATTCTCTGAAGCCATTCCAAACCCACCTGGATGCAGTCCTGTGGGATGTGCTCTGGGCCATCCTGCTTGAGCAGGGAGTTGGACTAAATCATCTCTAGAGGTCCCTTCCAACCCCTGACAGTTCCATGATTCTTTTCCCCTGCTGATCTGTGTCCCTGCTGCAGGGGAGAGCACCCCGTGCCTTGGGGAATGCCCCTCCCAGCAGCTCAGGAAAAACAGAACCACTCTTGCTTGCACTGCAGCAGGTGATGGCCATAATGCAGCAAATGCCCATGCCCTGCTCACTGAGGTCATTACCCAGCTATTTCACCCCACTGCTGGACCACCTGCAGGCAGGGGTGGCCCTTGGGGTGCCAAAGAATAGCAGGGTGAGAACACTCAGCCTCTGCTTTCTCCCTCACCCTAGCATGCTGCAACTCCTGTGCAAACAGCCTGCCCTTGGCTCTCCACTTGGGCCAGCGTGACCCCAAATCGCAGCACTCAGCTCTCCCAAGAGGCAAAAATGTACTCCTGGGGAGTTTGATGGCTTTAATGCTAGTCAAAGAAATCACTAAGGGTACATTTCAGCTTTGAAATACAAGTTAAAAAAATGATACAATATAATATTTTCTGTACATTTCTTACAAAATATTACATACATCCCACCCTGAAGAGGTACTTCACACACCGCTGAGCTCACGCACCATGTTTGCACGCCAGCTGTAGCTTCTCCTCCTTATGTGCAGGACGTGGAGCTAAGGGAAAGCCCCCCTTGGAGTGTGGGCAAACTCTTTTAGGGCAGTGGCAGATAAATACAAGGGGTGAACGCAGGGACATTTCCACCCAGCATGCCCAGGCACAAGTCCCAGAGTGCTGAGCCACCACCGTGCTCTTGTGGCAAGTGGGCACCATCACCCTGCTGGCACTCACCCTTCTCAGCTGCTCTCCATTCCAGTGTGGGAAACAGCTTTTCTCACTGTGGGTTGTCATCTTCCCTGTGCCTGGCATCACCTCCCACTTCACACCCCGTGTAGTGTGTGCCCAGATCGAGCCCTGGCAAACCCACCTCCATTGTATCCACAGCATCTTCTCAGGAAGAAGTCAACCAGGCTACATAGCCAATAAATTAACCCTCTCCCTCCCCCCACCCCTTCCCTCCCCCATCCCCCCCAGCACCTACAAGGCTGCAGGGCATGTGTCAGTACCCGTCCTGGCAGTCGTTGTCATCATAGTCAGCAGGCTTGTTGCGGTGGGCGCCCACCCGCCGCTTGTGGCTCCCGCTCTCCAGGCTCTGCAGGGAACTGTCGTCCCCACGGCTGCTGGACTCATGGGTGGCATCCTCCTGGGAGTGGCTCTCCTCCTCATCATCATCCTCCTCCTGGGACTCGCTGTTGTCACTCTCTGGGGACCTGCTGTCCTCGCCTGTATTGTCCTCTTGGCTGCCATCATCCTCTGAGGATACGCTCTGGCTCTCATCTGATGAGCTCAGCACGTGCCCATCAGGGTTGGAGTCATTCTCATTCTCCTTGGACTCCTCCACGGTGTCCTCTATGGACTTGCTGTGGTCTCCCTCATCTTCCCCAGACTCGCTGCCAGGCACAGATATTGCACTCCTGTCCTCGGCTATCTCCTGGTCCTCCTGCCTTTCCCAGGACCTGCTGCTGCGCTCACTCGATGTGCTCACCACCTCCTGGGAGATGTCCTCTGGGGACTCACTTGGTTCTTCATCCGACTGATCGGTGATGCCCTCGCTGGACTTGCTGTCCTCATCCTCCCTAGAGGGGCTGTCCTCCCCATCCTCCCTAGAGGGGCTGGCACTGTTTTCCTCTGAGCGGCTGGCAACAGCCTCTTCCGACTGGCTATTGTCCTCTATGGATGGGCTGTCTTCTCCTGAATCAGTGCCCTCCACCTCTGGGGACCTGTCGTCATCCTCCTCCCAGCCATGGGAGCCAGCCCCCACGACACTCTCTCTGCTGCTCCCTGGGGCACGGGGGCCTGCACGGTGCGCCTTGTAGCTGCTGCTTGGGCTGTCGAAGACAGAGGGATCATCGCCCTGCATGGCTTCATCCTCGAAGTTGTAGCTCTCCTCATCCTCCTGGCTGCTGCTGCTGCCCCCTCCCCACCTGTAGGTCCTCTCGTACCGGCTGCCGAGGTAGTTCCTGTGCCGCTGGTGGTCGGCCCCGGCGCTCTCGCTGCTGCTGCTGCTGCTGCTGTCGTCACCGTGTCCCCCGCCGGCCCCGGCATCCACACCGCTCACATCCTGGCCGTGCTCGCCTGCCCCGTCAGCACCAGCCATGTAGGTAGGACCTTCACCCCCCTCCTCTCCCCCGTTCTCATCGAAGGTGTCATCCCCACTGTCATCCTCCTCGTCCAGGAGCCCGTCGGCATGGGAGGGAAGCCCATTGACCCCAGTGCCGTGGTACTCTCCATCGTCACCGTGACCAGCATCGCCTGCATCCTCCTCCTGTGGAAGTGACAAATGCAGACAAATGCAAAGGCTTGCCAGCCACAGGCATGATTTAGCCCAAGTGCTACCCTGACTGACACCCAACTGGGGCTAAACATGCTTTCCTGGCAGAGCAAAACACCCCTCTGCACTCACTCACCAGGAAACCAAGGCCATTCCCATCCCGGGCACTCGTGTCCTCGTGGTCCACTCGGTTCAGGTGCCGAGTCTCCCCAATTCTGTCTCCCTTGTCTGGACCACCTTGCTCGCCCAGCTCCTCTCCCACAGTGTTCCTACCCACCAGGTCCCCGGCAAGGGCATTGTCCCCTCTCTCTGCACTGACAGGAGGATGTCTGCCATCTCCACCACCCACGGGGTTGCCCAGATTGGTGATGTAATCTTCACTTGCTGTGTCCTAGAGGCAAAACATGGCACAGAGCTTTGGTTTACTAAACACCACCGCACATTTACTGCTACTCCTGCGGGATGACATGTCACTCCTAAACCATGCAAATGCTCAAGCCTTTTTCATCGCTTGCACCTCAGCCCTTCAGTTGTTTCTGCTGATCCAAAATAAAAGTACCCACCAACAAAAGGGCAACCCAGAAAAGCCCTAACCGTGATGGTCCCGAGCACTGAAACTCCTTTTTCAGGACCAACACAGCAGAAGGCATGAGATTAATTGGTAATGTGCACAGGAAAAGAAGGTGAAATGAGGTGAAACCACTCCAGCTTGAAAAGTCTGTGTAGACAGGCAAAGCTCAAAGACCCACAGAAGCAGCAGCTCCTCCCCCAAGTGCCTGCTCCAAGGATGCTGCCCGGAGCTGGCTGCCCTGCCCAGATTTGCTCCACAAGCCACTGCCACCTGTCAGACTGGGGCCCCTCTGGCTTACCTCCTGGTGGGCTCTGTGGTGGGAGCGGGCAGGCTGATGGCCAGGCACCTAAACACATCCAAGAGACATCTGATCAGTGCACCTTGGTGGGGTCAAACCACCAGGATTTGAGGTTTGACAACCTGTCCAGTGGGTACTTACAGGGTGAGCGCAGGCTACGGCCCAGAGGAGCAGCACCAGGAATGCAGCCCTCATGTCGGCGGTGGTCTCTGCAGCTGCAACAGGGAGCAAAGGATTTGCACGTGCCTCTGGCTGTAACCTGGCCCCACAAAGCCTTTCCAACTGATACAGCCTTTCTGTCCCAGCACACGATGGTCAGCGTGGTACAGCATCAAACAAGGCAAGGATTTGTCCTTGTGCCACCTCCTGGCATCTCCTGTGCAGGAATTTCCCTTTATTTCACGATTTGAGATACTTGACCACATTCATGCAGTGTTGGTTTTTTTTTGCCTACACATCAATAGAGAACAGGAAAGCTCCTCCAAGTTCTGTTCGCACAGTACCATCACCCACCATCCAGCTGAGCTTGGTGGCCATGACAGCAGGCACTGCACCACTAATGGCACTGCACAGCCCCCTGCATCCCAAATACCTTGGAGCAAAGAGCCACACTCCTGATTTCTTCCATTATGAAGCAACACCTACACACCAACTCACAAGCCTCTCCTGTTTTCTAGCAACCCTTTCAAGGAACTCCACCACCCCTGCCCCCAAGTACTGCCATTTTCACTCCAGGCAATGCCAAAGCAAATCCAAGAAAACAAAACCTTTACCCTGAGCTGTGGTAGAAGGTGGTGTCTCCTGTGGTGCTCGGGATGGGGTGAGCTGGCTGCCTGTGCTGGGATGCCCCGCTCTGTGTGCCCCAGTGTGGCTGTGCAGGCATTTAACTGCTGGCCAGGGCCAGCCCCAGGCAGGGCACAGCCAATGGCACCAGCGGGCCGCGTGCTGCGCCCGGAGGTGTCACCAGGAACTGGCCTCCCACGCTTCCTCCAGCCTCCGCTGGGACGCCGGCCCTAAAAAAGCTCCTTGTGGTTGCAGGATGACGAGACCGGCTGGCAGTTAATGACCGACTGCACCGGCCCTGTGTTTTGACTGCTAAATTTGTTCCCTTCACACACTTCCCGCTGTAACACACACAAACAACTAGGGTATCGCCCACACCGGCCTCTGGACCCCATTCTGGGGGTGGCATCCTCTGAAGACATGCACTGGGAATGGCATTTGCTCCATGGCACAGGCCAGGGTGCTGAAAGCCATGTGGGACCACTCCCCTGCCAGGACTCAGCCTCCCCAAGCACCTTTGGGCAGGTGGACAAAACCTCATGCTCGAAGGAGAGGACCTGCCTGTTTTCATGCCCATACACACCCTCGTGCAAGGAAGAAAGGAAATCCTAAGTGGAGGAGTGCAGGGAGGATCCCACCCCCTGTGCAGAGGGAGTACAGCCCCACCAGCACTCCCAGCTGCTGGCCAGGAGATGAAAACTGTGCTCTGGAAAACAGGCAACATGTGTACAGAGCTGTCTAGGCACGGGCAGGTACATGCAATTATACAGATGAATGTATATCCAGCACCACGTACCCCCGGGCTTTCTTGGTACAGTGTGGATGATCCACTCCAAGGAGCACAGTGAGCCAGCAGTGCCAACAGCCCCTACTCCCAGTTGGGGCTGCTCAGCCTGGAGAAGAGAAGGCTCTGGGGAGACCTTACAGCACCTTCCAGTGCCTGAAGGGGCAACAGAAAAGCTGGGAAGGAGCTTTTGACAAGGGCTTGGAGTGAGAGGACAAGGGGGAATCGAGTAAAACTGGCAGCGGGGAGATTTAGGTGAGACATTAGGAAGAAATTCTTCACCATGAGTGTAGAAAGGCACTGGCCCAGGTTGCCCAGGGAAGCTGTGGCTGCCCCATCTCTGGGAGTGTTGAAGGGCAGGTTGGATGGGGCTCTGGGCAACCTGGCCTAGTGGGAGGTGTCCCTGACCATGCAGAGGGGTCAGAACTACATGATCTTGAAGGTCCCTTCCAACCCAAACCAGTCTGTGGTTCTATGATAAGGCAGGAAGGATCTGCAGATCTCCACCTGCACACACAGGCTCCCACCCTGACGAGGTGCAGCCACATGTGGCTGGGGTTTAGGAGAGGACCCACACAGCCCAGCCCCACACCCGGTTTCTCCCTCTGCCCCAGCCAAGGCAGAAGGACAGCAGCTTCCTTGTCTGTATCTGGCCATTGCTAAATCCTCCATGCCCACGGCATCCCCCTCTCATCTATAAGAACATGCCAGAAGTGCAAACAGGTTGCTTCGAAGCATGCACTGCATCTGCTCTGCAAGCTGGGCTCTCCCCACAGCCAGCCACGGGTGATGGGCACAGTCACAGGGCAAGGGGGCAGCAGAAGGGGGCCTATGGGTGTTCTATTGGGGAGGGGGGGCAGGGAGTGGAAATGATGGCATTGATGCTCTGTGAGGAGCACTTTCATGTCCTTCCCAGCTGAGAGGAGGTGTTCCTGCTGCCCTGGGTAGAAGAAAGAGGCCTGCAGCCAGCAGAGCCCTGCTCTGGAGAACCACCATGGCAGGGGAACCCTGTGAAACACAATTTACCTTCAGTGGCAAATGGCTCCTGGCCTGGCCTGCTGTAAACCCCTGGCAAAGCACAGTCACCTGTAGTGGCCCCTTGCTGCAGGGACTCGAATTCTCAGAAGTGAGGGTACAGTCCAGGGGACATGGAGAGGGCTGCAGGTTTACAGGGATTCACAGGAGATGCTGGTGCTGCAAAACAAGGGGTTTAAGGGAACTGGAGCAGTGCCCGGACTGAGCCAGGGCTCTGAAAACTGCAGATTATCTCCATTTGTCCAGGATGTGAGATCCACACAACAGCATTCAGAAAGCATCCCCTGTAGCGTGACACCACTGCAGCTCGACAGAGCATCTTGTGAAGCCAGACATGTCAGACTGCTGGTGTGGATGCCTGCTTAATTTTCATCCTCCAAAATCTCCTGCCTTTCACCCCCCCCCATTATTACCAGCCAGGGAACTGTGTGTGTCAGGACTGTTCAAGGACCACTCAGGTGTGAGTTGGAGAAGCACCTTTTTTCTCCTTCTTCATGCCCCCCATCTAGGACACCCCAGTGTCACCCTGACCCTGCTGCTCTCCCCACAGCCCCTTGGCCTCAGGACAGATGCCATCAAGCCACTCACACACACCATTGGCAGGTATTTTTCCTCCTCTTCCATACTCAACCCCTGCCACAGATACTGTGGGACGTGTTTTCCTATTGACCTGTAACAAAATTATACCCTTGTAGCCAGCCAGATATGTGTTCACGTTGCCATCCTTTTTTAGGCACCTCCAACAACTGCCATGTTTTGTTGTTGTTGCTTTTTTAACGTCAAACCTGCATTTAACCCAAAAACCTGACGCTGCCTCACATCTTAAGCGCCGCTGGGCAAGAAGGGGATCAACACCAAGCTGTGCGTTCATGGCTCTTTTATTACCACTGGTCACTTAATGCCCCACTGGCCACCCACCTCAAGGTCACCTCCCTACCCTCTGGTGGCCCTGAAACCCCCATGGCACCAGCACACCCAGCAGGGCTCTCTGCCAGCACCCCAAACCTGACCTCAAGTCCCTGCGATCCCCAAGAGCCCTGGGTGGAAAAACCAAGTTCTGTCCCTCAAATCCCTCCCAGAAATCATTCCACAGCCTCAGCCAGACTGCCCCAACCAGCTCTGCCTTTGTTTTACAAGGAAAGGAAAACCCAGCTTACACATAGTAACCTTACAACAAGCCTTTAAAAAACATTTAAACAACAGCCAAGCACAATAATATTGAAGACTACAGTTATTACACTAGAGTGGTGAAAAATGGACTGAGTGTGGGGGAAGCTGCTCACTAGTGTTTTAAATGCCACTGTGCCTTTGCCCAAGCCCTGCTCCCCCAAGATGCTTGATCCCTGGAGGTGGCCAGCACAGGAAGCAGTGGAGCAAGTAAAATGAGGAGAACCCAGCCAGGCTAAAGCTGGCACCCCCAGGCTCCGGGGGAGGAGGTGGCTGAGCCAGATGAGAGGACTGGCAGGGCTGCTAAAAAGATGCAGGAATATCACTTGTCTGTGTGACAGGCTGGACTGTGCTGTGTTCATGAAGACAGGGAAAAGATGTGGGTGCAGACAGGAGGAGTGATTATAGATGCCAAAACCAAGACCGAAGTTGGCACTGCAGAGAGCAAGCTGGCAGTGGAGGCACATAACAGCTGCTCTCTTCCACCAGTCGAGACACCTCATCAGCCAAAACTCAAGAAATTCATTTTGTTCCAAAAAACCACCATTCCCTCTTTTTTTCAGTTCAAGGTACTTATTTGACCTTCAAGATCCTCTAGATCCAACCCCCCTGCATAGGCAGGGACACCTCCCACTAGACCAGACCCCCCAGAACCCCATCCAACCTGCCCTTCAACACTTCCAGGGATGGGGCAGCCACAGCTTCCCTGGGCAGCCTGGGCCAGTGTCTCACCACCCTCACACTAAAGAATTGCCTCCTAAAGTCTAACCTACATCTCCCCTCTTCCAGTTTTAATCCACTTACCCTTGTCCTCTCACTACAAGACCTCCTAAACAGTCCCTCCCCAGCTTTCCTTTAGCCCCTTCAGGCACTGGAAGGTGCTCTCAGGTCTCAGTCTGTCTCCCGAGCAGAGCTGCTCCAGCCCTCATATCATCTTGGTGGCCTCCTCTGGACTTGGTCCACGAGTTCCACATCCTTCTTACATTATGGGCTCCAGAACTGGACACAGTGCTCCAGGTGGGGTCTCATGAGAGCAGAACACATGGGGAGAATCCTCAGCTGGGTGGACAGGCCACAGCTGGCAGCTGCAGACACAGTGAGGAGATGCAGCCTGGCCTTGGCTCCTCCAGACATGCAAGGGATGTCCATCATACCTGTTTCTGAAGTCTGAGGAAATATTACCTGCCTTTCCTAGCATTTGTGCCACACATCACACAGTAACTACTGACGACATTTGAGGTGTTGGAAGAACAGCACTGATATTTCACATTCCCCTGACAGCAAGCCTCCAAGTCACAATTCCGTGGTACACAGCAGATGGAAGTTCCCAGCGTGTTTTTCAGTGTGGAGGCGTGCACGAGTTTGGTTTATGCTAAGCCTTTAAAATTCGGCTATGTCTCCTCAATGGGAAAAAAAACCCCACATTGTAGGAGCCTGAGCCCTGAATTACAGACACACACAGGGGCCCCCTAACTCCAGACCCCTGCACAAGACCAACAGCCGTCTCCCCTTGTTCCCCAACAGCACAGGGGTAGTGTCATTAACTCACCCTTAAGTCTCTACCATGGAGCTTCCTTTACAGCCGGAGAAAAGGCTGAGGGAGTTGGAATTGTTCAGCCTAAAGAAGAGAAGACTCCAGGGGACCTCACAGCGACCTTCCAATACCTAAAAGGAGCCTATAAGGAGGCTGGGTAAGAAGGCTGGGGAGGAGCTGTTCACAAGGGCATGTAACAGTAAGACAAGGGGTGATGGTTTTGAGCTGGAGAAGGGTAGATATAGGTTGGACATGAGGAAAAAGTGGTTAATCAGAGGGTGGTGGGTCACTGGAACGGGTTGCCTAGAGATGTGGTGGGGGCCCCATCCCTGAAGACACTCAAGGTAAGGCTTGATGGGACTCTGAGCAATCTGTTCTAGTGTGGGATGTCCCTGCATATTGTAGGGGGGTTGGACTAGATGGCCTTTATGGTTTCCTTCGAATCCAAGACATTCTATGATTCCACACTTGTAAAACAAGCACTTTAAGGCCCCAGCCTTGTGCCTTATTTCAGGAACCTGTTTCAGGGTGAAACGCATCGCAGACTGGAGGCTCCTTGACACTGCTGAAGGAAGGAGTCCACCATGCTGGTATTGTCCTGCCAACAAGATACACCATGCTCTTTCCCAACAGACGTGCAAGGCAAGTTCCCAAAAACCCTCTCTCCCCACCTCCCATGCCAGCCCCAGGCTCCCTTCACTCCCATTTCCAGCATTTTTATACCACCCTCCTCAGATCAACCTACAATCTTATTGCCAGCTGCTGGTTTCCAGGCACACTAAACCAGCATTAGGTTGTGGAGTCTCCTTCGCTGGAGACATTCAAAACCCACCTGGACAAGTTCCTGTGTGATGTACTCTAGGTGACCCTGCCTGGCAGGGGGGTTGGACTACATGATATTTCGAGGTCCCTTCCAACCCCTAGGATTCCGTGATTGCAACCTCAAGTCATAGCTGGCCTGGCACCTTGTGCCATCCAGATCTGTGTCATCTCTTCTGTGCCTCCCCAGACAACCTGTTCCAATGTCTCATCACCCTCACGGGCCAGCTGCACCAGGCTTGCCTGTCAGATGTCAAATGTTTCACAGTACCCTTATTTCTTGTTGAAGGGAAAAAAAAAAAAAACATCAGAAGAAAATGATTGATGGCAATGATTGCATGAAACAGGGACTGCACGAGTGCAAACGGGTGAAGCAGAGGCACAAGCTGCCTGGAGTGGGCAGAGAGATCAGGGCAGGGTTGGCAGCTCCAGGGATGAAGACATCTATACAGAGAGCCAGACATCTCCTGGAGGGCAGTCAGCACTCCTCTGGTTCCTGTACTGTCATTGTTGCTCACTTCAACTAAATTTAACAGTGCTTGGTGTAGCTGAACAGGAAGAATTACCACAAACCCCTGGGAGCCTGGAAAAGCTGGCAGACACCATCAACACAGCCCAGAGCAAAAGACCAGCAGTCAGCTGCCTCACACCTCCAGAGGACAGAAACCAGTTTGTGTTTTCTCCTCAACACGTTTCATCCTATGAATATGCTGAATAACTGTGAGCTGGGGCAGCCCAACCTTCAGCCAGTCTTCGGGGTGTGCAGAAGGCACAACTGCAGCAGAGAACAACAGAGTAAAATGGTCCCCATCTCACTCTTCCTGCCAGAGGAAAACCTGCCCCATAGCCAAAGCATCACCTCTCATTACAAGGTCTGCACACGCCCTGCAGGTGTGTCCTGTGCCAGACCCCACTGGAGAGAGGGTTACTAGACCCTTGGTTTGGCTTGGGATGATAAACCTATCTCCAAGTTTGTCCATTTGGCAAAGAGCTAAATATCTGAAATGCTTGAGCCGAGATGTTCTCCCCTAACACTGACAATGTGATTTTCCTTCATCTTATCATCTTTTTTTCATCTCCAAAATGTTAATAACTTAAAGAAAAAAAAGTAAAACAGAAAACTACTACCAAAGCCCAAACAAACAAACAAAAAAACACCACCAAACCAGAGAAGTGTCAACCAATACAACCACAAAAAAATGAAAGCAAGAAGAAAGTTATTAAATCTCTGGGACAGAAGTGCTTTCCAACAGTCATTTGCTTATTCTTCACGGAGAGATTTCCGAAGTAATTACACCCTCATTGTTTAAAACCCAAACCAAGCCCAGCTGTTGGACCACATCGTGCATTGCTCAAGTTTCCCTTGGTGCTGAGCTCCTTTAGCACAGCAGCCACATCACACACAGCCCGACTGCTCAGCCCCCAGCAGAGAGGGGAGTCAAACTTGCCAGGAAAGCCTGCTCAGGGCAGAAGAGGCAGGAGAACAAAAAGCCTGAAGTTGCCTGCTTCCTGGGAGTATGAAGGACAGAGGAGGAGGAAGGAGGAACCCAGATGTGTCCTTGCTTACCCACAAGCACTCTAGTAAGGCATGAAGCCTGCAGCTTCACAATGGCTAAGGAGCCCCATCACTGCCCTTCCACCCTTGCCAGCCAAAAAGGCTGTGTTGCTTCTAGTTAATTAGTCAGAACAGCCTCATTTGCATTGTCAAAATGCTTAACAATCCCTAAAGGCATTTCCCAGGTGTTTTGGCGAATCCTCTTCACTTAGCTGGTGATCCAACTATTAGCTATTATTACATGAGTCCTGTAGCTCCTATGTAGGACATGCAATCCTATAACTTTCAGGGTATTTCATCTTGTATTAAGGTCTATACAATACAAACCCCACATAAGTAATTCTACATTATCTAGGAATCTACACACTTAGGTTTAACTGTTTTCAGCAAGCCAAAGAGCTGGTGTGCATTCCCAAGGGAGGCTGTGCTCATGAACATCACCCCAGCACTTCTCAGCAGCCACCCCTAGTCCTGAGAGAGCAATCTGCATTTCTGATGCACGTGGACTGAAACAGGAATTGAATCTTACTGCTTTTAAGACCTACATGTAGAAGACCTTCTGTTTATTCACCCCAGGAATCCATGCACCCAATCCAGACACGTGTTGTGGGGCTGGATCAACCATTCACTCTCAACAACATGACGACTTTAAACTCTTCCTTGTTTGATCTATCCACCAATAAAGGTTTTTCTTTCCCCTTGAGGGGTTCTTTGCAACTTTGTCCCAATCAACTTTAATGAGCACGCTGTAAATGACAGAATGAAGTCCTGCACGACAGACTAATTCTGCTGGACAAGTATATTCACACTCTGTTAACCTTCCAGCTGGATCCAACTTCCACCTGAAAGGAGTTACATTCAGGTGATTGCACGTGCTAATCACAACCTTTTGACTCGGGCTGTTTGCTCTTCACTATTCCTGCTGATTACACCTCTTGTCACACCATGCTTTTGATCTGCCTGCTGAACACAAAGAACATTGCACAGGAAATAATACAAGCAGATATCTTGACAAAAAAAAAAAAGCTCGTCAGAAATGAATACTGGATAAGCAATTACCCTCAGGCACAGAAATCGCACTTTTGCATAGCCAGTCAAAAACAATAAAAATACAGAATCATAGAACCACAGAATGTGTGGGGTTGGTAGACACCTTTCAAGGCCATCCAGTCCAGCTACCCCACAGTGCATAGGGATCTTCTTAACTAGAAGAGGTTGCCCAGAGCCCCATCAAGCCTGACCTTCAATGTCTGCAGGGATGGGGCCTCCACCACCTCTCTGGGCAGCCAGTGCTTCACCACCCTCACTGTCAAGAAATTCTTCCTGATGTCTAATGTAAATACCCCCTCTTGCAGTTTTAATCTGTTCCCCCTTGTCCTCTCACTCCAAGCCCTTGTGAACAGTCCCTCCCCAGCTTTCCTGTAGCCCCTTCAGGAACTGGAAGATGGAAACATACATTTGATAACTAAGCAGGGAAGACCAATGCAAACAAGGCAGGCAAGCTGGTGGCTGGGCAAGCAGGGTCAAGAATTGCTGCCTGTTCCTAAACTGCGTGGTTCCACAGATGGAGCAGGTACACCACACTCCCCCGCAACTTTCTTTTTTCAGTAACTTCAGGGCTCAAGTCATTGCCAAAAGCTTTCCTGAGGGCTTCTAGCATTTGTGCCTCTTGAAATGACTGCAGGCTCCAGCACTGCCCACCCTCCCAAGTCACGTATGCTGTCGGGAAGGTGCCCGTGCTGTGGGAGCAGCCCTGCTCTGCCCAGATGTAATTACACGGTACACTTTGTGGCTTTCCTTAAGGAAGTGGCGTCACCACCTCTGTCTTGGGCCAGACACCTCTCCAGAAGCAGCCCAAAAGGGAATGCAGAGCCATGAAAGGACTTCCTCCATCCACCCCACCACACGGGACGGGAGGATTCCTGGAAGGATCATCCCAGCTGATGTGCCAGGGCATCCTCTGCCTTTGGCAGGGCCTAGGCACTTCTTGCTGAAGAGATTGGGCCAGAAACACAAAAACTGATCCATCTCACCTTTACTCCTCTCAGCATTGTGGGCTTAAGCACATTACCACCCTGCCCAGGTTGACACCTTGCCCATGTCCACAGCTGGCATGTGTTGATTAGACTGATGTCTTCCAGCAGCTAAGCTCAAATCTTTCTATTCCCTCTAACATCCAGTCACACACAACTGAAAAATAAATGGAATCAAGGGAGGTTTGGGGTTGATTCTCCTCCCAGCTTTGTTTTCCTTTCCATGAAACTAAAATCCAAAATAAAACTAGTGACAGCTGGCTGAGCATTAATGCAAACGGTGGGCTTGAACAGGCACCATCCAAAAACACTCCCTTTTGTGAACATTTCAAGAAAACCGATTTCCCAAGATAGATTCATCAGCAGAAGCAGCCCATGCTGGCTGCCTCCTGAACCAGGCAGCCTCCCAGTCCAGCATCATGTTCAGTTCTGGGCCCCTTACTACAACAAGGACACTGAGGGGCTGGAGCATGTTAGAAGGGCAACCAAGCTGGTGAAGGGCCTGGAGCACAAGTCTTAAGAGGAGAGGCAGAAGGAACTGGAGGTTTTTAGCCTAGAGAAAATGAGGCTGAGGGGAGACCTCCTCATTCTCTACAACTGCCTGAAAGGAGGTTGGAATGAGGTGTGGGTTGATCTCTTCTTCCAAGTAAGAAGTGATAGGACACCAAGAAATGGCCTCAGATTGTGCCAGAGGACGTTTAGATGAAATATTAGGAACAATTTATTTACTGAAAAGGTTTACTGAAAGGTTGTCAGGCACTGGAACAGGCTGCCCAGGGCAGTGATAGAGTCACCTTCCCTGGAGGTATTTAAAAGATGTGTAGATGAGGTCCTCAGGCACATGGTTTAGTGGTGGCCTTGGCAGTGATGGGTTAACGCTTGGACTTGATCTTCAAGTTCTTTTCCAACCCAAACCATCCTATGATTCTATGATCTTACTCTACCATGTGTGGTGCTGCTCACAGGCTGCTTTTTTCTGGCCATGGACCTCAGGAGCTGGGGGAAGGAGGGCAACATTCCCAGCTCCCTGCAAGGTGGTGTCTCCACACAGTTCTCCGTTTGCTCCAGGTTTGGATCCTGCTTCCCTCTGAGCACAGGGAGACAAGGCACCCGTGCTCATGCAGGGAGAAGGTGCAGCATCCTACTCCTTCCCACCACCTCATCACATGGTAAAACTATAATTTGACTCCTCTCCTCACACTTATTTTTGGGTTTCAGCACTGAAATTAGTATAACTCATTTGGGCAGGGATTTGTTGCTACAGCACAAGAGAAGAGCACTTGGAAATCAATACCAGTCTGTGGTTAAAACATAGAGTCATAGAATGGTGAAGGTTGGAAGGGACCTTGAAGATCATCAGGTTGCAACCTCCCTGCTATGAGCAGGGACACCTCCCACCAGACCAGGCTGCACAAGCCTCATCCAACCTGGCCTTGAACACCTCCAGGGAGGGGGCAGCCACAGCCTCCCTGGGCAACCTGTTCCAGCACCTTACTGCCCTCATGGGGAAGAATTTCCTCCTCATGTCTAATCTACATCTCCCTTCTTTCAGTTTAAAACCATCACCCCTTGTCCTCTCACTTCAGGCCGTTGTCAAGAGCCCCTCCCCAGCTTTCCTGGAGCCCCTTCAGGCACTGGAAGGTGCTCTAAGGTCTCCCTGGAGCCTTCTCCTCTCCAGGCTGAACAGCCCCAACTCCCTCAGCCTGTTTGCAGAGCAGAGCTGCTCCGGCGCTCCCATCGTCTCCGTGGCCTCCTCTGGACTCTCTCCAACACATCCATGTCTTTCCTGTAAACCCTTTTAATAAAACATACCAAAACAGACATCAAACAAGGTCTATCAAAAGAATGCTCTACTGCCTAAAAGAAGTGAGGATAAGGGAGAAGACAATGGAAACACTTGCATAACAGAACAGTATCATTTACCAAGGAGTTTGAGTAATGGCAAGAACATGATCCAACAAAGCTCTATAAGTTAAAGCAAATAACAAGAAAACTAAATTAATATCAAGCAAAGTTTTACTATGCAAGACTCATCTTGAATGTCGAGAGTAAACACAAACACCTGGAGTCATCCAGAAAGCCTTCCCTCAAAAAATAACATAGAACCCATAACCAAGTAAGTGAGATGGATTTGTGTAAACACATGAGAAATTGACCGAGGACCAGTCAAACACACTTCTTCCATCAGCTCTACTACATTGAGCCTTTACTGACCCCAAATCTTTGCCTAAAGGGGAAATGAGCCCATATAAATGCCCTCTGTGTTCCTGGAGCTGGGGGAGCTAGAGACCATGGCTACCTAATGGCAGGAGCGTTTCTGTCTCCTCGCTTCACTCCAGAAGGTCCCAGTCACCCTAGGAAGAGCAAGCTGCCTGCTTATTTCCCTCCCAGCTCACCCACCTTGGTGCCCCTTTGCTCCCCTCTCCCCAGGACAAATCCAGTGACCTGACCTACCCCAAAGAGGCAGTGGGACTGCAATGGAAGCCACCAGCCACTGCCCCACTAATGCTGTAGTCTGCAAGGTACTGATATCCTCTCATCATCCTGTTGTCTTCGTGTTTAGAATCATGAATGGCTTCGGTGGGAAGGGACCTATAAAGGCCATCTAGTCCAACCCCCCTACAATATGCAGGAACATCTCACACTAGAACAGATTGCTCAGAGCCCATCAAGCCTGACCTTGAATGTCTCCAGCAATGGGGCCTCCACCACCTCTCTAGGCAACCCGTTCCAGTGATCCACCACCGTCCAATTAAGAAACATTTTCCTGATGTCCCACCTAAACCTACCCTTCTCTAGCTACAAAACATCATCCCTCCTCCTGTTGTTACTTGCCCTTGTGAACAGCTCTTCCCCAGCCTTCTTATAGGCTCCTTTAAGGTACCGGAAGGCCACTGTGAGGTCTCCCCAGTCTTCTCCCCAACAACCCAAACTCTCTCAGCCTGTCTCCGTAGCAGGGCTGCTCCAGCCCTTGGATCATATTCATGGCCCTCCTCTAGACACACTCCAACATGTCCACATCTTTCTTGTGTTGGGGGGCTCCAGAAGCAGTCCATCTTATCTGGAAATAAACATATCTTCCAGTACCTCTCCCCGTGGAAAACTTAAATGTGCCGAGCATAGAACCCTTCTAAAACTGCTCCCATCAGGTAATTCACAAGTGGTATTTTTAAACCCATTGCTCACTGAACAACAGACATTACACCCACCCACCCACAGACACTGGTGTTGTTTTGCCAGAGGCTGTAAGCAGTGAGACATCACACAGGCAGATGGCAGATGTGATAGGAGCCTGACCTTCACACTGGCAGGAATAACACACACTCCTCAGTATTTATTTCTATTTGAGGAAGAGGCAATTGCACCAAGTTGAGTATGTGTGCAGAAAGGGAAAAAACTGAGGGAAGAGAGAAGCAGCCACCTGGGGCACAAGCCAGGGGCTCGGTGCAAAAGGGGACAGCAAAACCCTCCTGTGCCCTGCAAACCCCTGAGAGCAGCTGCCCACCCCAGGACAATGCCTGCTGCCCTCAGCCAAGGGTAAAAAAAACCCAAGAGTTGCCATCCCAGAGCTCCCAGCACCAAGGCAAGCTGGGGTGAGCCTGCATTTGAGCTGAAATAGGCCCCTTACAGGCTATATGCAACATCAGCAGCAGGACCAGGACCACAACAGGAGATGAGCTAGGACCATGCTGTTCTGGAATCAACAACAAACACGTCTCCGTACTAAGAAAGGCTTTGCTGCTTGTCATCACCAAAGATCACAGCACTTATTAAATAAATAGTATTGACCAACTCATTTGTGAGTCTTGGCATGCTTTTTCATAGGATCACAGACTGGTTTGGGTTGGAAGGGACCTTCAAGATGACCTCATCCCAACCCCCCTGCATGGGCAGGGACACCTCCCACCAGACCAGGTTGCTCAGAGCCCCATCCAACCCTCCCTTGATCACTTCCAGGGATGGGGCAGCCACAGCTTCCCTGGGCAACCTGGGCCAGGGTCTCACACCCTCACAGCAACCTAAATGTCCCCTCCTCCAGTTTTCATCCATTACCCCCTATCCTCTCACTCCTCACCCTTGTCAAAAGCCCCTCCCCAGCTTTCCTGGAGCCCCTTCAGGCTCTGGAAGGCTGCTATGAGGTCTCCCTGGAGACTTCTCTTCTCCAGGCTGAACAAACCCAAGTTTTCCTCTACTTCCATTTGTTTCCTGGTGTTCCCAAACAGCATCACCTCACTCGGCAGTCAGGTTCAACCCTGAATGAAATGTCACCCATCTGTAACATGAAATCTGTTTCACCTCCTACCCTGACATCTCAGTTCATCTACACAGGCCGTTTACAGGCCAACACTCAGTGCAACATCAGCAGTGAGGGAGAGGAGCCACGACAACATCCCATGTTACTCAGACCTCAAGCTCTGTCTCATTTTTAAAGCAAATGCACACAGGAATAACAAGGGAAAGACAAAGCACATCTCCACAGCCTGGAGCTAAAGAAGAGTTCAGCTACAGGTAACATCTTGTCAGTTTAGAGCCATGTGTACCTCTTGCTGGCTTAGGGACTTTCCTTTCTTTTTCCTTCATCTTGTTAAGAACTTGGTCAACAAAACATTTTGAACAATATGGACCATTAGCTGAGTCTGTCTGGCTGAAGGGCAAAAATAATCATCCCTCAGGCTGAGCTTTAAAATAGCTCCTCCCCAAAGGGACTCAAACGTTCCCCGGCTGGGAAAGATGTTTATTTCTCGCCCTTTTTAAACATCTAATTTCAGCTTCTGTAGGCAATGTGGTCCAACGTGACACAGCTCACAGAAGACAGGATGAGAGTCTCTAATACACAGACTGCAAGACAAAAGCCTGATTTAGCAGCAGCACAGAGACAGCCTCATCAGAGCCCCAGCCCATTTCTGGAGTCAGTTCCCACGCACTGGAAGTGCGACTTGTGTCCATACATTCAGGTGACAAGTCCTTGGCACTTGTTCTCTGCTTGGGCATAATGAAAAATCAAACACAGAAATACCTTCAGTGCAACATTCAATAAGGTCAGGTCAAGAAATAAACAGCAGCAGTATTTTCTCAAAAAAACAATATATGGTTTTGAGAAATCGAGAATGCTGAATTATTAGACAATACCACAAAATAAAATAGAGTTGTAACGTGCTAGGAGACATAACTCCTGCTATATGGAATAAAACATGGATGATGAGGGCCTCTTGGACTAGTGAATAAGAAACTGTAAAACCACAAAGTCTGTATGGCTCTTGAACCTGTTTTAAGATGCAGAGCTGTCCAAGTAACAGGCTAAAAACAACATGTAGGAAGACTTGTAACTTAGTCCCTCTGTGATTTTCTGAAGTGTTTTTCATGACATGCTGCAATGCTGAGATTTGTTCACCGAAAAACCTCTTATGAGATGGCTAAGTTAAACATCCAGCAGCAGCTTCTACACACGGATTATTCTGCTCCATCTTAAGAGATGCACGTTTGTCTTGAGAGTACTGGGGACATGGCTGATCTGTAACTGAGAAGGGCAGCTCCAGCCTGCTCAAAAACAAGGCACAGCAAACCCCTCATCACAAGATTCCTTCAGTGCAGCACAACTCAACTGAGGCCCAACAGCTCCTCAGAGGCACCAGCTGCCTCCTCTCCCCAGCACTGACTCCAATGAGTTTTTCTACCCAGCTAACTCTCAGGAACACTCAACTGTCATTAAAATGCCTCTGTGATCCACATCAACTCAAGCCATTATTTCCTATAGGAAAGCTCAAGCAGTACTTGACAACATTTCCAAGGGGAGCTGCTACGTGCTGTGGTCTTTTTGGCAATCAGAACTATTTCTATAGGTATCCTAAATGAAGGCCATTCCACAGACTCACAGAAGACCTGAGGTGCACCTTTTGGTAAGGAAGTTACAATCAGAACTTCCTGAACTCCTGTTAATTCACAGAATTGTATTAATCACAGAATGGTTTCTGTTAGAAGAGACTTGCAAGATCATCTAGTTCCAACCCCCCTGCATGGGCAGGGACACCTCCCACTAGACCAGGTTGCTCAGAGCCCCATCCAACCTGCCTTTGAACACTTCCAGGGATGGGGCTTCCTCAGCTTCCCTGGGCAACCTGGGCCAGTGTCTCACCACCCTCACACTAAAGAAATTCTTCCTGACATGCAACCTAAATCTCCCCTCTTCCTGTTTTAATCCATTCCCCCTTGTCCTGTCGCTACAAGCCCTTGTCAAAAGCCCCTCCCCAGCTTTCCTTGCACTGGAAGGTGCTCTAAGGTCTCCCTGGAGCCTTCTCTTCTCCAGGCTGGACAGCCCCAACTCTCTCAGCCTGTCTCCATAGGAAAGCTGCTCCAGCCCTTTGATCATCTTCGTGGCCTCCTCTGGCCTCTGGTCTCCTCCTTAATTATCCACGAACGTCATTAATATCTAACAGGCAACCAGAGATATGCTTAGAGCCCTCTCAACATCATCTGGCAGCCTACGATGTGCAGCATCCTGGCAAGCCATGGAGCATGCACATCAACACTGCCTGATCAGCCCTGGCTCTAATTAGACTCAAACTGTTTCATGTTTGTCTGTTGTGGTTCTTTTTTTCTTCCCCCTCCAGACAAAAAAAGAAAAAGCAGAGACACCGAAGCCAAGGATGATGCTATCATGGATACAATAGCCAGACTACAAGCACAGCTTCTTTATCTACTCTAAAACACCCAGTCAAATTACCAGTTTCCTTACTTTTTTCATTTCAGGGGGAGGCATATTTAATGGAAAAGTCAACCTTCCTTGGTGGACCACAACTAGCACCGAGGTTAAAATGTACTTAACATTTAAATACCCTGTAAAGGGAACCCTCATACCTGGCATGAAGTGGATGGCTCAACACCACTCTCTTGTGGGCAGAGACTGGCAAGCCCATGGCTGCACTGAGCATGCAGATGTGAAGGCAGCTCCAACAGAAGCAACTCTCTCAATTTCAGCTCTTCTCAATTTCAACTCTCTCCTTCACAGTCACTCACACTCATAGACCTTTTATTTCCAAAGCCCTTACATTTAATAGAATCATACAGTCAGAGACTGATTTGAGTTGGAAGAGACCTTAAATAACATCTAGTTCCAACCCCCCTGCCATGGGCACGGACACCTCCCACTAGACCAGGTTGCTCAGAGCCCCATCCAACCTGCCCTTGAACACTTCCAGGGATGGGGCTTTCACAGCTTCCCTGGGCAACCTGGGCCAGTGTCTCACCACCCTCACACTAAAGAATTTCCTCCTAATGTCTAACCTCAATTTCCCCTCTTCCAGTTTTAATCCATTCCCCCTTGTCCTCTCTCTACCAGCCCTTGTCAAAAGCCCCTCCCCAGCTTTCCTGGAGCCCCTTCAGGCACTGGAAGGTGCTCTCAAGTCTCCCCAGAGCCTTCTCTTCTCCAGGCTGAACAGCCCCAACTCTCTCAGCCTGTCTCCAGAGCAGAGCTGCTCCAGCCCTCTGATCATCTTTGTGGCCTTCTCTGAACTCTCTCCAGGAGGCCCATGTCCTTCTTATGTTGGGGGCTCCAGAACTGGACACAGTGTTCCAGGTAGGGTCTCACCAGAGCAGAGTAGAAGGGGAGAACCCCTTCCCTTGCCCTGATGGCTACACTGCTTTTGATGCAGTCCAGGAACTATTAATCCATCCATGAAAGAGTTTGCAGAAATTATGCTACCTGACCAGTGGGACTGGCTACACATTTCCTTGCCAGTATTGATGGCTCTGGGACAGGCTCAAGCTGCCTGGTGACACTCACAACATAACCACCCATCTCTTTTGCAGCCAAAGTGGTTTGTCAGCACATGTAAAACCACAAGTTTTCATCTAATGAAACATTTGGCACAGATGTAACAGCTCCGATATAAAAGGTACAATCCTTCAATAGCCTCAAAACCAAAACATCTCCTCCTCCCCCCCCACTAAGTCCCAAGAAACCTGTTTCAACACCAAGCTTAGAAATCACATTTTCCAATAATAACCTTCAAACCTGTACGAATTTCAGCTTCAAGTTCCTGCAGTTCTTCACAGTCTGGCACTTTTCTGTGCATTAACAATTTCAAGGCAACATTAACGGCCATGATCTGAAAGTCTTAGGAGAAAAAGGTCTAAATACTTAGATAGCAGAAGATAAGCATTCACATGTTGGTCTTAATTTCTGGGAAACCACCTGAACACCCTTCTTCTTATAGCTGAGGATCTGCCCATACCTGGAATATTAAAAAAAAAAAGTCACAGCAAACCACTTATCTTTGATCCCCCCAAGAAAGTTAACCTGACAGTACAAAAAAGGGTGCCCAAAACACCCAACACAATTTTGAATAGATAAAGCCAATGGTCCTTCACTAATGCACAAGAAAAGAAAAAACAAAGGGGAAGTTGTGAAATATCCCTGCTCTTTTCAGACACTGACTGACAGACCAGCAGAATTTCAACTCCAATAAGCATGAATTAGTTTCCAGCCAAAGAAGCAGAGATAAAAGGGGAAGGGATTTAAAGAATTTCTCATGGGTTTTTGTCAGTTCTATTTTCTGCTTGGTCTACAGACAGAGGGCTCAGCTGTGATTTCTGCCACTCTTCTTTATTATTTTTTTATTCATTAACAATAAACACCACAGTTGACCACATAAAAAAGGCAAAATTTCACACATTTCTCACTCTATCTTGTCTAGTCACCTTCATAATATCTATTACACATTGGGATGAAGAGAGTAGAATCTAGTTAAAATGTAACCTTAAAAAAACCAACATGTTGAAACATCTAAAATGACTCAATTTCCAGCGTTTTCATAACAGTTCTTCCCATTCAAATGCTTTATTTTATTTTACTTTGCCCCCTCCTCCCATTATGCCAGCACAAGATGCAAAATGTCCTCATTAGCAAGACAGGATATTGGCAGAAGGGGATTTGGAGGCCTGAGCTGCTGCTTTTACTTGGTCATAGAATCACAGAATGGTTTGGGTTGGAAGGCACCTTCAAGATCATCGAGTTCCAACCCCCCTGCATGGGCAGGGACACCTCCCACTAGACCAGGTTGCTCAGAGCCTCATCCAACCTGGCCTGGAACACCCCTGTTCTTATGCTGGTGCATCTGCTCCACTACTTCTGATCTTGGAACCTCCCTGAAAATATTCCAGCCCAGGAGGATCATTTAAGGAAATCAGGAAACAAAGAGATTCAACTCATTAACACCGAACCATTACAAAACCAAAAGCCCCAGAGCATCTGTTGCAGGCAGGCACCACCTGGATAGGGTTTCACACTTGTCTCAGCCTGCTCTGTACCACTGCTACCAAACAGACAGCACAGCCATGGCAACAGCTTCAAAATAGCTGACTGCTAAGAGTTCTGTAAGACTCTCCAACTGATCCTATTTTCCATTTGGAGATGGGCTCTTCTGCCTTCTTTGTTTTTACAGGCTTACATGCCCCACGTACAGTATTTGGGAAAAAACAGCCTGCAGCAGAGCCTGGCAGCCTCTGTGCTTTGCTCTCCCTCAGGCTCACCATGTGGCTGCCCTGCCTGATCCCTTAGTTCAGCCCATGTGGCTGAAACCATGACACCCCCTCCCTCTGGCTCCCCTCCCCACAAAAGACTCAACATGTCCCTTCCCACTCAATGGCTGAGCTCCCTGGCCCAGAGCCTGTGAACACTGGCTGGTCTGACCCAATTAATTCAGCAGAATTACACTGGCCCGTCACTCCCCGCCTCATCCCATGCAAGCCTAGGAGTTTGTTTTCTTTAGTTTCACCAAGACCCACAGAATATCATCTTCCTTACCCGAACAAGGCAAAACACACATGCTGAGAGAGTCCCTATCAGACATCCAAACAGATCACAGGAAAAGCAGCAAGATTTTGCAAGGCTCAGGGCTATCCAGTTCATCAGTGGCCAACCCAGAAGGAGCACCTCTTCTACTGCTATGGTACCGTTTCTTCTTCTTTATTTTTAGTTTACACCTTAGGATGCCTTGGATCTAACCCTCTGCCATTTCTTGTTTTCAGGTACTATGAAATAGCTAAAAAAGACTGTCATTGTTTGTTTTCAGGCTAAATAATTTCAGACATTGATGCCTCGAACAGAAAGAAATGTTCTTTGTAGGAGAAAACACTGTATAGTTACTGTGCTGAGGGAGATGATCTTTATCTTACCCATGGGACCATTATTTTCCTTGTCATCAATAAGACAACAAAATAAAATATAAAAAATACTCCTGCAAAAAAAAAAAATCATTGTTCTGTGATGGCCAACAAGAGTCAAGCAAAATACTTGCCTCTTGCAGGAGCATACAACCATCCAGCTGACAGCCACAGTGCAACCTGATTTCTCCACACTTGTCCCATTCTCCTGGAATATCAGTTCAAGAAACTTAATCCCACAGACTAGGCCACAAGAAGCAGATTCACCCTCCTCTTCTCCCATAACAGAGAGGAGAGAGAGAAAAGCTGTGGCTGGGCTCCAAGTGTGTTGGGAGAACTGGTAAAAAACTGTAGCAGACAGGGCATCCTTGAAGGAAATGCAGATTCTGGGAGATGACAAAACCCACCCATTGATATAAAACATAGAAAAATCATTCTGGCTACTAAAGAGGTCTCTTTTTGAGCCTCCTCAAATTAAATCAAAGTAGCTCGTTTTGGCTTGAACTGGACTTAAACTACAGGGGGGTCTGCACAAAAAACCCGAAAGCTAAACAAAAACCCAAGCCTAACTCCCACATCTCAGCAAGTAAAAAATAAAATCAAATGGCAGAAAGGAAGCATAACAGATCAAAAAATTATATTGTTATTGTGAATGATTTATTTCAAAACTCTTTTAACATGTCCCAAAATACTGTTGGTTTGGGTTCTTTTGCATGCTGCTACCAAGGACTTGTGGCTGATGGGTTTTGCATCTGCTAAGTTGGTAGCATCTGAGCAACGGATTCTCATTAGTGACTATTTCCAGAACGAGAGGAACGGTTCTATGCTTTGTATTTATTTTTTTATTCTGCTATCTTCTTTTGCTCAGATCAGATCTCTGCCTCAAAATTGGCCTTTTATTTTGATCTGAGCACACACATAAAACAGTCTATTCATGTATCTACCCTGTATCTACCCACATGCTCTCAGGAGGGTTCTGAAACAGACCTTAGACATAAGAAAGTGTTGCACCCATTGCAATTTATGAGTACCATGAGTGCATCTTGGTTAGAGAAACAACAGAAGTCATACAGAGAACTCTCCATTTCCCCACTCATGGATTTGTTTCCCCTCCTACACTAATACTCATGCACAAAATTCCCCCCACTCAGTATCAGTGCTGTGATCATCCCCTGGCTACAAGGGCCACATCTTCACAGCATTTCTCAGTGAGAACAGAGGCATCAGCATTTCTCCCTGACTTGCTGGACACAGCACTAAGCAGAAACCTTGTACAATAATTACAAGACACCCCAGTTCACTGCAGTCCAAAAAGGTTCCAACAGAGTGATTTAAGGAAAACCACACTAAATGCCTTCCCAATGATCCTTTGGGGATACATGAATGAAAACCTTCTAAAACTTCTGTAACTTCTTAATATTTATGAAAAATCATAGTGTCTTAATGCATTTCACTTTAATCAAGGCCTTACAAAAGCTTATTACCCAGGTCTCATCCTCACGAAATGAGCATTCATGCCCACACAATGAGAAACTGAGCTCCAAAGCTGACCTGTTGTCCTCCAGCTCTCTTTTCTAAAGGCAAGACTACATCAATGCTCATTAGTGATGGCAAAGGATTGAGCAACTTCATCTTCTAGAGTTAGGTCTAATGACAAAAGCCTGTGCAGCATTTTCTGCCAGCACTAGAGCTGTAACTAGGTCAGCCTGCATGATTTCTTTTGTTAAACATGATCCCTTTTTCACCTTCAGCCCCAGCCTTGGCAAGTTAATCTCTTTTGGGTGGCATTTCTGAAAAACAAGAGGACCTGCTAGGTGGCAGTTGCATGACGTTTGCTATTTCAGCAGCTGACAACAATGCTCAATCAGAAAGAAAACACAGACATCTGGAAAGACTGCACTTGGCATCTCACCTGTTCTGGAAATGCTCATTTTTGATTCAAGATGCAGGCTTCCTGCTCCAAGCAATGAGCTACAGCCAACCCTGGTGAGACGCCTGGGTGACTGCTCTGGACTGATGCACAAAACACGTGGTACAGCACAGCTGAGAAGGACAGACAAGATGAGCAGCTATGCCTGGTGCCATGACTTCAAGTCCTCTGAACAAAAATAATGCCATTGCTCAGTGTTTCAAGTGCCTGCTGCCACATGATTAGAATGGCAGCCCTTGTGCAGTCTTCCTGTCAGGGATAAGCTCACTAGTAGCTTCTCTGATCCCCAGGATGGCACTGCTTGAGTTTCTGCCAAGTTGCCAGCACCTGCAGAACCACCAGGGATGAACCAACCCAGAAGTTGTCTCTGCAGCTGAAGGACACGAGCAGTCATCTCAGCTAAAGCTTGAGCTATTGAGTTATAACCTTTGGGTTTCAAAACAAAAGACATGCCATCACCATCCTTTAAATGGCATTTTTAACAAGGCACTTCCCTTAAGAATAAACTGACATTTAACTTGTGATCCATTCTCCCAGCTCTTTTTACTCGAGGACAACTTGTTACTGTTTGCACCTTCACCTAGCCAAGTAGGAGGACAAGCATTCCATCTTTTACAACCCACTGATGTCCCAGAGGTTTCAGTTACCCCACCATGTACCTCTGCCAGACTGATCACAGGCTGGCATCATGCCACGCTCAGCAGGCCCTCAGATGCACAAAGGGTTGACTAAGCAGGTCTGCTGCGTGCAGCCCATGCTCAGAGAGGCAGCTCCTCTTCATCAAGGAACTCTGCTCAAGTCCTGGCAGAAGTTTTCCAACGGATTTTCCTGCAGAGTACAGTTACAGCATTTCCACAGCAAGATCCCTGCTTGCTTTTAGAATAGCTTCTGCAACCTAGAGATACTTCTTTCTGCAGCAGCTGTGGAATCCTACCTTGGAGCTGTCTAATCCAGCCCACACCACCTGGAAGCCCCATTGCAGAAGCCCCATCCCTGGAAGTGCTCAGGGCCAGGTTGGATGGGGCTCTGAGCAGCCTTGTCTAGTGGGAAGTGTCACTACCCATGCCAGGGAGGTTGGAACTAGATCATGGGCCCAAGTTGCTCCGGGGGACACTGATTGGACACAAGAGGTTAATTCCTCACCATGAGGACAGTCAAACACCACCCAAGGGAAGTGGTGGATTCCCCCACATGTGAGAGTTCTAAGTCTCAGCTGGACACGGTGCTGAGCCACCTCATAAACTATAGCAGTACCTGGAAAAGTTGGACCAGATGATCCTTGAGGCCCCTTCTAATGTGGCATTCTGTGACTCTATGATCTTGAAGGTCCCTTCCAATCCAAACCCTTCTGTGATTCTAGGCTTCTATGAGTCAGAGTGACTCATATGGACTAGACTGCTAAGGTTATTAGACATACATTGTAAGTTGACATCTGAAGACCATCTGTGCCATCTGGGGGGCTGCCCACTGGAAACTCAAGTGGCACTTCCCTCGAAGAGGCCACTTACAGGATCTTTTTGCCTTGCAATTCATGCACACGTACCTGCAAAGCCGAGGAAGGTTTTCCACCTCATTTTCTCGTATCTCCTCCATCAACTGAGTACCTTGGGCAGCTGCATCCCCCATTACTGGGGTCTGAGTAGCTGCAGTGCTTGTCGTGGGGGCCAAGATGACTACAGGACCCATTGCAGAGCTTGTGGCAGCTACAGAGTACCCACCTTTTTGCCAAGATTTCACTTGAAGGAGGACTAGGAACCGGAAGATAATCAAAAGGCCCGATAATATGAGCCCAGTGGTAGAAACACCTCAGGAGACTGGATAAAGATATTTACAGGGCTGAGACTATGTGCCTTCCTAACTTTGCCTTTCAGTAACACCACCAGTTTGTGACCACAGCATACAGCTGAAGTCCTGTAAAACAATTAAGACCCAAGTGTCCTCTTGAGAAGCTGGTATAACACCTGAGAGTTCACAAACAACTCGACACTGGACACTTTGTGGGTCTTCAGATTCAGCACATTACAGCTGCCACTACATTCCTTCCACCAGTCATTTCTAGAGCCCAAACCCTGTTTTTCTTTTCATCTCGCTTGCAGAAAGGAAGCCTCTAATCCCTACCACTGTACCATTAACTACTGTCCTCTACAAGATCTGAAAAGCATGAAGGCTGTAGCTCTCTTCATTTGTCTTCTAGGATCAGCTTCTGCTATTCCAGTAAGTCCTTATCATGCTATTATTGCTGGGCACTTAATTCCCATCCTCTGAATCTTTTATGTCACCCCATTGCCTTAGACAAGGTTTGTTTTTACATGCAGACTTTGAATGTGTTTCTCTATTCTAGACCCATCCCTTAAACAACCAACTTGGAACCCGTGGACAGAAAACACCAGAAAAGGTACTTTTCCTGTTCATTAAACATTAAGAGGCAACCTATAGTATTCATCTGAAATATATAAAGCACATATGTTGACAAATTGATTTAGGTTAAAAAGGTGGAGTCTCCCTCATCACAATCATTAGTACCAAGCATCTCATGCCTCACATATTACAGCTCCCAACAGGACAAAAACTCAAGCTCACAACGTAAGTTTCACTTACTTGAAAAACCTTAAATGAACCCCCACCTCTAATCACTACACCCATGTTCATACAGACAACAAGCTCCTGATAGTTGAACTTGTGGCTATTGCTGCTGCAGCCAACAAGGAGGATGCACCCCCATTTATCACACTGTTCTCCAAAAAGTAGGAATTTAGCCACCAATACATTTCTTCATTTACAGTACAGAGCATTATCAACAGCTCATCTTGGAAAAGCACCCCGGGGCTCACACACCAGCTACACAGCCCTGATGGTGATGGGACAGATGACTTTGAGCAGCCATATATGGATGTTAATGAGGGAGCTCAGCAATCCGCATTCACAGTTGACCCAAATTAAAATTCCTTTTTGTTGCACCATTCTGAGGAGCATTTGTGGTTCACACACAACAGACCTTGGCTCCAAACCAGTGAATGGTTTCGAACAGCTAAATTCAGAGCATGCTCTGTAGTAAGAAATGCAAAGTAACAACTCTCATGCTAACCTTCGGTTTTTAAACTATGAATTATATCCCACTCTGTGCAGCTTTCCAGATGCATTTTGTGTCTATCTGGATGGTGTTCTGCATTATGAAAAAAATAAAACAAAAAAACTTGTCCTAATTCCGTATCCAGCAAAACAAACTATGGTATCAACACTGGGTTGCAGCCTGCAGCTGTCTCCCAGAAAAAAAAACACCTCATACAGAAAACACTTGGATGAAAACAAAACTTCGCAATACCCAAGCAATCATCAGTTCCAAGTGAATATACAACATGTATCATGAAATCATCATCACAGAATGGTTTGGGTTGGAAGGGACCTTCAAGATAATCTAGATCCAAAGCCCCTGCATGGGCAGGGACACTACCACAGGCCAGTTATTCCCTAACAGTAGCTCATTACAGATACACTGCCTGGAATTTGCCCTCACATTAACACACTCAACGATCTCCAGAAGCAATCGAATTCTAACCGTTTCTTTTAACCTGGGGGAAAAAAGGTATGACATTCAGACATACCATCACTGAATCACAGACTGGTTTGGGTCAAAAAAGACCTTAAAGACCATCTAGATCCAAACTCCCTGCATGGGCAGGGACACCTCCCACTAGACCAGGTTGCTCCCAGCCCCATCCAACCGTCTCTGCATTGAGGTTGTGGTGCATAACAAGGTTTCCTGTCAAGACATGAGGCACATCTTTCTCAAACTACTGCTTCCAACACAGGCACCCATAACAGACAATCCTTTTCTAACTCTATAGAGCTGAAGGCCCTTCACAAAAAACTGCTTTTTGCTTAAAGACATATCCTATGTTGTATGCAGCCGTCTAAAAACAACCTGTTCCTGAAACTTAACTTTGAACTGTTCCAACAGCTTGAGATGCTTGGTAACCCATAAATCAGTTTTTAGAAGGTTTTCAAGAAATGTGCACTTAATCTGGAAAAGCTCTTCAGTGAACTCCCATTAGATTTAAGCAACCATACAATCTTTCCCTGAAAAAGTCTGAGTTGGAAAGGACACATTGAATATACTGCCCAGGGCTTTTGCTGCATCAGCAAGCGCCCCAGGCAAAAGACAAACCTGTAAAACATTTAGGTACCACCTTGACATTAGCAAACAGGATATGGCTCATCTGCCAAGAGCCAAATTCATATTTCTAACTCTACTGTTTTCTTTAAAATCTGCATTGGTTAGTGGAGTGTTTGTTTCCAAGCAGTCATGACTCCGCCCACACTGAAAGAAATGCTATGCCAGCAACCTGGACCCTGAGAAGGTCTCATCTCCATAAACAAACCCCCAAAAACTCCAGGGAAAATCAGCATCAGTTGCTATACTTTAGTGAGCAATAAGCAACACTAAACATCCACAGGTGGTGCTCAGAAACATCTCAAATGTTGCTGCTACTGGAAGAGCCTGTAGTCACCCATCAGCTGCTGTGATAGTAACAGCAGCAAGAGGACAATGGCTACAGCAAGAGCTGGCAGTCACTTTAACACCTGCTTTCTCCTCAAGTGTTTGAACCTTTTCCCCTGAAGTGACTAGGTTTTACTTTCAGCTGGGCAGCATGCAGAGGAAGAAAGGCCTCTCAAACCCCCTATAATTCCTGCTAGTGAGCTTATGATGCAGTAGTTGCCACCAGATACAGTAGTTTCTGATGAATTCAGCTCAGAATCAACAATGGATCAAACTCAACATAGATGAATAGGTTGATGATGAAATAGTTAAGATGCACTTGTTGGGAACTATACCACAACACCTTGGGAAAGCTGCTCCCCCTCTTTTCCCAGGCCTCCCACTTGAGTATCACACGCCCTCTGCTCTGAGGTAGGTGAGAATTACTGCAGCCTACAAGTGCCTGAAGTTATGACAGTCAAGTACTAATTAAGCGTTGTGAGATTTCACAAAACACCCATATGCATCTATCTCCTACGAGACCTTAAACAGAGTTGCATAGACTTCTTCAGGTGTCAATCTCATGCTCTGGGCAAGCTTAAGAGGAGCATTTGCAAAGAAAGCCGAGTCAGTGTTATGCTTTGCAATACAAGACAAAAGAATTATTGCCTTGACTTCAAATAAATTGTAAGCTTTATTAACCTACTTGTTCTTTGTTTGTTTGTTTTTTTTAAGACTGAAGAGCTTCATCCTGAAGCTGCACAGGAAGAAAAGGCAGGGCATGCAGACAAGGCTGATCTGCTGTCTGGTCACAAAGACCTAAAACCAGAAGTATCAGCACCAGATGCTGAGCACAGGGATGAGCCCCAGACTGCTAGAAAACAAAGGAAAACGGGTAGTGAGCACCAAGGGAAAAACAGCCTAAAAAGCATCAATTTCCTTGCGCTGAGCAATAAACCAGGTTTGGCTTCTGATAACCAGGACAGTGACTCTGGAAGCAGTGGCAGAGAACTGCTCAGTTCTGAGCATTCCCAGTTCAGGAGACATGAGAAACACAGCAATACAGCCAGTCGACACAGTCTGGGCACTGCAGAAATTCCAGTGGATGCTCTCAGCCTTGATCATGAGCATAACATATGGAAATATAACAAAAACACAGTTGGCCTCTCGGAAAAAAACAGGGAAGGTGATAAAGAAGAAGGTGTGGAAGAAGAGGATGAGGAATGGGGTGAAGAAACTGACTACAGATACATGAAACACAAAGGCTACCAGACAAACCAAAGTAACCAACACAAAAACCAGCAAAATGAAAACCGGATGGAAGCTGATGAAGCCCTCAGAGATTCCAGTCAACCAATCCAGATAACTAAGAGACACGGTGAGAAACTGGACCTCGAGGAAGAGGAGAGTGAGAACAGCCAGAAGAAGCCCTACAAAGAAGGAATCCCTCTCTCTCAAAAAACCCTTAATGAAGATCAGGATGACAAATGGCAAAGCCAAGAGAGGAAAGCTCAAAGTCAAGTCCATGATCGTAGTGATCACAACCCGGTGGGGAAAAGACAAGATATGGAAGACAGTAATGTGGATGATGATGGTCATGACAACAGTGATGTTGAAGGTGAGGCAGATCTCAGCAACACCTGGAAAGAAACAGCCTATGAGGAAGAGGAGAGAATCCAGAGTAATGACCAGGAGAGCAGCATCACTGAGCACAAAGGGGTAGGAATCACCCAAGATCACACTGCAGGTCGCAGAGACCCTGAGGGCTACCAAGATACCAAGGTTAAAGATTGTCTTTCCTCTGAACAAGATGATTGTGAGCCACCTACTTCTGACAGCGAGCAACAACTGGGAACAGGTAGCTCTGTTCAGAGCATGAATTCAATGGAAAATGAAGAGAAGGTAAATGCTCCAAAAAATGAAGTTGCAATACTCAAAGAAAAAACAAAGGGGGGGTTAGGGGGGAGGAACCAGTTCCAAAATTAAATTCCTGATTATTGAAAGGACATTTTGGAGAAAAACAGGTTTAATAATTGATTAATGTGCAGAAGTCTCATCTCCCCTTGTACTCATTATTCATCTGGTTCCTGCAGTGTCAATTCACATTTAACATTTAGATTAAGTTGTACCAGCAAGGAAATGAGCACAACAAACAGCTCCAGCCCCAATGAGCTGGGTCATGAAACATACAAATAACTATGGATACACAGAGAGCTTGGAACCCAGTATCAGCCAACTAGGAAAGCCTGTTTGCTTCTCTCTTCCAAAGTTCTTCAACACTGCCACACAAAAGTGAACAGCTCAGAAAGGCAGGGCTAGAGTTCCCAGAATAACTGCCATCCAAGCTGCTAGGGCACTTCCACCCATGGTGAAGGACATGAGCCTGGTCCTTTAAGAGAACGGAGGATGTTGCACCCAAACCTCCCACACCCCAGTCAGGCATCAGATAACCAGGGGACTATCAGAGGTGCTCTTCAAAAGAAAGGAGTGAGTTTTCCTGTGGCTGCTAAAGAAGCATATGTCACATCAAAAAAATGATAGGAGGCATCCATTTGAGAGAGGGCAGGCACCTCCTCATAGCACCAAAGAAGGGCCAAAACCAAAGACACATCCTTCCCTTCTCCTCCTGCCTCAATGTGCCTGGCCTGGCAGCTCAGGATGCTGCTGCTCCCAGGCACTGCTGCCAGCAGCTCATGCACACTGACCTGGAGGGCCCCTCTGCAAACCAAGACTTGAAGCACCAATTCTGCCAATCCCAAGGCACTAAGCTGTTACATGTCAAGTACTGTACAACCTCCAGGTGCTCAGGCCTTAGTGAGCTCATGTTTCTCTCTCCATCTCTTACTTTTATCTAAATAACAGAGCACTATGGGAAGTTGTAGAAGCCCCATCCCTAGAAGTGATCAAGGGCAGGTTGGATGGGGCTCTGAGCAACCTGGTCTAGTGGGAGGTGCCCCTGCCCATGCCGGGGAGGGGGGAAGGGGGGTTGGAACTACATGATCTTGAAGGTCTGTCCCAATCCAAACTATTCCATGATTCCTACTACCAGAGGCTTTGTGCACTTCTCAGGCATTTCACATAGCAACCTCATTTTGCTGCACACAGAGCACAGTGTCTCAGCCAGCTCTATATTTGTACCTGAACAAAACTTGGTCCAAGTTCTTCTTTACTTGCCAAGACTTACCAGAACTTCTCCTTATGTCTCTGTGACTGTACAGTTGAAGACTACAGGCAGTTCCCATGCCGAGATGGAAAGTGCAAGCAACAGGAGTGAGAAGGCTCTCCTGGGTAAGCCAGCAAAGCAAAGCCAGCACCTATCTGCTAACTCTGTAGCTGGGGAATCTGCTGATCTGCATTTCTTTTCTGCCTTTGGCAGCACACAATTACACATGACTGAACTGTGCTTGTCCATAATCCTGCATTGCAGTGATGTTCCCAGATAAGCCCTTCTGTATATCCTTGGATTTATCCATTTGTTTGTCAAAACCACGTGTAGACAGTGCACAGATTTTTGTGTCGCTTACACAGGAATGGGGATGACCTTGCATTGGAACTGTTCCATTTCACAAAAGTAGCTCAAATTCAACTAGGAGTGGGACAAGTGCCAATGCTGTTTCACTCGAGGAAGCTGGAAGTGAAGGTCAGTCCTTTTAGAAGAAACAGCCCGTGGACTGCTAGAAGTCTCTCCAAAATCCTCATGTCAACTTAGGCTTGCTTTACCCAATACAAGATCCAGCTGCATTTTAACAGACTTATGGAAAGCACATGACTTCTTACTGAACACTGGGCTGTATTTTTCTCCGACTGTCAGTAGTACCTGAAAGAAACTTGGCTTCATCTCATCCCCTGTAATATTCCCTCCTTCTTGCTAGGATTGCTAGATCCATGTAGGAACTTCCACTGCAAAAGAGGTAAAGTCTGCCAGGTGGACCAACAAGGGAAACCCAGCTGTGTGTGCCAAGATCCTGCTGCATGTCCTTCCACCAAAGACTATGAGCATGTAAGTATTTCATTCACTGCACACCATGGGGGAAAGCTAATCTAAAAGTTTACAAAATCACACATTGCTCTGCTATTACTTGAATAATTCTACCTTAAAAGGCATGCACGTGGGTTTGGGTGATTTCAGCAATTGTAGAAGTATAAAGTATCCAACCTCACTGACTATAGCTTGAGAACAGTATGAACACATGTAGCTACACAGTACAAAGTGCCCTCGTGGCCAAGAAGGCCCATAGAACCCTGGGCTGCATAAGGAACAGTGTGGCCAGTAGGTCGAGAGAGGTCATTCTGTCCCTCTACTCTGCCCTGGGGAGACCACATCTGGAGAACTGGGTCCAGTTCAGAGCTCAGTTCACAGGGGACAGGGAACTGCTGGAGAGAGTCCAGCAGAGGGCAACAAATGACTGGGGTGTTGGAGCATCTCCCTGATGAGGAAAGGCTGAGAGAGCTGGGACTGTTCAGCCTGGAGGAGAAGGCTGAGGGGAGACCTTATCAATGCCTGCAAGTATCTGAAGGGTGGGGGCAAGGAGGATGGAGCCAGACTCTTGTCAGTAGTTCCCAGTGACAGGACAAGAGGCAACAGGCACAAGCTGGAATATGGGAAGTGCCATTGAAATATAGGAGAGAAAACTTCTTTATGGTGAGGGTGACAGAGACCTGGGACAGGCTGCCCAGGGGGGTTGTGAAGTCCCCTTCTCTGGAGCCATTCCAAACCCACCTGGATGCAGCCCTGTGGGATGTGCTCTGGGTGATCCTGCTTTAGCAGGGGAGTTGGACTAGATGATCTCTAGAGGTCCCTTCCAACCCTGACAGTTCTGCGACTCTGTACCTCAAGTGATTTGCTTCACTTCACCTCACAAGGATCATAGCTCTTCTGTCACTCCAAGTTCTACTTACCCATTTCCTGTTTGAGAGCATATACTGAATGCTAGAACATACCTAGTGTAATAAACCTGTACCATCCCAGAAACTACATTCCTACCTAGAAATAAAGCCAAGTGCCTCAAAACTGTGTGTTAAAGTACAGAAAACTAATCCTTATGTAGGCACATACCGTTTTCCATACTTCTGGTCATAGGTACTCCCTGGGGGTGTTCACAACTGCTACACTCTATGTTACAATATCTACATTAATTTCAGGCCTAAATGAGTGACCACCATTTTTCTCAGCACTGTGATGGGGGGGGGTGGTGTTTATTTTGTTTTTCACTCCTCCTCTAGGTTTGTGGTACAGATAATAAGACTTATGAGGGTACATGTCAACTCTTTGGCACCAAATGTCAACTTGAAGGGACAAAAACGGGACGCCAGCTGCATCTAGACTATATGGGCTCCTGCAAACGTAAGGCTTGTTTTTCTATAAGGAATTCACCTAGGTATAAAGAGCTGGTAGCCTTGACCACCAGCTAGCCTTAATTTATCTGCTTTCCTCCTCTGCTATCCGCCTTCTGCACCAATTACCAGATAAATAAGACCTTCAAACCCTAAACATGTTTGAAATATTTTTTTTTTCTATAATTAAGGGTATTAAGTATCTGAACCCTAAAGACATCCCTGCTGTGCTGACACCAATTTGTCAACCCTGTCTTCCCTCTGCACTGTCTCACATGCTCCCAATTGCTACAGCATCTGAAAATGTGGGGGTTTTAATACCTTGACCAGAAAACCAGTATTTACAGCCCGTTAAGAAATGAACATGTCAAGTCCAAACCAAACCACCAAACTACTTAGATGCCCAATGCAGAAGTCAGGACCTTAAAGCCAGAACTGAATTCCAAGCCCTCCAATTGCTGCATACTCTGGGAGGAAAGTGCACTCTCTGCCAGAATACTCTCTTGCTGTCAAGAACTCTGCTTTCATGCAACTGACTGATAACAGTTTCTCTGCACAATTCTGCTCAGAAGCTGCACAAATATATAAAGGTTGTGACTTGCACAATGGGGTAGGCAAAGAACTGTAGATTTATAATTGAACCCATTAATTGCATTTTTAATTGAACAGTTATATCAATTTTAAGCTTAACTGGAAGTTTGCTAGTGAGAATCAAATCTAACTAGGCTCAGAAATGCTTGAATAGAGACTTAACACGTCACTTGTTAACAAAAGCTTTGCTGTTTGGCACAGACATCCCTCACTGCACTGATTATGAAGTGGATCAGTTCCCCCTCCGGATGAGAGACTGGCTGAAAAACATCCTGATGCAGTATTATGAACGTGATCTGGATACTTCTGGATTTCTAACTGAAAAGCAAAGGAGTAAGGTCAGCATTCCTTTAAATAAGACCATTGTTAGAGCTGGACTAACCACGAGGAAAATACAAACGTGGTTCACATCTGACAAGTTCTCCCATTTCCTATGAGCCATCCCTCTCTGGTTAAGGCAATTTAGACTCAATTAGATTCACAGGTTGCAAAATAGACTATGTCCCCTTGTATTCATTTAAACTGAGACATCTCTGCTATTGATGTTCCTTCTGTCAAAGCAAATGCAAGCTAAGCATATTCATTTGAATTCCGTGCCTCCAGACTAGAGGCAGAGAAGTCAGAATTAGTGCACACCTAGAGAAACATCGTCTGCTTGAGAAGACACGAAACAGCCTCTGTTCAGGGATGTGCTATGTGACCAACTTCTTGGAAACATCAACCAATATTTAGGTAAGGATGATCCATTTAATGCAATTAAGTGTCATTTCCCAAAGGATCTGAGGAGACTAAGCATAAGATGGAAGATCTGGTATGGATAAGGAATTAAAAGACAGAATAAGAGGGAACAGCCAGCCAAGAGCTCACCTGTGGAGTCCCCTGAGTTGAAAGCAATTGTGCCACTCAGCTTTTTTAAGTGCCCTGGAAGAGAAAAGTAAGGGACAAAGTCTGCTGACAATGCACAAGTATCCAAAGGAAGAAAGGAAGGACTTGGACTCACCATGAAGAAAACTGCTCAAGGACTTCATGAGACTGAGTGACTGGAGAGCCTGACAGCAGGATTCAAGACATTTACAACAGAGAGTTTAGGAGACCCTCATGGGGGCAGAAGATCCCTGCGTTGGACCAACCAAAAGTAGCTCCTCTCATCTTCTCGTGACATACCTTGTACTTGGCCATCACTACAAAAGTAACTGCAAATGGACTCCACACTTAGGGGTATCATTTGCACTGAAATCCAGCCACATGCACTGTCCACCTACACCAGGATGTTGAAGAGGTATAAAGTGACATGAGTCTGACAGCTTAAAGATAAAAGAGCTGCCTTCTAGCATCCAGTAGACCTGCAGCATCACACAACATTGGTTTGTATCAGAGTAAGCATCTAACGCCAGTGGGCCTTTGCTTTTTTTTTTAGAAAAGGATTTATGTCAAGTGAATTGGTGACAGTTTGTTTTTGAAGATACAGATGCCATAACTGCCTGAAAAGTCTTAACTGTTAGAAAAAAGGTTTAAGTTAAAACCAGACCTGAGCTGCTCTAACTCTGGAGTGGGAGGGACATGCAGTAGGTCACAGCAGGTTTATACAAAATGTTTGAGCAGCACCCAAGACTATTTACACAGTTACCAATAGGGAAATTGACCTACCCAGAACATCCCATACTAAATGGTATCAACTAGACGATTTCTGAGATGGCTAAGTTCATACCAAAACTTAAGTTGCTTGCCTCAGGACAAAAGATCAACAAGCACAATAAAATTGGTTTCATCCCCTCCCAACCTGCAACTACTGCCCCTGCTTAGCTCAGTGTGATGATTTGGCCTTAGTCTGAAGAAAGGAATTTCACTTCCTTTCTAGTTATTACCAAAGTTGACACGGGCAGCAACAAAAAAAAAAAATCATCTGCACTACTTGAGGCAAACTTGTCATATTGTGTATGGCCAGAAACACTAAAACCCATTTCCCCAGTGGTATTTTACCAAGTTTTTTATCCAAATCACCTCCTTGCTGCATACTTCTCTTCAGTACAGACCCTCATCCTAAATAATCACTTTCTCTGTTGTGTTCAGGTCAAAAAAATCTACCAGAATGACAAGCGCCTTGTCAGTGGTGACCACGCAGTTGAGCTGCTCCTGCACGACTTTGAGAAAAATTATCATATGTATGTGTATCCTGTGCACTGGCAGTTTCATCAGCTTGATCAGCACCCTGTTGACAGGTAAAAAAGAAATCATGGTGGGTTCAGTTCCAGTTGACCACTGAAGCCCAGGCTGTTGTTCTTCTCTAAACCACTCAAAGGATTCTCTACACACAGGAGCAGTCCCCCAGCTGACAGAAACCAGAATCCCCCTCTTTCTAAGGGTGTATTCATCTGTCACACAACTTCTCTCAGTGTTTTGGAGCCATGTCTTAGGTCAGAACCTGCTGTCCTCTTGCCTGTTCCAATCATCATGTACTACACACCTTAAGCTCTCCAGCATCTTAATAGCTACTAAAGCCTTGATCCTGCAATCAAACAAGGCTCATGAGATCCTGCTGTTATTACTGAAGCCAAGAGCCACAGGCGAGGTACAAAAGGCAGAGGCCAGTCAGCAATACTTCACTCGTTTTCAACTAACACCACACAAGTTGCTCCTTTTAAGGAGCAGATCTTGTCAAACAGCACCCGTGTCACAGTTGAGAGGAAGCCCCCAGCTTCTGAGAACGTGACTCAGGCTGCAGGCTGGGATGAATGTTTCAAGGCTGCATGCCCTCGACACATCATCCTGATCACACATACTGTCTTAGAACACAGCTAAGCACCTTTGCAAGCTTCATCTCCTGAAGATTAACAGCAAAACTCCCTAGTAAGTCTCAGTAATACTTACTCTAGAAAAAAATGTTAGTGAACAAACAGCAGTTGAATCAGTTTATCAGGTTTATTCACTATCAGGATGACTTGGGACAGATGCACTACACCAGCACCACAACAGATTCCACCTGTCAAGGCCAACATGGTCATCTTCGAGCAGCTTCGATCACCTTCGATGATCCTGATGATTTATTAATGAAGTGCAGCTCTACATACCTGTTCTTTCTTTCAGATTACTAACACACTCGGAGCTCGCGCCTTTGAGAGCCTCCCTTGTTCCCATGGAACACTGCATAACCCGTTTCTTCCAGGAGTGTGATGGGGATCAAGACAAACTCATTGCTTTGAAGGAATGGTGCCACTGCTTTGGGATTAAGGAAGGTAAACCTAAAAGAACAGGCAGATGTACAGGACACAGTGTTTCTATTGAGACCAGGCACATTCTTGGACCACAACATTTGGGAAAAAAACTGTAGCCAGAAGCTCCTGGCTACTGTGCACGGAAGCAAATGGAGAAGTCATGACAAGACTGCAAAAGGTGCAAGGGTCTGAATTGTTTTCTTGATATAGGAAAAGTCATACTAGCTATGAAGATAAATTTAGGAGGTAGTTTGTACTAAACATCCAATCATTCCCGTGCTGTGTCTGAACCTTCACGTTCTCCTTGTAGGCACATACATTTGGTTCAGCTCAGGCCACGTGGAGAACTCCCTAGGAAAGAGAAAAGCTGGGTTTTACTGCACTGTGATGGCTCTGGAATTAGGCAGCAGCTGAAGAGAAGATGTCACGATATTAACTTGCAATGTACATGACTGTGTTCAACCCAAGGCATCCTTTCACAATCTACCTGCCTCGAACCTAGCCCCAGTGAGAGCTGAACAACACTGCCACTAAGTGAGGGCAGCAATAGCACAGGTTAACCCCAGAAGAGTTATGTGACAGAAGGTGTTAGGCTAAGCCTGTGGACTGAAGAAATGTGTCCAAAATCCTACCATCAAGTCCATCATGTCAAGAGGAGGCCAGTTCTGTCTAGTCAGACGTCAGACAGGCAGAGCCATCCCTCTCCCCAGGATTTGCCCAGCTCTTCTGATGATAATTTAACAGTCGCAAACACGTGGAATTAAATTGTGAGGAGTTACCCTAATGTACATGTACTGCTGCCAGGGATTGTTCAGACAAAGAGGGGTTTAAGGTCAGACATTTGTGAAGAGGGGAGTGGAAAGGATTCTTGGCTCACAAACAGATCAGAGACCTGACAATAGAAACAAGAAAACACCTATCAAGAAGGGTCTATAAATGAATGGCTCCTGAACCTGATAGCAACAACCATGTGTGTTTTTTTAGGGATAGTGTTCCCCTACTTGAGCCCTCTGAAACTTCGGTACATCACTTTCTTGATAGTGATAGAGCATAATAATGTCTCCTTGGCATTGAACATTATTTTTTTCTTCCCTTTGTTGCAGAAGACATAAATGAAAATCTCCTGTTCTGAGCCTGGCTGGGCAGAACCCCAGTGCAGCACTAAAAACGGTGAAATATGTGAATCCTGATGACTGCTGTAATTAACAACTTCATAGTTGTCAAGAAAGAGGTGGTATAAGGCTCACTGCAGCCTTACCAAACAACACAGGTGCAGAGGAGTTCTACATTCATCAACAGCAGAAAAATTTAACCTCTCCAAGTGGTCCATAGTTAAATAGTGTTTTCCCTGCATTTACCTATGATCTCTCTGAACCAATAAATAGTACTAACCTGATGACTGAGCTATTCACTAAACCCTTCAGTAGAATTATAGGACGTGGATTTTACCATACAGTGAAGAAAATTAACTTGAAATAGGACTTTTATGTACTGTATTGTCAGTTTAATATTCTGCATAGAAACCTCAAATAAAATACAAATCTTCCTAGATACATGGGTTTTGCCAGAACTTTGTCAAAGAAACTGAAGACTTATTCCTGAGAAAGAAATCCTAATTATTTCTTTCACCATCTCCCGGCTTTGGCTTGCCTGAAGATGGGTACAACTTAGCCATAAAAACCAGGACAGAACGGAGTTATTCCTGAACCCCATTAACTTTGTGATTTTAAAGCAAGCACTTCACTCAACACACTGCAGGGATGCTCTGCTGTAAGCAAGAACCCTGAAATGCTATTCCTACAAAGGAAGATGAGGAAACACCTTCCACCTGAACCACCTCACCTCTCCAATGACAACAAAATGAGATTCAGAAATGCTGTTTTGGTAGCTCTAATACTGGAAAAGTCCACTTGCCCCTCACTAATTTGCTCTTGGACCAAGACATAGTCCAACTCCAGCCTGGTACCTTGGGAGACAATCAACCAAGCTACCATTATTTTCAACACAGAAACTTCTCATGCGAACAAAACATTAGTTCCCACTAAGCCCAGTTCCACTGACAGTTGTTCTTGTTAGACTGACTTGTTGCCCACTTCACATCTTATAACATCACAGAGCGTGTGTGTATTTTCTATATATATATTAAGTGCATATATTTTGGTTAGACATGAGGAGGAAATTTTTCAGTGTGAGGGTGGTGAGACACTGGCCCAGGTTGCCCAGAGAAGCTGTGGCTGCCCCATCGCTGGAAATGTTCAAGGGCAGGTTGGATGGGACTCTGACCAACCTGGTCTAGTGGGAAGCATGCCTGCCCATGCAGAGGGGTTGGGACTCAATCTTGAAGGTCCCTTTGAACCCAAGCCAGCCTATGATCCTATGATTCTTCACCATGAGGGCAGTAAGACACTGGCCCAGGTCGCCCAGGGAGGTTGTGGCTACCCCATCCCTGGAAGTGTTCAAGGGCAGGTTGGATGGGGCTCTGAGCAACCTTGTCTACTGGGAGGTGTCCCTGCCTATGCAGGGAGTTTGGAGCCTGGTCATCTTCAGCCTCCATATCACTGCTGTACTGATAGCAGACGTGTTTGCCTCCATTTTCGGTCCTCCAACACAGCCACACGGAAGACTCCACAAAGAAGGAAAACAGGTGACCACCACCTCATCTGTGGATTCTGGCTCGACAGTCCAGTCCAACAGGTGTGGGGTCACACTTGTACACTTTGTGGCAGAACACTCATCTGCTTTGCCTGAATGCTTCCCCAAAAGAACATTTGCACACTAAGCAGTCTGGGGAACACGTCCTTCCTCTTGACAGCCTTGCATATGTTATAGAAGGAAAGAACAGGGAAGCATTTCAGCACAATTCCCAAATACATCTGGAGGGTATTCCCATTTCCATCTGGTTTTGAGTTGTTTGTTTTGTTGTTTTTTTTCAGTCACTGTTAATAGTTGTTTTCATGAAGGATGAGCACAATCTTCTCAACTAGCCAACAAATAACTGCATAAACACAACCATGCCAATGTACAACACCCTACAAGAAGCATGCTTCCTTCCTTCTGCTCTCTCATCCCTGTGCTCCATGAGCAACATCCACTCCACCACCTCCACACCAGGCAAGTAGGATGCTCTGTGACAAATGTACAGCTCAACTCACATCCTTATTAAGCTCCAAGTCCATGTGTGATCCAACAAGTATGTATTAGGCTTTGCACCCTCAGACACGTCCCAGACAAGAGCATGGAGATGAGCTATTGATACCAGTGACCTCCAACAGAACCAACATAATGCCAATAACTTCTGAATTGCATCCTGCAAGGGTTTCCCCAGATATAGGTAATAAACTTAGTGTCTACCAGTTCAGGCTTTTCCAATAAAATCAATACTAAACTGAAGGGCCAAGCAAACATAATTGAAAACTCATTTAGAGACTTGGCTTTGAATAGATTTTTGCTTAACATGCTTACAGTCAGATGTCAAAAGTACAGCTTTCATACTCCCAGTACCCTGCCAGTACACAGCTGGCCTCAAAAGGTAGCAGTGACTTTAAATCACAAAGTCACATTTCTTCAGGAAAAAGTAAGCAATTTTGGCAGTTGTAACACTCCCTCCCAGTTAGCAGCTTCCCAACTCTAGGCTGCCAGACCCAAGTACTCTTCCAGTATCACTGAAGTACAGAACCCTACAGTCAGAATAGCTGTATTGAAAAAAAGCTCAACAAATGGTCCTTTAACACACACTGTTCCATTGTCGTATATATATAAAAGGGCTTCTTTGTCAACTGAGAAGTACACTAAACATCCAAAAGGTCTCAAGAAGGTATTATTCACCATGTTCTATGGATTTCTGCTATAAAATGTAGTAGTCAAAACTACAAAGAGCCATCAGCCTTTCACACAAGACTATCACAGGAGCCAGCCACCTTGGTCTGACCCACTGAGCAGCTGTTTAACATGCAATCCAAAGGTACTCCCAATGCTTTCATCTTACCTGGACTAAAGATCATTAAAAAAACAACTTGGGGTAGGGCTGCAGGCTGCATGACTGAAAGCATTTGTTCCACAGCAAGAGCAGTCAAGGACTAACATAGATTGCCCAGACCATAACATTTATCACCACCCTACTTGAACACATGGCTTAAAATTACTCAAGATCCCCTCTCCAGGTCTCAGCCACAGCTTTTGGCTGTTACTATCACCAACCATTGACACTATTACACAATTAAGCAGTTAGCAGCAATTACCCATGGATTAAAAACACAAGGACAAGTGCCATGCAACTCTTGGTATCTGCATAAATGTCACAGAAGAGCCACCTCAGCCCCCCGTTAGTTCCTCACAAACTAAACTGTATAAAAGCACCATAATTTACACAATCATACATTGAGGCTGCTCTTTACAATGATCCTGTTTGTGGCACAGTCTCCACAGCAGCTGTGCACAGTAGGAAGAGAGGAACCTCAAATTCCAGCTCCCAAAATCAAGTTACATCCTCCAACAGAGGAGATGTAGACAGAGACACTGTCAAACATTCAGATGTGAACACCATCCATACTGTAAACTATAAAGCAATTACATGTGAAAACTAATCTCTAGTAATAGGAAATCATGGAAAAGACATGTTAAGTGAAACAACTCAGAAAAGTTCCTTTATTACGTAGCACTTTAATTAAGCCATCGTCCTGCAAGTCTCACATCCCTTAAGGATTCACACTCCTGGCATGAGATCAGGGCAAACACACAGAGCTCAAGTGAACACTGAACTACCACCAGAGTCCCGGTGTTGTCACACAATTCTGCAGATGTTACAAAATGGCTGGAAATAATGAAGACAAGAAAGGGAAAATGAAGTATCTGCTCGACATTCATCTCATTTCACACAAGTAATCAGAAGAGGCAACTTGAAACTCTCTGAAAAAGCCTCTATTTATCACTGCCAAGTGTTTTTGCCCCCTGAACTTCACAGAAATGTCACTCAATTTCCGCTGAAAAGGACAATGTCACCTGTTTCAAAGCTGGAAGACTCTCTCCCTGGTGTCCATTGATTCCTTATTTACATCACTCATGGCACTCAGGACCAGGATCCTCACTCCAGTGGGCTCCCCGTTTGTCAGCCACAAGCTTAATGAAGTAGCTGTGACTTGCATACAGCTTGAGCTTCTCATTGATGTCAACCCACTTCACTTTTCCAGCATCATCACCTGCTTCCAAAGGCAAATTATCCATTGTCTCACCTGTTGACAAAACAAGAATTACAACAGGCTATTCCATCTTCTTTCCTGCTTTTGCTTCTCTCATCTCATCAGTTCTACCCTTGTACATGGCTTCTTCACAGGCAGAAACTTCACCTCCCTCAGAGAGACCAATCAAAGTTGCTCACCGATTCTGAGCCAGAAACCCTTTTCATACTTGCACTATCCCAAGGCAGATCTGAGTGGCAGAGGTGGTACTAACTCCACGTCACCACTCCTAACGTACCATCAGCAGCACAACAAGTTACTAGCAATCATTGTGACAACATGTACTCACTGCTCCTAGTTTAGCCAATGCCTCTGGCTTGATTTTTGTTGGTTTGTTGGGCTAATGTTCGACTGCTTCCCTGCTCAGGTACTACTCTGCAGGACAAGCTCAATTCTGAAACTCACATAAGACAAGGTGTGGATGTTGTTTTTCAGGGCCTTACTAAAGCCTCTGACACTGTTTCCCACAGCATTCTCCTGGAGAAACTGGTTACATAAAGCCTAGACTGGTGTGTCCTTTGATGCCTTCTAAACTGGCAGGTTGGCCAGGCCCAGAGACTTGTGGTGACTGGAGTTGGATCCAGTTGGCAACCAGTCACAAGTGGTCTTCCTCACCATTTCCCTTTAATGTCTTCTTCAATTATCTTGACAAAGAGATCGAGTGCAGCATTAGTCAGTTTGCAGACTTTACTAAGCTGGGTGGGAGTGCTGATCTGCCTGAGGGCAGGAAGGCTCTGCAGAGGGACCTGGACAGGCTGGGTCAATGAGCTGAGGCCAATTGTATGAGGTTCAACAAGGCCAAGAGCCAGGTCCTGCACTTGGGTCACACCAACCCCAGGCAACGCTCCAGGCCTGGGGCAGAGTGGCTGGAGAGCTGCCCAAAGGAAAAGGACCTGGGGGTGTTGGTGGACAGTGTCTGAACATGAGCCAGCAGTGTGCCCAGGTGGCCAAGAAGGCCAATGTCATCCTGGCCTGCCTCAGGAAGAGTGTGGCCTGCAGGAGCAGGGAAGTGATCATGGTCCAGTACTGGGCACTGGTGAGGCTGCACCTCGAGTCCTGTGTTCAGTTCTGGTCCCCTCACTACAAGGAGGACATTGAGGGGTTGGAGTGTGTCCAGAGGAGAGCTACGAAGCTGATGAAGGCTCTGGAAAAAAAGTCATACGAGGAGAGGCTGAGGGAGCTGGGGGTGTTTAGCCTGGAGAACAGGAGGCCGAGAGGAGACCTTATGGCTCTCTACAACTGCCTCCAAAGTATCTCACAGTGAGGAGGGGGTTGGCCTCTTCTACCTAGTAACGAGCAACAGGACAAGGGAAAATGGTCTCAAGGGAGATCTAGACTGGATATTAAAACAAAACTCTTCACTGAAAGGCTAATTAAACACTGGACTAGGCTGCCCAGAGTGGTGGTCGAATCACCATCCCTGGAGGTGTTTACAAGACAGAGATGTGGTGCTTAGGAACATGGTTTAAGCATGGACTTGGTAGACTTAGGTTAATGGTTGGCAGAATTAGGTTGTGGTGGGAGTCTATGATCATAAAGGTCTTTTCCAACCAGAAAAACTCTGAACAAACAAAAACAGTACTTAAGGAAGGATGGAGAAATGCTTCCGAATCCCTCTCCAAAGTTTCACTCCATTTCCAAAAAGAATCCCAGGACTCCACAAACAAAGGAACACTTCTCCAACTGTTACAAACTGTATTAGAAACAAAAGCCAAAGGAACATGATCTTTGCTGCTTCTGGAAGCTGGCAAATCAAGGACCAGTGATATTTGAGACTCCACCACTGGTATCTCCTACCCAAAACACAGAGGGAAGGTCACTATATGAAGTCTCTGACTTGAACAAGTCAGGAACATCTAACTAGCCTGATGCATCTTAGTAAGTGAGAGATGAGAATCCAAGAGAACAGATCCACCTAGGAACTACCAATGTGTGGCCATTGATTTAGAGAAGTAAAATAAGGTGCAACAAATACTCTGGCAAAGTACCTGAGATGAAAGGTCTCAGAGCAATTACAACACCAAAGCAATAAATGCAGTGAAAATCTGCCCACAGCCAGAGCCAAAGCCCCTGAAGCACACACTAGCTACCTAAGGAAAAACAACAAAAGAAACACTATCTTCCCACCCCAGCCTCACTAAAAAGGGAAAGTAAACCAACTCAAGAGCAACGCAGTGATAAGAAGGAGCCCCTGTCCAATGCTCAACCTCCATACAAAGGCACATGGTCAATAGCTTAGAACTAGCTAACAAACTAATCAGTAATTTCCATGCAAAGCCCCTGTGTTCCTTATTTCAAGACTTGGCAGAAACCAAATGGAAATAACTGTCACAGCTGAACATCTTAGGACACAAGAGCTCCTCACATCCATGGGTTTTAGTCCAATACTTTACACCTGACTAGCATGCTCCCCCAATTTCACTGCCAAGCTCAGCCCAACATAAATCCCAACGTCAAACCAACATATAGGGAACAAGGCAGCCAAGAGCACATGTGGAGACACCCACCGGTTTCGTCATGATAGTTCACAGCCTCAGTCTCCATCCAGGCATTATCAGTGTTACGAGGGTCATCCACATATCCTCTGTACACCTAAGGACCCAAACAAACCACAACAATCTCAGTGTCACAACAAACAAGGAAGAATCGATAAGAATACATTTTATTTCCCTCTGATACATTTGCCCTTACAGAGTTTTCAATAGTCTCTTCCATTTCCTACACTATGACCACCTGAGCATGACAGCTTAACTTCATTTCAAAAGAAGTGTGGCCAGCCAGGCAAGGGAGGGGATTCTGCCCCTCTGCTCTGGTGAGACCCCACCTGGAGCACTGTATCCAGTTCTGGAGCCCCCAACATAAAAGGACATGGATCTCCTGGAGAGGGTCCAGAGAAGGGCCACGAAGATGACCCAAGGGCTGGAGCAGCTCTGCTCTGGAGACAGGCTGAAAGAGTTGGGGCTGTTCAGCCTGGAGAAGAGAAGGCTCCAGGGAGACCTTAGAGCACCTTCCAGTGCCTGAAGGGGCTCCAAGAAAGCTGGGGAGGGGCTTTTGACAAGGGCTGGTAGGGAGTGGAAAAGGGGGAATGGATCGACACTGGAAGAGGGGAGATTTAGGTGAGACATTAGGAGGAAATTCTTTACTGTGAGGGTGGTGAGACAGTGGAACAGGTTGCCCAGGGGGACTGCGGTTGCCCCATTCCTGGAAGTGTTGAAGGCCAGGTTGGATGGGGCTCTGAGCAACCTGGTCTAGTGGGAGGTGTCCCTGCCCATGCAAGGGGTTGGATCTAGATGATCTTTAAGGTCCCTTCCAACCTGAACCATTCCCTGATTTTATGATTTCAGCTACACTATGCCAAGTTCCACACAGCTGCAACTCACATGTATAGCTCAAGAAGCTATCAAAAGAGAGACAGAGCTCACCACAAAATGTTCCTGGCTGAACAGCTTCTGGAGCTTCTTCTCCAATTCTGCTTTCTCCTCAGGCGATTTCTGCAAGGAGTTCAAGGCTTCCTCCCCAAATTCTCTCTTCAGGGTAGCACTAATCTTCTCCCCTGGGTCCACCATCCCCTAGGAGAGGGGCAAAAAATGTGACCATCCCTCCAATTACACTTGTTTTACTCCCCTTTGACTGCCTTTCAGTATGTTACATTCACCTGCCTCATACTCTGGACATGGGAGGAACTTCACACTTAGTTGTCAAGACCAAGCATACACATCCTTCATAACCTGCATTCCACAAAAGACATGGTCAGAAGCAGACACAAGCACTGCCTTGCAATGCAGGCACAGCAGAAGGCACACAAGCTCATGCTCAGACAAAGCTGGGTTAAGGAGCATTTCTCCTCACCTCTGTAACACAAGGTTATCATAAGGCACATCCTAAGGCACACTTTTGTCAGGTGCACAGCAGTAAGGCCTTTTGGCCTCAGCAGTGGGGCAATGTACACTGTCTCCAGGGCTTTGCTCTTACCCCTGGAATGGCCCACTCCCCACAGTCTCTCCTCTTGATAGCTACGAACTGCAAGACGTTTTTCCCAGTAACCGGATGAGCAACTTTCTTGCCACTTCCATCCCTCTTCCACCTGCAGCCAACGACAAACAAGAACATGCTTTGCTGCTTCCTGGCACAAGGGCCTGGGAGAGGAGCAGCAAGGCACCTGCACTGCTCCCTGTGCAGGGGCAACCCAAGTGCAGAAAGAACAGTCCCGGGGCACCCAGCGGGTGCAGCGCCGCAAGGTCACCAGCAAGGGCAAAGCCCCGAGTCTGTCTCACACCTCTACCAACTGGCTCCTCCTCAGCCAAAGGGGCACAAACTGCCCCAAAGCCACATTTCAACAGCTGTGCTGCCAGCAGCAGCCCCTGTGAGAGCTGCGTTCAGCACATCCACCAGCTGCACTCGTGCCTCTCCATAGGGAGAGGGCGAGGATCCCTCCTGCCAGAGCGGCCGTGCAGGGTGCAGCACCTCCCGGCGCTCACCCAGCACCAGCCCGAGGCCACAGCCACCCACCACTGCCTTCAGTAAAGAATTAGGAAGAAGTATCAACAGTTAAAGCAAAAAACCGTCTAAACAAGAGACAAAATAGAAATAGCATTGCAGCCTTCTGGCAAGGGAAGAAGTAAAATGCATGAGGATGATCAGCACAAGGGTTCCACCTTCAGCACAGCCTGCACCCTTGTTACCCACCCAACCTTTTCTGAAAGCTTCCTGTAGATTAGCTAGCATGTACACACACAGCTCCTGCTGGCAAAAACAATTAAAAGAGAGCATACACTGAAAATAAAAAAAGAACAGAGGAGCCTAACCCCACCTCCTGCTAAAATACACCAGGCCAAGTTAGTATTTCTTAGTGAGCACAAGCAGGTAACCTGCTTTTTTTTTTGCAGTTTAGTCACTATGACAAGAAAACCCCATTCCTGCCATTTAATGCACTTCATCCAAGGCCTTCTGGCATAACACAAACAGTAGCAAAGAATGACAATCTTTTCAGTTTTTACATTTGTTACTGATGATGATTTGTATAATGTATTTTTATTAAATTACACTTTGAGGTTTATTTCACATCTGCTTCCTCAGGATTTCAGAAGCATTTGCTTGTAGGGAGTTAAGGGGGAATGGATTAAAATGCAAAGAGGGGAGATTTGGTTTAGTCATTAGGAGCCAATTCTTTATTGTGAGGGTAGTGAGACAGTGGAACAGGTTGCCCAGGGAAGCTGTGGCCCTGGAAGTGTTCAAGGGCAGGTTGGATGGGGCTCTGAGCAACCTGGTCTAGTGAGAGGTGTCCCTGCCCATGCAGGGGGGTTGGAACTAGATGATCTTGAAGGTCCCTTCCAGGATAACCATTCTATGATTCCATCAGCAGCAGCAAGTCCTTACTCTTTTCCAGAGAAAAAAAACTCTCTCCATTCAGATACCCATGTCTGACTGGGCTTACACATAGGGGAACACAGACAAATGGCCCACAAAAAGTAACAGCCTGTCCAGATACGCACAGAAAAAGCAAAAAGCGTGGGGTTTTTTGGCTCTGCTGCAAGGCACCTTTCAGTCACCTGTCCCTTACCTGGTTACAACAGGATCAGCAGCATGGTTTGGTCCCCAGCGCCCTAATAATCCTCTGCCTGTGAGGCCAGTCCTTCCCACTGGATTCCTGCAATACAGGGCACAGTACATTAAGCATATTGACTTTCTCACTTTCAAAACAGGCTCCAAGTATTCAAAAAAAAAAGCAGGCTTTGAGAGCTCTCTATAGGAGAGTACCTTGATTTTGCTCTAGCAGGTACCATGGATCAAAACTAATCAACCTGTGAGATTTGAAACAGCATCAGTGAATTGAATATGCAAGCAAAAATCCCACTCACCGGGGCCTCCCATTTTCCACCACATACAAGCCACTCAGACTCTTCCTCTCCACTTCTCCATCCCTCTCATTGAACTTGGGAGAAAAACCTTCATCACTGTGTGGAAAAGCATCATTTAATAGAGAGAAGTTATGAAACATACAGTATCTCTCTTTCCCAAAAAAGCTTGAAGGCCAACCACCAGAGCAGCAACATCCACTTGACCAATGAGCAGGTTTTTTTTTACCAAAACTCAAGTTGCAGGCCTTGCCTTTTCTATAGAAGGCCAAAAAGTCTCAGCCTTTACTGATGGGTCTCCCCTTATTTCATTCTGCAGACACATGACCCTCTCAGGTTTTTCACATTGAGATTTTTTATTAGACAGTGTTTCAAAGGTGTCCTTGTTTTGTTAGGGAAAACAGAAGGACATGGATAAAACTACAAAAAATGTTTGCTACTTGAAAACTGAGCATAACTTTAATCTGAGATTATTTATTAGAGTTTCAAGATACTAATCACCAATACTAAAGCAAATTAAAAGCATACAGAAACACAGGTCCAAACAGCAACAGGAAACAAGGAAAGTACGCCTGCAACCTCAAGTGCCATCTTCTTCTGATCTTGCTACACCCATGTGCATGCAAGGAATCACCATTTCACCTTATCACGAGTTACACTAGATGGACTGATCTAACTTCCTAGCCAAGAAGCATACAGCTTCCCTGGAGAGGAGGATAAATTCACAGAACCAATAAAAATGAACACACACATTCACAAAAGAAAAACAAGAATTACAGTCATGCATTCAACCTGGAACATTTCCTGAGTCAGAGCCCTCAACTCAACGACTACACTTCTACATTAATTATTTTCTCATCTTGCATTCAGATCATGAAGTACATTATGAAAGTGTTCTCCTAAATTCTTCAGGAAATTGTTACTTAACTCACCACAGAGAAAAGCAGCACTACACAGCATCAACAGCTCCTGATCAACGTTATTCCAATGAACACTACTCTTACCTCAAACACCAGCTCAGTAAAAACATGTGTCAAAGACCCTCACAACTAACCCAAACCATTCAGTTCTCTAGCCACCATTTTTCTAGGTTGTGACTTTCGCACATGACTGTAGAATCACAATGTCACTTAAACTGATGATCTTATTAACTCAGCTGATCAGTATTTCCTGCTTCCAAGTTCACAGGAGAAAAAAGCAACCATTTCCACTCACTTGATTTGGGGATCTGCCCAGCTGGGTCCAGCCAAAACAGACACTGCAGTGTACTCCACAGGATGATAATCTTTCCACTCAACCAGCCAGCCTACTTTATCTTCAGGAACTCGGCTACGCTCGATGCGGGATCCTGGATACGGGGAGGTCAGGGCCTTGCTGTGGCAGAACTTCACATTGTAACCATTGAACATGGTCACAGGATGAAAGGAGGACCAAGAGTTAGCTGACCAGTTACTGAAAAAGAAGAAAGCACCTCATTCATTAAGCTTTAAGCCTGGTATTTAATCCCTTATCTGCATAGTGCATCATAGCAGGCAGAACAGACTGGGTGTTTCCATAAAACAGCTCTCAATAGTAGTTTATTGCTTCCTTCAGCCACCATGGAAATGTCTGCCTGTGCCAAGAAATAGGGGCTTTTACCTTTAGCTGCTTGAAGCAGAAGGGAACTCTACTAGACACACGTGAAGATTTCGGAGCATGAGTAAGAAGCTGAAAACCAGAGCTGCCATTTGAGACTGTGGGGAACACTGAGCAGTAATTAATCATCCATAAGGAACACCTCAAAGATACCTACCATAAATGCAGCAGGAAGGCCTGCTTGTGAAGTAAATCTACATGGGGGCATTTAATCAACATACCAACTCACATCTTACATGAATGCAAAAGCCTGAACAACACAGCTCTACAAGTTGTTGTGACCACCAGAACATCCTTTTGTGCAAGACTGAGTAGGATAACACATCGAATCATAGAATGAGAGAATGGTTTGGATTGGAGGGAACCTTCAAGATCATCTAGTTCCAACCTCCCTGGATGGGCAGAGACACCTCCCAGTAGAACAGGTCACTCAAAGCCCTATCCAGCCTGCCCTTGAACACTTCCTGGGATGAAGCAGCCACAACCGACCTTGGTTTTCAATGTCAAAGGTGGCTAGAACTACCAAACCATTTTAGATAAAAGAAATAAATACTTGAGATCTCTAATGATTTTATTTTTGCCATGGGTTTTTGGGAGCCAAAGTATTAGTCAACAACAAATTACTTAACAGCAGATTGGGTTACAGTGCCTGATCACCAGCTCTTAAAAACTCTTCACAGATTTCCTTCAACACAAAGATGCCTTCCTATACTCCTTTTTTTTTTTTTTAAATAGTATAAAAAGATTACTCTACATAAGAGGCTCAAAAAACTCACAAGAGCACTCTAAAACCAAAAAATTGTAATTTCTTAATTAAAAGGTTTTGTGTTTGTTTTTTTTAATTACTAAAGGATCACTGCCAGCATATGATACAGAAATAGATCTCCTCTGCAAATATACATCCAGGTTTTACCAACTTCACATCTGCGCAAGATGATGATACCAATGAGTTACATATGAAAAAGAAAAAAGCAACTCATACATCAACCCTATTATTTCAACTCAGCTGTGACTATTAGATTATAACTAGCAGAACAGGCCAGGGTTTTTCAAAAACAGCAGTTCCAGTTACAAACTCCTCACTCATGCAATGAGACTTTCACCTTGAAGCTGAAAACTCCTTGGCCACAGTTATACAGCATGTGTGTGCTGAAACATTCACAGCTTATTCTCAAAAGCACGAATTCAATTCACAACCCTCCCTGAGGCTCATTCAATACTTAACGAAGATGGGGCAAGGGCATACCTGATAGGGTGCAAACCTCCACACGCAGGGCAGTGTTGTATCACTTTTGTATGTTTCAATAACTGCAGCGGTTTAGTTTTCAAGGACAGCAGCATTTTTGTTTCTACCAGCTCCACAAGGGAGACCCTCAAGCTACACTGCACATCCCCTGCCAAGCTCCCCCCCTCAGCTAGCAGGGATGGCAAGGCAGCCCTAAGATCTTGGCCCAGCGATGAGGTGGCTGCTCGACCGAGGACAGGGGAACCACCTCAACGGAGCCAAACACCTGCAGAGCTACCGACTGGGACTCTGAGCCTCAGGAGTCCCAGCCTGGCCTGGGCACCGCCCAGCCTCACCACCAACATGCCGCAGTACCTGAGGAGCGGGCGGCGCTGGAGAATACACCGGGCAGGCTGGGTGGACAACGCAACAGTAAAAGAAAACACGGCGACTGCCCGTGCGAAACTGGACGCCGTGGCCGCAGACAACGCACCAGCGAGGAACAGCATCGACGCCGCCACAGGCCCCACTTCGGAAGGAGCAACGGCCGCGTCAGCCCCTCCACACGGCTAGGCCAAGGCCCAAGGCTGACACACGGGTGCCGGATCGGTTAGGCGAGGCAGCCCACTCCGAGCTACAGCCTCCTTGGGAAGGAACATGGAATGACGAACACGGTACCTGCCAAACCGCCGCCCGGAGGGGAGGGGAGCGGAGCTGAGCTGCACTGCACTGCACTGCACTGCCCCGCCCGACCCCCGACCACCGACCACCCGGGACCTCTCTACAAACTCGCCTGTTATTGGGCGGAGGGCCACCAATTGCGAGCGCCTCCAGCCCACTGGTCTCCCTATGGACCCGCCCCCTCGCCAAACGCCGCTCTCCGATTGGGTGCTGCGGCCCTGCGAGGTGTGGCGGAGCGCGGCAGCGTTGGTGGGTGCCGCTCTTCTCATCTCGACCGGGGACCGCCTGCGGTGATCGCGTTCCCCGCGTTCCACGGAGGCCCGTGCGAAGAGAGGAGCCTGGGGCTTGGTCGGGGAGGGCCGGCCGGGCGGCGCAGGGAGAGCGGCGGGGTTCCTGCCGGAGGTTCCTGCCGGAGGTTCCTGCCGGAGGTTCCTGCCGGAGGTTCCTGCCGGAGGTTCCTGCCGGAGGTTCCTGCCGGAGGTTCCTGCCGGAGGTTCCTGCCGGAGGTTCCTGCCGGAGGTTCCTGCCGGAGGTTCCTGCCGGAGCCGGTGACTGACGGGACGAGCGGTGCGCGATCAGACGGACCGCAAGCGCCCCCTGGCGACGGAGAAGGGAAGCGCCTCCAGCGACCGGCGGGACAGTGCGGGAGCGGCGCCGCGGCGAGCATCACCGCACATACGTGCCCGCCCCGGGAACGCGGTGCTGCCGTCGGACGTCGCAGGACCCAGCTCGGTTCAGCAGTCAAAGGACTTTCGGGAGAACAATGAATCCGTTTCTGGGGCTCCTGCTGTTCTTGGCTACGCTCATCTACTCCTACCTGGAGGCTTTTGTGAAGCTTTTTGTCCCCGTGAAGAGAAAGTCTGTCAGTGGAGAGCTCGTTCTCATCACGGGTGCTGGCCATGGCGTGGGGAGAGCGACCGCCTTCGAGTTCGCCAAGCGCCAGAGCAGGCTGGTCCTGTGGGACATCAACAAGGTAACGGTACCCCCCATGTCCTGACTCCTTCATCTCCGCGGCGCTGGGGTTGAACAGGCACGCAAACGGCACCCACATCCCCTCTTCCCCGCCCGCTCCCTGGCTGGGCTGCTGAGCGCCAGCAGAGCATCGGGTCCCCTCGCCCCGGAGGGCCTGGGTGTCTGGCCCCACAGCTGCTCGGCGCTCATCTCCCAGGTGGGACAAACGGCCCCTCCAAGAGCGCCCGCGGGAGGAACGCGGTGCTCAGCCAGCTGCTGTTGAGCCCGGGCTGGTAGGAGGCTGGCACCAGAAGCCTGTCTCTGCAGGGAAGCAGGTTTGCCTTCTGCTCGCTGTCCCCCCCAGCCCCCAGTATTTTGCCCGCGGGGCTGGAGGGTGTCTCTGCACTCCTGTCGAGGGGCAGCGGCGCTGTGTGGCGCGGTGTGTGAGCCCTGCTGCCCTCGGGGGCAGGCACACGGGCAGAGGCCACTTGCTGAACCTCTGCACCAGCGCTGGCTCCTTCTGTCAGCTGGATGGCCCGCAGCTCAAAAAGACCTTGGCAAGGGGAAGACGGGCAGGTACAGACAGGCAGAAGTCTGTTCCGTAGGGACCAAGGCCAAGTGCTGTGCACAGGAGCCATCTGCTGTGCACGGTTCGTGGAGCCGTGAGCTGTTCTGGGGCTCGGCAGGGCTCCCTGACCAGGACCAACCTTCGGGCTCTCCCCGGTGCGCTGCGGTGCCCGAGCGGCTCCAGGCGGGCAGGGTCCGGCTGAACACCAGTGTCTGTCTGTCCTGCCTCCGACAGCACGGCCTGGAGGACACGGCAGCAGAGTGCCAAAGGCTGGGAGCCACCGTGCAGACCTTCGTGGTGGACTGCAGCAAGAGGGAGGAGATCTACGGCGCTGCGGAGAAGGTAGGGGAGCAGGGGCACGTCCAAAGGCTCACCCAAAGGTGCTCAGTTTTCAGGGACGTCAGGAAAACAAGGGCAGTGGCACTTCTGAGGTCTGGGGGACTATAAAGACCAGCAGGAATTAAGGGAGGAGCATCAGATCCAAACCGCATTTCGTGGTACTACTGCACAGTTCCTACCACATCTGGAAAGGTGCCGTGATCTTTCCCCCCCTAAAGGAAACAAGGTCAAGAATTACATTAAATGTTGCTCATCTTCCACAGCCTGGCATGCTTTTGGTAGCGAATGACAGGCCCCTTTCTGGTGTGTTTTTTTTTCCTGTCCAAAAGGTGAAAAAGGACCTTGGGGATGTCACCATCCTGGTGAATAACGCGGGTGTGATTACAACTGCCGACCTGCTCTCCACTCAGGACCACCAGATTGAAAGAATGTTTGAAGTCAACATTCTTGCTCACATGTGGGTAAGGGCCACCCCCACCTTCCTACCTGCTCCCCCCAGCTGCACCCCCCGGCCCAGCCAGTCTCCCGGGGCACTTCTCCTCTCCCAGTTTACACCCTGCTGTGTCACCACCTCCCCTCCTGCCTCCTTGAGCTGAAGGGTGAACGGGAGTCTCTGTGGCTCTCAGCATCCGAGGTGCTGTGCAGCACAGAGCATCAGCCACTTCGTGAGTCACTTCATTAGTGACAGTCAGGGTCAGTGTTGAATCTGCCTAAGAAAACATTGTTCTTTTCCTCCTTCCCCCATGTTTGCCTCTTGGTTGAAATGACTTTCAAGACCACCAGAGCTTTTCTGCCAACCATGATGAAGAACAACTACGGTCACATCATCACGGTGGCATCAGCAGCAGGTCATTTTGTGATATCTTTCATGGTGGCTTATTGGTAAGTGGGTTTACAGTCTCAATTCATTTTGAATTGTGCCTTCTCCATCAGCAAGCACAGAGCAACCACAACACTCCTCCACACATCAACTAACAAGAGCTTCTCCTTCTTTTTCTCTCCCTCACCCATCCAGACTTTTGCTTAGCAACAAAGGTATCCTCTTCCCTTCTCCATCTTAGAAAGCAGTGAGTGCTTCTGTGGGTTGTTGTAGTGTTGTCAGGTCAAGGCCTAACGAGTGGCCTCTCATCCTTCTGCCATTGTGCTAGTGACTAGTGTGTAGAAATGCCTCTGCCATCAGGAGCTAACATGGCTTATTGCGTGTGCAGCCACCTTCAGAAGGTAAAAACATGCTGATACTTATCAAGGGGAGAACTCCCCAGCCAGGGGTTTCAGTGGGATCACACTGTCCAGATCCATAGCAGTCAGTCCACTGGATTCTCTGGATCTGGTTTCTTTGGAGTTCACTTAGACTCCATGCTGTACTCTCTTTCTGAAGGACCCCTGCTCTGCCTCCCACAATTGCTGCCCCAAGCAGCGATACCCAATCCAGCACCACACTGTGGCACAGGGAAGCTCAGAATTAGTCTCTGCCCTGTCTCCCAGCTGGGCTGCTTTGGGGCTTTTTTGCCTCCTGGTCACCACTGCGTGACCTTTTAGGCCCTTGGTAGAAAGCAAGAAATAGTATTTCTGCCTTCTCATTTGCGCTTTTTCCCCTCCTGCAGCTCAAGCAAGTTTGCTGCAGTTGGATTTCATAAAGCTCTGACAGAGGAGCTGTCTGCCCTGGGAAAGGATGGAATCAAAACGACGTGTCTTTGTCCAGTGTTTATAAACACGGGGTTTGTCAAAAACCCCAGCACAAGGTAACCACCCAGCTCTGCTTTCCTGTCCTGCCTTCTCTGCAGCAAGGCACCACAGATCAGCCCCAGCTTTAGGCCTTGCATTCCAACTGCCTGTAGAAAGACAGTGGGTACAACGGGCTCAAGGGGATCTGTGGTCACGGTGGCACGTCTGTGACCCGAGTCCGTGCACCTGGGACCTGTCCTCCCTCAGCCAGCACCACCCCTGCTGTACCAGCCCAGCTCTGACACGTGTGCTTTCCTCTGTAGGCTTGGAAAGATTTTGGAGACTGAAGAAGTTGCAGAGGCCCTGATGGAAGGAATACTGACCAACCAGAAAATGGTTTTTGTTCCACCACATCTAAACATTGCTTTACTTTCTGAAATGTAAGTAGAAAAAAAAAAATAGAGGAGGAGGGAAAAACTCTCAATGCTAACCTTCTGAGTGTGCAGCCCTCAAAGTTGCAACATCTGATTCAAGGTTAATTTATTATTTTTTTTTATTTTGCACTCATGGTAGTAAAAGATATGGAATGGCCGGATAGAGAAACCCTGGAATGACAGCTGGACAGCATAAGTTCACATTCAATTCCGTTTCATTTACTTTGTATTATCTTCAGTGTTTTACATCCCTATAATCGGTATTTATCAATGCAGATTTTTACATCACTATGCCTTTAGTAACTAGGAAACAAGTAACTGTCTGCAAGAGAGAGCATTATTTTTTAAACAAGCACCCACATGAAGTATTTTGGTATGAGAAAAACACACAACAAGGTGATGAAATAGCAGTGCTTCTTTCTAATGGCCATAACAGACATCATAGACAAACAAGTGCAGACAAGTCAAACCTAATGCTGAAAAGCCCTTGGTGTAACTTTGGTCATTTGTCTGAATTTGGGGCAGGAGGACAGAAACAGACGTGACTCGTGAGAGACGGATTCCTAGGAAAGCAACTACAGCTCACTTCTAAAATCTCATCCTTTCACAGCCCTGCTGCTTTTCAGAGTGTAAAACACTCAGTGAACACCTGGGTCCGTTCAGTATTGAACTTTCTTGGATCCTGCAGCACTATTGCAACCCAAATACTGCCCTGTAGATAACTGGCCTTAGAACTGTCATAAAAGGAGATGGGTGGGATGGGAGTTAAAGCAGACAGAGACTGGTGAGGGCTGTGGATTCTTTGGAAATAACATCTGGTTTAAGTCGTAGTGCCAGTCCATCTGTGTGCACACATTCTGCTCCCAGACCAGCTCTTCCCTCACCCGCAGTGCCACTTTTTCCTACAATTGTAATTTCTTCTCCTACGTCATGTTATTATGTCTTTCAGGGTGTTTCCAGAACGCACCCAGAATCTTCTGAAAAAGATGACTGAAGTCAAGTTTGATGCAGTCGTTGGGCAGAGAAGCAGCCAGTGAAAAGTGGAAATTGATTCTCCTTTCCCCAGTGGCACGAGTGAAAACAGAGCACGGCTGAGCACACTTCAGCTGGTTGGATTGAGAGCAGAACTAAGGCAGATGCTCCCAGGCCACCATTTCCTAAGGGTTTATCCCACACCTGCAGCAGGGACATACCTGCATAACCAGGAGAGTTCACACAGCAGAAATGCATCTCCAGAGTCTGAAGGCCCGTGCATCCATCGCCTCCATCTCCTAGTGCTGAGCCAGACAGGAATTCCCACCAAGCCCCTCTGCGGCCCAGCACAGCTGCCTCCGAGAGGGCAAAGGGATTGCCTGAGAATCCCTTCATCTGGGCTCATCCCTGAGCAACTGATAGAGGAGGTGGGTGGCCTGTTGCACCTCAGTTCCTCTTTTTGAAGGTAAAAAGCTGTGCTCTAATGAACACTCACGGTTCCGTGTGCTTTTGTGGCGAGTACCTGAAATAATAGAGGCTTATATGTCATGTAATTCCTAATGGCATCATCAGTTATGCATGAGCACCATCACACTACTTAATGCAAATAAATACAGTTCTCTAAACCAAAGGTGTCTTTCAGCAATGAAAGTCATGAACAGGACAGCAGAGCAGGTGCCCCAATGGTGACAGGGTCAGCTAGAGCCTGCCAAGCAGCAGGCCAGGCTGGAGGGACAAGGCAGGTCCCCAGTCACACCAGGAAGCCACCTCAGGCTCAGCCAGGCACGGTGGCCGACAGCGCAGCCCCCAAGGCCAGGGCTGAACTGCAGGTGCCAGCCCAGGGGCAGGGGGAGCACGGGGGAAGGCTGCAGATGAGCCTTCTCACAGCCCCTCCTCCCAAGCTGGCCTGCTCTGGCAGGACCCACTGTGACCAGGGGCTTAAACCCCTCAGGTCTTTGGCCTGTGGTACAGGAGAACGGCACCAGATGACACAGGGGTCAGAGACCTCTCCGGAGCACAGATTCTCTTTCCACACACTTGTGCAACTCCCGACTGCACCGAGCACTTGCTGGCTCACAGCCCCCCGAGGGAGGCCTGAACACGCTGCCACCCTTGGCACAGCTGCACATGGGGGGCTTCCAGTAGAATCCATCCTGCTCCCTCAGCATCTCACGCTGGTCTGTCAACTCAGGTTCTTTAGGAAAGGGAGAGCCCTCCTTACCCAGCTCCTCCTGCTCTTCGGTGGCAACAGGTAGAAGTTTGTGCTGCCAACAGCCTAAATGACACAAGAATGGTTTCCTTTTTGCTCCTGTAACAGTCACGTATCGGGACATTCAGGCTGTGTCAAAGCCCAAGTTCCCAGCTTGTGAACTTCTGCCTCTCCGTGCAAGATTCCTGTAGCCAAGAAAGAAAAAGGGAGGAGTTTGCACATTTGGAGGGAAGGAAAAAAAAAATGTTCAAAGGCAATTAGAGAACATTAGACGTGGTTTCCTTTTAGAATCAAGACCCTCCAAGCCCTGGAACATTTGAGAGAAGCATGCTTTGAGTGCTGAAAGATAAAGGAGGCCAATTTACATAAATGTTTGGTGACTTCTTGTCTAACCCTGTTTTCATTGTCTCAGAGGCATCCCCCAAATCTGAGAACAGTGATTGAATGTCTTGAGTCTACACAAGAAGTTGCTGTCATTAATACCACAGAAGTTACTTGTTTTCTGCTGCTACTGCTTTTTTTCAAGCTATGTACTCTGGTCTTTCTAAGGGGATAGGCCTGACACAACCGAGAGGCACTTGCTGCTCCTCTCGTGTTGCCCGAGACTGAAAGCTTCCTCCTTGGCATAAAGAAATAGACACAAAAGGAAGGGTTTAAGCCTTTGTCTGCTCAACACCAAGGACAGCATGGAATCATCAAGCCTCCCGAGCTCCTCAGCTCTCTTCCTGCCCACAGCAGACAACTGAAGCTCACCCCACGCTCTGGTCACTAGGGGTGCCCAGCAGCAGCCTGTGCGAGCTCCGTAAAGCCACCTACAGCTGAGGCCCAAATGTGAAGAGCAGCACCTCCCATCCTGGCTTAGGACTCATTCTGACCAACGCCAGGGCCTCTGGCCTTGGGCTCTGCCTGCCTCTCAAGTGCCTCTGCGAGGTGGGGCCCCTCTGCCTTCCCTGCCTCCTCCGTCTCAGCCACAGCTCTGACTGGAGCCTGTGCCAGGGGAACGACAGCACCGCTGAGCTGGGCAATTAGGGCCTGGCCCAACCGGTGACGTGTTAATTAAGAACAGAACGGAGTTCCAAGAGAAAAGCAGCAAGTGCCTAGCTCTGAATCTCTGCTGGAGTCAACCCGGCCTCCCGCAGACAACACGAGCAACTGTGCAGGCAAACCACCCAGACAAAAACAATCCTTTTCAACAACTCTAACCTGAACTGGAGACCAATTCTGGGCAGAGGACAGATCTTCATGCAGAGTCACAGAACTGTCAGGGTTATAAAGGACCTCTCGGGATCGTCTAGTCCGACTCCCTGCTAAAGCAGGATGGCCCAGAGCACATTCCACAGGGCTGCATACAGGTGGGTTTGGAATGGCTGCAGAGAAGGGGGCTCCACACCCCCCCTGGGCAGCCTGTCCCAGGGCTCTGTCACCCTCCTAGTAAAGAAGTTTTTCCTCATATTTAAATGGCACTTCCCATGTTCCAGCTTGTGCCCATAGCCCCTTGTCCTGGGCAGAGGACAGATGTTCGTGCAGCCATCACTCTTCCCAAAGCAGCTAAAAGATCGCTCAGTAAAATGATGAACATGACCTGGACACTTCTGGATTTCTAACAGAAAAGGGGTAAGGGCAGCAATCCTTTTTAAACAAGACCCTGCAGTTACATGGAGCCAAACAAACTGCCTGAAACTAGCTGTCTCCCATTTCCTATCAACATTTCTATCTGGTTAAGCTTCCAAACACTCCCTTACAAGCCAGTACAAGTGTGGGTTGTGTAAGTTTGGCTCAATTCCATAAGGATGACCCAATTCATACAGTTAGTGTTGTTTTCCAAAGGACTTCAGGAAACTCAGCAGCCATACAATGGAAGATCTGGGTAGGGATAACAGCAGGATTCGAGGCAGGATTACCGTACAGAGTTGGAGGGACGCTCAAGATGTTTTTTTCCCAGTAACCGGATGAGCAACTTTCTTGCCACTTCCATCCCTCTTCCACCTGCAGCCAACGACAAACAAGAACATGCTTTGCTGCTTCCTGGCACAAGGGCCTGGGAGAGGAGCAGCAAGGCACCTGCACTGCTCCCTGTGCAGGGGCAACCCAAGTGCAGAAAGAACAGTCCCGGGGCACCCAGCGGGTGCAGCGCCGCAAGGTCACCAGCAAGGGCAAAGCCCCGAGTCTGTCTCACACCTCTACCAACTGGCTCCTCCTCAGCCAAAGGGGCACAAACTGCCCCAAAGCCACATTTCAACAGCTGTGCTGCCAGCAGCAGCCCCTGTGAGAGCTGCGTTCAGCACATCCACCAGCTGCACTCGTGCCTCTCCATAGGGAGAGGGCGAGGATCCCTCCTGCCAGAGCGGCCGTGCAGGGTGCAGCACCTCCCGGCGCTCACCCAGCACCAGCCCGAGACCACCAGACAACGAGGTCGGGGCGGGGGGCGGTTCCCCGAGACAAGCCGCTGCGCGCTCCCGCCCCTTAGCCCAGGCGGCCCCGGAGCCGCCGACGCCCCCGTGCACCCCCCGCTGCGCCCCCGCGCTGCCCCTCCCGCCCGCGCCCTCTCTACCAACTCGTCTCTCATTGGGCGGAGGGCCACCAATCGCGAGCGCCTCCAGCCCGCCAGCAACAACGGACCCGCCCCCTCGCCAAACACCGCTCTCTGATTGGCTGCTGCGGCCCCGGTGCCCGTGGCCAGTCGGAGAGTTGGCGGCCCTCGGGGGGCAGGGGGAGCCCGGGGCCCGGCCGGGCGGCGCGGGAAGAGGCGGGGAACTGCTGGCGGGGCGGGGGCTGTGACTGGCAGGACAGGCGGGGCGGGAACAGGCGGGCCTCGGACTGCTGGTAAATCAACGACCCCATCGTTGTTAAGAGAGCAAAGTTCAGTCGGACTCAGAGGACTTTCAGGAAAACAATGAATCCGTTTCTGGGGCTCCTGCTGTTCTTGGCTACGCTCATCTACTCCTACCTGGAGGCTTTTGTGAAGCTTTTTGTCCCCGTGAAGAGAAAGTCTGTCAGTGGAGAGCTCGTTCTCATCACGGGTGCTGGCCATGGCGTGGGGAGAGCGACCGCCTTCGAGTTCGCCAAGCGCCAGAGCAGGCTGGTCCTGTGGGACATCAACAAGGTAACGGTACCCCCCATGTCCTGACTCCTTCATCTCCGCGGCGCTGGGGTTGAACAGGCACGCAAACGGCACCCACATCCCCTCTTCCCCGCCCGCTCCCTGGCTGGGCTGCTGAGCGCCAGCAGAGCATCGGGTCCCCTCGCCCCGGAGGGCCTGGGTGTCTGGCCCCACAGCTGCTCGGCGCTCATCTCCCAGGTGGGACAAACGGCCCCTCCAAGAGCGCCCGCGGGAGGAACGCGGTGCTCAGCCAGCTGCTGTTGAGCCCGGGCTGGTAGGAGGCTGGCACCAGAAGCCTGTCTCTGCAGGGAAGCAGGTTTGCCTTCTGCTCGCTGTCCCCCCCAGCCCCCAGTATTTTGCCCGCGGGGCTGGAGGGTGTCTCTGCACTCCTGTCGAGGGGCAGCGGCGCTGTGTGGCGCGGTGTGTGAGCCCTGCTGCCCTCGGGGGCAGGCACACGGGCAGAGGCCACTTGCTGAACCTCTGCACCAGCGCTGGCTCCTTCTGTCAGCTGGATGGCCCGCAGCTCAAAAAGACCTTGGCAAGGGGAAGACGGGCAGGTACAGACAGGCAGAAGTCTGTTCCGTAGGGACCAAGGCCAAGTGCTGTGCACAGGAGCCATCTGCTGTGCACGGTTCGTGGAGCCGTGAGCTGTTCTGGGGCTCGGCAGGGCTCCCTGACCAGGACCAACCTTCGGGCTCTCCCCGGTGCGCTGCGGTGCCCGAGCGGCTCCAGGCGGGCAGGGTCCGGCTGAACACCAGTGTCTGTCTGTCCTGCCTCCGACAGCACGGCCTGGAGGACACGGCAGCAGAGTGCCAAAGGCTGGGAGCCACCGTGCAGACCTTCGTGGTGGACTGCAGCAAGAGGGAGGAGATCTACGGCGCTGCGGAGAAGGTAGGGGAGCAGGGGCACGTCCAAAGGCTCACCCAAAGGTGCTCAGTTTTCAGGGACGTCAGGAAAACAAGGGCAGTGGCACTTCTGAGGTCTGGGGGACTATAAAGACCAGCAGGAATTAAGGGAGGAGCATCAGATCCAAACCGCATTTCGTGGTACTACTGCACAGTTCCTACCACATCTGGAAAGGTGCCGTGATCTTTCCCCCCCTAAAGGAAACAAGGTCAAGAATTACATTAAATGTTGCTCATCTTCCACAGCCTGGCATGCTTTTGGTAGCGAATGACAGGCCCCTTTCTGGTGTGTTTTTTTTCCTGTCCAAAAGGTGAAAAAGGACCTTGGGGATGTCACCATCCTGGTGAATAACGCGGGTGTGATTACAACTGCCGACCTGCTCTCCACTCAGGACCACCAGATTGAAAGAATGTTTGAAGTCAACATTCTTGCTCACATGTGGGTAAGGGCCACCCCCACCTTCCTACCTGCTCCCCCCAGCTGCACCCCCCGGCCCAGCCAGTCTCCCGGGGCACTTCTCCTCTCCCAGTTTACACCCTGCTGTGTCACCACCTCCCCTCCTGCCTCCTTGAGCTGAAGGGTGAACGGGAGTCTCTGTGGCTCTCAGCATCCGAGGTGCTGTGCAGCACAGAGCATCAGCCACTTCGTGAGTCACTTCATTAGTGACAGTCAGGGTCAGTGTTGAATCTGCCTAAGAAAACATTGTTCTTTTCCTCCTTCCCCCATGTTTGCCTCTTGGTTGAAATGACTTTCAAGACCACCAGAGCTTTTCTGCCAACCATGATGAAGAACAACTACGGTCACATCATCACGGTGGCATCAGCAGCAGGTCATTTTGTGATATCTTTCATGGTGGCTTATTGGTAAGTGGGTTTACAGTCTCAATTCATTTTGAATTGTGCCTTCTCCATCAGCAAGCACAGAGCAACCACAACACTCCTCCACACATCAACTAACAAGAGCTTCTCCTTCTTTTTCTCTCCCTCACCCATCCAGACTTTTGCTTAGCAACAAAGGTATCCTCTTCCCTTCTCCATCTTAGAAAGCAGTGAGTGCTTCTGTGGGTTGTTGTAGTGTTGTCAGGTCAAGGCCTAACGAGTGGCCTCTCATCCTTCTGCCATTGTGCTAGTGACTAGTGTGTAGAAATGCCTCTGCCATCAGGAGCTAACATGGCTTATTGCGTGTGCAGCCACCTTCAGAAGGTAAAAACATGCTGATACTTATCAAGGGGAGAACTCCCCAGCCAGGGGTTTCAGTGGGATCACACTGTCCAGATCCATAGCAGTCAGTCCACTGGATTCTCTGGATCTGGTTTCTTTGGAGTTCACTTAGACTCCATGCTGTACTCTCTTTCTGAAGGACCCCTGCTCTGCCTCCCACAATTGCTGCCCCAAGCAGCGATACCCAATCCAGCACCACACTGTGGCACAGGGAAGCTAAGAATTAGTCTCTGCCCTGTCTCTCAGCTGGTCTGCTTTGGGGCTTTTTGCCTCCTGGTCACCACTGCGTGACCTTTTAGGCCCTTGGTAGAAAGCAAGAAATAGTATTTCTGCCTTCTCATTTGCGCTTTTTCCCCTCCTGCAGCTCAAGCAAGTTTGCTGCAGTTGGATTTCATAAAGCTCTGACAGAGGAGCTGTCTGCCCTGGTAAAGGATGGAATCAAAACGACGTGTCTTTGTCCAGTGTTTATAAACACGGGGTTTGTCAAAAACCCCAGCACAAGGTAACCACCCAGCTCTGCTTTCCTGTCCTGCCTTCTCTGCAGCAAGGCACCACAGATCAGCCCCAGCTTTAGGCCTTGCATTCCAACTGCCTGTAGAAAGACAGTGGGTACAACGGGCTCAAGGGGATCTGTGGTCACGGTGGCACGTCTGTGACCCGAGTCCGTGCACCTGGGACCTGTCCTCCCTCAGCCAGCACCACCCCTGCTGTACCAGCCCAGCTCTGACACGTGTGCTTTCCTCTGTAGGCTTGGAAAGATTTTGGAGACTGAAGAAGTTGCAGAGGCCCTGATGGAAGGAATACTGACCAACCAGAAAATGGTTTTTGTGCCCTCGAATCAACGCATTGCTTTACTTTTTGAAATGTAAGTAGAAAAATCCAACCAACCAACCCAACACACACTCCCCGTCTCTCAAATATAACTTGCTGGTTTACAATCCTCAAACTTGTACCATGTGATTAAAGATTAAGTTTTGTTTAAGAACACTTCAGAAATTAACCAAATAGTGCTTTGGTTCTTTCCCATGACAACAGCAGACACAATCCACAGAACGGTTTTGTTGAGTGTTCTCACAGGTCTCCCTCTGCAGGCTTATGAGCAGGGAGGGGCAGAACAACTGAACACTTGTTCTTCACAGATGGCTATTTCCCTTTCTCCTGCAAAAAAACCACTTTCTCTGAACCAGTAGCCCCAGTGTATAATGTATTCCAGAAAGAGCTGAGGACCTGCCACTTATTGCTGTTTGTTTCTTCATGTCAACACCAAAGACTGAGGTCACAGAGGCTTGGAAAATTGCTTCAAAAGGTCTCTATTACTTCTCTCTCACATATAGAACAAGTTCTGTCCTCTCACACATCTTTGATAACCAGTGTAGCTGCTCTGCTGAGGAAGCATCTTCATCAGAGCTCAGGTTCCAAACGTAGAATTGACATCCGAACACCCAAGTTAGGTATCCAGCTAACTTCTCCAGAATCTCATTAATCACATGCTATTTTCTTCTTTGTGAAAGCCAGCAAACTTGGGTCTAATGCCAAATTTCCCTTTACAAGGAGGTGTAAAGATGTTCGGGTTCCTGTTTTCACCTCCAAGAATTCCCCAAATTAACCAGATGAGATTTGGAAAGCATAAAGAAAGTAAATGGAAGTGTCTGTAATCAGTAGTAACCCTTCCTGTGTTTTGCAGCAATATTGCAACCTAAATCATGTCCAGAAGATAGATGTCCTGGAACTGTCATAAAAGGAGATGGGTGGGATGGGAGTTAAAGCAGACAGAGACTGGTGAGGGCTGTGGATTCTTTGGAAATAACATCTGGTTTAAGTTGTAGTGCCAGTCCATCTGTGTGCACACATTCTGCTCCCAGACCAGCTCTTCCCTCACCTGCAGTGCCACTTTTTCCTACAATTGTAATTTCTTCTCCTACGTCATGTTATTATGTCTTTCAGGGTGTTTCCAGAACGCGCCCTGAATCTTCTGAAAAAGATGACTGAAGTCAAGTTTGATGCAGTCGTTGGGCAGAGAAGCAGCCAGTGAAAAGTCGAAATTGATTCTCCTTTCCCCAGTGGCACGAGTGAAAACAGAGCACGGCTGAGCACACTTCAGCTGGTTGGATTGAGAGCAGAACTAAGGCAGATGCTCCCAGGCCACCATTTCCTAAGGGTTTATCCCACACCTACAGCAGGGACATACCTGCATAACCAGGAGAGTTCACACAGCAGAAATGCATCTCCAGAGTCTGAAGGCCCGTGCATCCATCGCCTCCATCTCCTAGTGCTGAGCCAGACAGGAATTCCCACCAAGCCCCTCTGCGGCCCAGCACAGCTGCCTCCGAGAGGGCAAAGGGATTGCCTGAGAATCCCTTCATCTGGGCTCATCCCTGAGCAACTGATAGAGGAGGTGGGTGGCCTGTTGCACCTCAGTTCCTCTTTTTGAAGGTAAAAAGCTGTGCTCTAATGAACACTCACAGTTCCGTGTGCTTTTGTGGCGAGTACCTGAAATAATACAGGCTTATATGTCATGTAATTCCTAATGGCATCATCAGTTATGCAATAGCTCCATCACTGTGCCTTATTCCCAATAAATACAGTTCTTTAACACAAAGTTGTGAAACTTGGCACTGAAAGTCATAATGAGCTCCTAGAGGTGCATTTAAGGTATAGTCTCAAGTAATACACCCTTCCCCTGTATCATTTCTCACCCTGTTCATTTGTAATTTCCAAGCACCTTTAAAACACCTTCCTGTGAGAACAGTGCAGTGTTTCTCTAGAAGTTCCTGGGTGCCCTCCTGCATGCTAGAGAATGTGCTTTATGACATGAGAATGCAGAATAAGTTGGGCAATTTTTCTCCTTAAATTCCAAGGCAAATAATCCAACCTAATGAAAATTCTGCAGTATGTCTGGTTCAGTTTCCATAAGTCACATTTGTGTGTCAAAGAAAAGAGCCAGGTTGTGCTGAGCCAGGGAAGCCTTGGCTCACATGCAGTGAGCGAGCTGAAGCCCACGGGGCGTCTGCACCCATGTACAATGCAAGAGAAGGCCTGAACACCTGGGAACTCCTGAATGCAGCTTAATTTTCACTAATTAACACATTGATCACAGCACAAAGTTACACCCATGCAGACACTGGATTACACATGCCTCCACATACTTCTTTGCTTTCTGTCCCTTGAAACACAAATGCACCACGCTGAGGGTTTATATATTCCACTCCTCTGAAATGCTGCCTTGCTGACTGGAGAAGATACTCCAGCAACAACATCCCTGTCTGATCCTGTGCTTTACCTTCCCAGCTGTGCTCTTCCCCTTCCAGGTGCAGGGGAGAAGCCGAGTAGGGATTCTTGGCAGAAGGAGGCACACCACGTGCCACGGGAAAGGACAAGGGGTGCTGCCCCACTGCTCTCAAACAAGAACAGCAGAGCACGTGGCCCAACGGTGACAGGGTCAGCCAGAGCCTGCCAAGCAGCAGGCCAGGCTGCAGGGACAAGGCAGGTCCCCAGTCACACCAGGAAGCCACCTCAGGCTCAGCCAGGCACGGTGGCCGACAGCGCAGCCCCCAAGGCCAGGGCTGAACTGCAGGTGCCAGCCCAGGGGCAGGGGGAGCACGGGGGAAGGCTGCAGATGAGCCTTCTCACAGCCCCTCCTCCCAAGCTGGCCTGCTCTGGCAGGACCCACTGTGACCAGGGGCTTAAACCCCTCAGGTCTTTGGCCTGTGGTACAGGAGAACGGCACCAGATGACACAGGGGTCAGAGACCTCTCCGGAGCACAGATTCTCTTTCCACACACTTGTGCAACTCCCGACTGCACCGAGCACTTGCTGGCTCACAGCCCCCCGAGGGAGGCCTGAACACGCTGCCACCCTTGGCACAGCTGCACATGGGGGGCTTCCAGTAGAATCCATCCTGCTCCCTCAGCATCTCACGCTGGTCTGTCAACTCAGGTTCTTTAGGAAAGGGAGAGCCCTCCTTACCCAGCTCCTCCTGCTCTTCGGTGGCAACAGGTAGAAGTTTGTGCTGCCAACAGCCTAAATGACACAAGAATGGTTTCCTTTTTGCTCCTGTAACAGTCACGTATCGGGACATTCAGGCTGTGTCAAAGCCCAAGTTCCCAGCTTGTGAACTTCTGCCTCTCCGTGCAAGATTCCTGTAGCCAAGAAAGAAAAAGGGAGGAGTTTGCACATTTGGAGGGAAGGAAAAAAAAAATGTTCAAAGGCAATTAGAGAACATTAGACGTGGTTTCCTTTTAGAATCAAGACCCTCCAAGCCCTGGAACATTTGAGAGAAGCATGCTTTGAGTGCTGAAAGATAAAGGAGGCCAATTTACATAAATGTTTGGTGACTTCTTGTCTAACCCTGTTTTCATTGTCTCAGAGGCATCCCCCAAATCTGAGAACAGTGATTGAATGTCTTGAGTCTACACAAGAAGTTGCTGTCATTAATACCACAGAAGTTACTTGTTTTCTGCTGCTACTGCTTTTTTTCAAGCTATGTACTCTGGTCTTTCTAAGGGGATAGGCCTGACACAACCGAGAGGCACTTGCTGCTCCTCTCGTGTTGCCCGAGACTGAAAGCTTCCTCCTTGGCATAAAGAAATAGACACAAAAGGAAGGGTTTAAGCCTTTGTCTGCTCAACACCAAGGACAGCATGGAATCATCAAGCCTCCCGAGCTCCTCAGCTCTCTTCCTGCCCACAGCAGACAACTGAAGCTCACCCCACGCTCTGGTCACTAGGGGTGCCCAGCAGCAGCCTGTGCGAGCTCCGTAAAGCCACCTACAGCTGAGGCCCAAATGTGAAGAGCAGCACCTCCCATCCTGGCTTAGGACTCATTCTGACCAACGCCAGGGCCTCTGGCCTTGGGCTCTGCCTGCCTCTCAAGTGCCTCTGCGAGGTGGGGCCCCTCTGCCTTCCCTGCCTCCTCTGTCTCAGTGTCGCGGACCGAGATAGGTAAACCCACACCCCCACCTCGGGGGTTGAGGGCTGAGGACCCCGTCACACTCACAAACAACGCTTAGGAATCAATAGATTTATTAAAGGCACTGAGGGTTTGGCAAGTCCGATATCAAATAACACACAAAGACTATCTATTTATCTGTATCCACATCTTTATATCCATATACCAACAGCTATATAACAATATATCTATATACCAATAACAACACGCACAGAAAACAAGAGACAACCTCTCCCCCTCCCCTTTTTCCCTGTTCCCGTTCCCGGACAGGGATAAGAGGGAAAGCCTGGAGAGAGCCTTTGGGAAATAGAGGAATATTGAAAAAGAGAAGTGAGTGTCTGGTATGGATGAATGTTATGTAGGAATGTTAGTAAGAAGCGTCAGAATGTAGTTCGCAATTCTCACCACCGGGGTACGGCCGAAACCGATCCCTGGTCGGGATCCACGTCCTTTCCCTTGAGACGCCGGGCAAACAGTCCGTTCGGTACGTCCACACGCCAACAACCACAGGCAAAGGCGCCGTATAACTTCACGGCAGTCTCCGCAGCGATGCGCTCCCTGCGGCGGCTGTATCCGTAATATTTGCAATGCGCGCCTTTCGGCTCCTTTCCGGTTCCTGCCCCGCCGGGCCTCCTGGGAGCTGTAGTCTGTGGTCCTGTGCGCATGCGCCTGGTACCTCTGTCATCTCACGAATGCCGAGGAGTGCATTACCAGGACTGGCCTGTAGGTGTCGCTGGATTAAAGGCCATGATAGAGTCCGTCTCACACCCATCCACAGCTCTGACTGGAGCCTGTGCCAGGGGAACGACAGCACCGCTGAGCTGGGCAATTAGGGCCTGGCCCAACCGGTGACGTGTTAATTAAGAACAGAACGGAGTTCCAAGAGAAAAGCAGCAAGTGCCTAGCTCTGAATCTCTGCTGGAGTCAACCCGGCCTCCCGCAGACAACACGAGCAACTGTGCAGCTGGAGCACTGGGACACTGGCTCGAGGTCCGTGGAGCTCCTTCTGCAGCGCTCGCACTTGTTCCTCTTTCAGAAAGCCCGAAGGTGTGAGGACCTCACAGCTATTTAAAGTACCAGGTATATTCCCTGAGCTGCTTCATTTTGCTCTTTTCCCAGCAGGTCTCTTGCTTTCTGTACTAACGCTAGATTTGGAGCCTCCCAGTTTCACTGCAAAACCTCTACTAGAATTCAGATAACCTCTATCCAACAAGCCAGGTGTTACTATGAGTAAACATCTTCTCCTGCAAACTATTTCCCCTCTGTGTTCTCAGCCTTTCCACATACACAGCTGGTAGCTGATCATTCTCTAAAATGTCACTATCAAGATGTTTTTTCAAGAAACATCCTAGTTAAACAGATGCTGCAAGAGAAAGATACGCTCTTTGCTCAAAAATAATCTAGTTACAATAGTGACTGTGTATTTATAAAAAGCTATTCCTGACACTCATGTTCACAAGTACTTACCAGCTTGCTAATCTCTGATGGGAGAAAAAACCCTAAGCACTGAGCAGCAATTTGCATTCATCTGTTGATGACCACATAGGTTTGATGATGAAATGCTGCTGCTTTCTTTTGAAGAGTTGACCTGGAATATAATGTACTACCCAAGTTCTTGGAGCCTTATAGGACTGACACCTGCACACTAAGAAAAGTGAAAAACTGAAGATCATATAATAAATGGTTTTTTTATAATGCAGAGGCAGGGGTCTGCATTTCCTCTCATCTAGTGGCTTCTGTGTAGTTACACCAAAATAATACTGGCAAAAGACAAGATTCAAGTCTCTCTGGTCTGGAGCTCAGTTCTCAAAGCCCTTCTACTGTGCAGTTAACACCAGTTCTGGATGCACAGCCTCATAGGCACTTTTATCTTGCCAGTCAAACGGTTATTTTATGTGGCATATTTCCACCTCCATCCTCCTCTCTCTCTCTTTGACAAAAAATGGCATCAAGAGCCATTTTAAACACAAGCACAGTTCCAAGAAGATTGTTCTGGGAGGAGGCTACACCAGGATTTGCAGCAAAGTAATATGGGACACCAAAAAAAAAAAACAAAAACACATTTTCTATTAATTGGTTATTTCCTTACAAGGACCCTTTTAGGTCACTCAGAGCTTCATGTCAATTCCTGTACTCTGGTATGGAAAAGAAAACCTTTGCTTTGGGATATGACGATGCAAAATCCTGCCTCACAAAGGCAATTCATACATACAGGCTAGTTGTGATGTGACAGATCTCTGTTTGGCCAAGCAAGCTCTGCTTGGGCTGCACAGCTAACATCAGCCACAGGACACATCAGGATCCTAGCAGGCCACTTTCAAATGAAACATTGGAGAATTCTCTCTCATTTTAGGAAGTTTAAAAGAGTACGAGCGCAGTAAGAATATTCTACTGAGCACAACCTAAACTTTATTCCTCCCAAGGAATATAAGAGCAAACCCAATCTCTCATTAGCACACTAGTTAACAGAGGCACAGTTACAGCTAATCCAGCTATGTTGCTCCTGCGATTCAAGTGAGCATCTCTGCACAGGACTGGGGAGATACTTTGTAAAGGATACTCCTTCTATAGCTGTTAATTGTAATGGATGCAACAGCAGGAATCAGTGGCTGAGAATCATTCAAAAATGCAACATTTTGTGAACGTGCTTCATATTCACCATTTATGAATTTTCTACATCTAGAATTCCTGACTCAGAATGATTATTTTTCCCTAATCCATCCAGCTAATCAGTAACCAATTTAGGGACTGGAGTGGCTGTAGCTCCTGTTCCCCCTCAGCAGGATACCTAAGTTCATGTAAAGCCCAGGCCTACCTATAAGAAAGCAGCAGCACGGCTTCTCGAAATACTTATTTTTCCAGCCACAGATGCAACTGTCTGGCATTCAGTCTCCCTCCAAAGCCTTCTCCAGGTAGGGGTTTACGCCCGTGCAGGATCTCGCCCTGAAGCCATGCCAGACACACACTGATTTAGCACACAAAGTCACTGTCACTACACACCCAAAGCACTTTTCCACCCAAGCTTGCGTCCTGTCTCTGAGCTGTCCGGTTGTGACTTTTGGATCAAGTGAACTTCCTTTTTCCCCCAGAAGAGTAACTCTGAAATGAAAAGAGGAAAAAAAAAAGAGCAGCTAAGCAGCTATTTAGGGTTTCACAGTTGGCTCTTTAATCACAGGATAGTTTAGGTTGGAAGGGACCTTCAAGATCATGTAGTTTCAACCCCCTGCGTGGGCAGTGACACCTCCCACTAGACCAGGTTGCTCAATCATTTATCTGCTTCTCTCTCTTTTTTTTTTTTTCCTTTTTGAGAATTTTTACTGTCGTGGAATAGCAATATTTTAAAATCCATTTTTCAGTTGGTGCTCCTGTTCTCAAAACATCCCTGCTTGATCAAAAGTCTCTGTCCCTTGCCTGACTGGGCACAGTCAGAAACTATTTCTTCGTTTGTGAACAGTAATCCTGGATACAAGATATACTGAAATAAACAGCAGAAAGATACTTGACAATAAAGGCCAGATTAAAGAAACTATGTTTTGATTTGTTGCATTTCTCAGTTTAAGCCAGCCTTTAAAGCAAGTATTCAAGTCTTACAGATGCCAACCAACCAACAAACTTGCTTAGCAGCCATCCAGGCTGTCATCTTTTGTTGTAGGTTATTTTGAAAAATCACTAATCCTCCTATGAAACTTCCAATTCCATAGGCTCTGTATTGTCCAACCTCAGATACAGTCCAAAGCTTGGGAGTCTGAGGTGCCTTTCACCACTAATATGCATCGTGCTGCACAGCATACCCAGGCTAGTCTTTTGTTGCAGACCTCAGGCGATGGCTGAATAAACATGATTAAGTACATTTATCCATTTCCTAAAATGTAGTTCTGGACCAGTGCAATTTTATAAATATCTGCTGCATTTTCTAGAAGACATTTTCTGCTTCTACAATTGCTAACCCAATGAGCCAGTATAGTTTCAAATTCAAGTCTTTGAGATAACCCAATCACATAAGTTATTTCATATCTATTTGCAGAACAGAGGAAAAGCATTTACCAGAACAGTCACAATGGATCACCAGGAATCCAGTATCAAAGTGTCTCCACATTCAGGAAGAGGCAACCTCCTTCTGTCATCAGAGATTAGACATCCCACATGGAAATCACTACTTGCAAGGACTTAGAAGATACAGCTATGTGAGGGCATGGGAGGAGCCCCGTGCCAAAACCCCCAGCAGCAACAAAACTAAACAATGGCATCTTTGTGGGGTGAAGGCCTGATCAAACTCTTACTGAAATCAATGGGAGCCTTTGTAGTGGTTTCCAGGGATGTTGGATGAGAGCCACAACACTGTACAAGCAGCATTGCTAACTCTCAAAAGCAGAAAGGCATTAGTTTCTCATTTACAATAGCAGTCTGCCTACTGATTCCTCCAACCTTTTGACAGAGCAGGGGTACAAGCTTGCTCCAACCCCAGCACTCCTCTCTGGCAGCTGGGAGGTAAGATTTCCTACAACTTCTTAAGTGTTGAGCTTTCACCTTGAAGAGAAACAATCTGAGGCAGTAAAGCACCTGCCAGCCTGGGGATCACGAAGACACAGTGTAGCAACTATGAGGCCAACAAAGAAAAAAAGCATCTAGTTGGACTTTTGCTCTAAAAAACACGAAATAAATGTGCATGTCCTCCTTGTAATTGTGCATGTCTATTGCAGGTGGAACTGTAAACCTCCAGCCACTCCTTCTCAGGCAAGCATGGATTTATAAAACACATTCCCAGGGCATATATTTCTTTATTAAGGTCTGCCTTTGATTCTAACAGTCTACAATACATTCCTAGCCAACTCTTTTCAAGTTCTTGAGTCAAGCCTTGAGGAAAATGGCATCGAGGCTTACCCTTATCCATAGGCAGAGAGAGGCACTACAAACCAAGAGACTGAAACAAGGGTGAGGGTAAGGGTGTACTGAGGAAACATTCCTGCACTGATGGGGGCGTATGGCAGCACCGTGTGAGATGGTACATACACTGTATGGACCCGAGCTGGTGGAGAGTAAAGAGGTGGTACAGCCTTTTCCTCTCTCCCAGATCCTTGGCTCTCTGAACTCGTGGAGAGCAGTTCCTCCAAAAACTAAAGCAGGATCACTCTCGCCAGTGCTACCTAGGAGATGGCACTGGTTCTGGTTTGGGGGAAGGGGACAGGGTGACCGTGTTTCTTGAGAATTGTCCTGCCTGCCTCTGCTTCCCATTGAAGGGCAGCTGTTTACGTACCAAGAGGAAAGGGGATAAACTTTGGTAAAAAGCATTGAACCAGAAAAGGGAAACAAGGTTAGGGGAGAATAGCAAGGCAACAGACTCATTTTCACTGTGAAACTCTCCTGGGACCCATGCCTAGCATGTGCTCGAGGAGCACTTTTGTGCCTTCACTCATCTGCAAATCTTGTTTTATTTTAAGATGGCCTGAAAATATATTTTTCACAGAAACTACTCTAACGGAAAGAGAGCAGCCAAATAAGAAAACAGCCATAGCAAGAAGAGCAACTGTCTCATATGGCACTTGATAAACGAGTGGAGCTGGAACAGAAGGATTAGCCACCCTGCACAGCCACCAGCTCTTGCCGACACCTCTGGTTCTCTGCTGTCCGAGGAGATGAAGCGAAGCAAAGAACAGCCAGAGCCCCTCTCCTCAGCAACACTGCACCAAAGCCTGCCCTGGGAGCCGCAGCCGCTGCCTGGGCAGTTAAATAAACCCTGCTGCTGCCGCCCGCTGTCGAGCAGCGACAGAGCTCCCTTTGGTGCTGCCAAGCCTGCGTCCTCCTGTCCCTTCTTGCAGCGCATAATTTCACAGCAGCAAGCCCCTCATCTGTAGCTGCCTCCCCTCAACGTGCCGCTCGTCCCCGCTTCTTAAAGGTGGCTCTGGAACCCCACAGCCTTCCCGCACTCTGCTCTCGCCCGCCCGAGTACGGCACGGCCCCGCCGAGACGCCAAGAGAAGGGAAAAATGCGGTGTCAGCTCAGACGCGGAACAAACCCTTCCTTTCCGTAACGCCACAGGCCCCGAGCTGGAAGCGAACACCTTGCCGGAGCGGAACGCAAAGCGGCGGCCTCCTCAGCAGGCCGGGCAGCCCCCCCGCCGCCGCAGCCCCCGCTTTCCGCACTACGTTCCGCGTCGCCCTCGCTCCCGCGGCGCATGCGCCCCGGCCCGCCGCGCTGCCCCGCGCGGGGAACGCCTCCCGCCCTCCCGGACCTCCGCCGGGCACCGGTCTTCGCGGCGGCGGCGCAGGTGAGCGGGACGGGCACCAGGAGGGAACCGGTTCTCTCGTCCCAACCGGGGGGGCCGCCGCGCCCTTCCCCCTCGCAGCAGGAGGACTGCGCCCCACTCCCGGGCCTTTCCCCGGTGGCTGCGCTCCTGCTGCCGTCCTACCGCACTGTCCTCGGGCAGGGCTCGCCGCCGCCATGGTGGTTGCCTCTGCCTTTATGTAACTCGCTCCTCTCCTCTCAGGTGTAACGGGGAGTTGTCCTGTTTGCGTTGGCGTGGGAGGGCGGGATGTTGTTTTCTTCCTCCTCGCAGCTCCTCGCGTCCATTCTTCCCTCAGACGCCCCCTCACAGGGCGCCGCCAGCCGGAGCGGGACAGCCCGGACCCCGCTCCTGTGAGGCGCCCCTTGGGCCGCGGGCCCGGCTCCCTTCGGTTGTAAACTGTTGCTGACACGATGGGCTTCAGGGACCCAAACCGAGCGGGGAATTCTTGTAATTTAACCTAGAATTGGTGCAAATCACCCAGGGCTGGGTGATTGCAGGGTGGCACCCGGCCTGAGCTGGCCTCTCCTTGGCAGCAGAGGGCTTATTCTTTGAGCTCTGATTTCTCTGCACTCTGAGCTGTTAATCGCCATACGATTCACGCAGAGAGACAAAAACATGCACACGAACGGAGCTGGGATTCCACACATTTCAAGATACTGCGTGTAATTCACTACTGTGGAGACCACAGCCCAAGAAACTAGTATCCTGGTCAGCTTACTATTGACAGGTAATAAGTAAAATCACTTCAGTTACCCCAAACCAAATATTTCTTGTGTTAAAAACCAGCATGAAATCAGCTGTTGTTGGTGAGGAAGAGGCCTCTGGAGTTCCTAGCCTCTCATTCCCACTCAAATAAATAAGTATTACAGATGCCATACCTCCACCAGCTCTTAATATTGCCTTCTTGAGTTTCTTTCTGGTTTGATAGGTGCCATCTTCCCATCTCCCCTCAAGCCAATTGCTTACGGGCTGGTGGGAGGCATCACTTCAGCTTTTATCCGTAAGGAGTGTGGAGGTAGTTCTCAAACCAAATAGGGCCTCCTAGTTCCTCCTTTGGCTACTCATGCCTGTGTTATCTGAAATAGTAAAAGTTACAAGAACTCAGAGGCACCTGACTTTCTGTGCCAGTTGCAAAGGCCTCTGGAAGTATAATCAATTCACACCTGTGTGACTGTAGAAAAGTACCACAGCAGGTGAAGTAGCTCACCAAATGTTAACAGGGTAAAGCCACAACAGGTGTGTCACATATGGCTTTGATTCCCTGTAGCAGAGGTTAAGCTGCAAAACGTTCAGTCACATTCCTTAAAAAATTTGGTGTCAGGTTTTTAAGTTAATTTGGGCTGATTCCTCTATAATTTCTGTGTGGACTCTTGTGCTGTGTAAGAAGTGTGTCTGCTTTGGAACATTCCAAGAGTGTACCTCTAGTTTCTGTGCAGCTTGTTATTAGCAATGTACTCGTGACTTGGTTTATTTATAAGTTGTTACTGAGATGTCAGTACCTTGCCCTCCAGTTTTCTTTGTAAAAGCTAGTTTAATCAGTGTGGTCACAAGAGGGTGCAATCATTGTGTAATGACTGCCAGCAGTACTATGCTGCAAGGCAGCATAGTACCATGTTAGCCAGTGTCTTTGTTCTTCCCCAGCAGACTTCACCAAACAGATTTTGTAATAATAATTTCCTGCATTGATAGTTACAGCTTCTTGGCTTGTTTTATCTTGTATTACCTCTGCCTCCTCCTGATTTCAAACAGACTTTGAAGGAGCCTTACAGCTCTGGAACAAAAGGAAGATGAGATTCCTGTATGGTTTGAACTGTTTGACACTTGAGTGAAGCATGAGGCTGCAGCCTCAGTGGATCTCTAGACAAGAGAATATGATGATGGTTTTTGGCAGCTAAGGCAGAGAGCTCTGAGGGGATGGGCCTGGTGGGTGTGTGGGAATGGTGTTTGGCTGCAGCTCTGGGATGCTCTACTGGGCCTTGATTTACCATGTGCAGGATAAAGGGCCGCTGGCAAAAGGCTTAGAAAATATTTTGCTCTCTGTTAATACTTCCACATAGGGCTGGACTAAACACTGCTGTGAAGACCATTAAACTGATGTTATGTTTAATGAGGTCCATCATAGCTTGGTAAGGACCTAATCTGTGTTCCTACGAACCTAAAGTACTAGTTACAATTTTTATTACATAATGTATCAACACTTCACCAAGTGTTGCACTGATCTGCAGTGGTTTTTCTTTTGTTTTCTTCTTTTCCCAAGGTTACCTTGCATAAATAAATCCCTTCTGAAGTACACCTGTAGCTGCAAAACAGAGTCCTCCTTTCCTGTTCTGGGGCTTCTCATGGGTTTTGGTGGTTGTTCTGAAGCAAAAGGAAATCCAGCGGAAGTACCTCATGGCATAGTAGGTTGGTTGGTTGTTTTTGATGATGCAAAATTGTCAACCTGTCATCCCATAAAGCCCAGAAGACAGTTGGCTTTTCTGGGGTTTGATGGAAACTGGGATTAAACCTGAGTGGAATTTAGAGCATATTCATATATTGGATCAAAGGAAGCAAAGAAGGTGCCTCTAAACAGGATTAAGGGATAGCCTGGCAGAATTATTTAGAAAATAAGATTTTATCTATGCTTTTCATGCTCTACAAAACACCTTTTCTGTCCTTTTTCTGTTGCATTTTTCCAAGCAGTCCTCACTCACTGTGTTTTTACAGCACCGATAGGGCTTTGGTTATAGGAGCAGATGAAAGATGGTGCCAACTCTACCTATTTCACTGTTTCCTGAACTACCTGTGTGACAAGTAACACAAAACAATAATAAATGTGAGCTTTAGCTACAAAGCACCTTTGAAGCACTGAAAGCATCTAGAAGTTTTGTATTAGTCTTAAGAATCTTTTAATGGATTTCTACACAAGGAAGCTTTGTGGTTTTAAACAAGGTAAACCAGTTAGATGTGTGGGTTTTGAGGGTTTTTTTCGTGTTAAATTAACTTTCTGCTGAAAATCACCGTAGGCTAAGGCTTGTAACAGTGTTTAACTTGAACTTTCCCGTTTTCAAAGCTTGATTTGACCTAATTAGCATGAGCATCTGAGCACTTTTGCATGGGTTTCCATAACTCCTTTGATGGCACTGGTGAATGGAGAAGGGGAGAGCACTGAGGTTTTTCCCCACTATTTTGTCTGTCAGTTCCCCCCCCCGACCCCCGTGTTCATTCTTGATGATGCAGCTGTAACCAGACCGAACAGCAAACATCTGCCTGGTGCAGTCCCTGCCAAAGCTGCTGCTTGGCTGCAGTTTGCACTGCAGCTGCTTCCTGCCTTTCCCACTTCTCTCCCTCTATCTCTTCCTTGTCTCTGCCAGCTGCCCTCTTCAAATGTTCCAAGTTTTCTTTGTACAACACAGGACAACAGCTAGACTTGTTCTGTTAGCTAGATTAAAGTGGAGAAGAACCTGTCACTCACTGCGTATCCTTGTCTAATCTTGTGGTCGGCAGCACAGGATAATCACCTGCTCTGTAATCATCAGGCTCTGTATTAGTTTCTTTTACACAGCCACACGTGCAAACCTGTACATATTTATATGCCTGCAGTCTGTTTGGGCTCAGGTCTCTTGCAGAAGCTCACTGCTCACAGGGCTCCACGCTTTGCATTTACAGGAGGCAAAGTTCCTGTCTCCTTCAGCTAACGTGCACTTTCGTTTTCAGAGGGAGGTTCACTACCCTCCTCTGCACAGATGACAAGGTGACTTGTTCATCTTGTGGGTGGGCAAACAAATTACACACAGGATTGTTAGTGAAGCTTCACCTGACCTGTATCTTGATTTCTGCCAGAGTTGTGCCTGCTTTTTTCCAAATTCAGTGCCACTGCTCATAAGAAGCGCTGGATTTATGGGTATTGGAACACCTCTCATCTTAACACTGCCTAGTTTGGGTTACAGTAGGAGTCTTGGATTTGTCTCTGTTCTGTAGCACTGAAGTGTCTTCCTCCCTTGTGTCAGGGGAAGAACGAAGGCAATCCTCTCTCTCTGGGGCACTGTCTCCCATGGTACCTGAAGGGGGAGGATGCTGTGTACTCCAACATCTAGGTTGGCTTGTCAGCCAGGATTCCTGTGATTTAACTTCTTGACAGTGATGTTCACTCATGTCCTGCCACTGTCTAATGCCTTTCATTTCTTTTTGCTTTGAAATTATTTGAGGTATTTCACCTCTACTGAAATAAATATTCTATGTGACTTGAGGGATTTTACACTTAATTCAGTTTCAGATTTAGCTGGAATGTCTGAATCAAAATCACTCCACTTTAGGACGTGACTGGTATCTGAAGTGCAGCAGATAGAACGTGATTGTGCTCTGACCTCCCATCCCTGCTTGATTTGCTAGGTTTGATAGTGAGGAATAGCTAGGAGGGGATCCTCAGTCCCTTGCCTGAGGACCAGAATACCAGCTCTGGAACCTGGAACCGCAGCTCCCAGCTGCACTCTGGGAACAGTAGCCATCGTCAGTATATCTGAATATTTAACTTGAACAAGAAAATTGCTGACCTGCTCTCAGCAAATAATGCTGAGCTATAAACAACGTGTGGTTTGCTTTTTTTCAGTCAGACAGTTACTCCTTCATGGAAAGTGTCAGGCAGCTGTCTACAAGGAATAACAAATGTTATGAATGAGACACTTGCTTTAGTTTTCTTAGAGTCAGTCACTTTCTGTGGTGGTCACTTAGACTCTTAGTTCTAGAACTCGTCGTTCTAGAGAGGAAAGACTGTGTGTTCTTGGTAAGTCTGCAGCATTCACCAGTACTAAACTAACTTCAAGAGCTGGATGTTACCATTGCATTACTGTTGATTTGGGGAGCAAATCTGTAAGTGGCTCTTCTCCCCCAGTTTGGGGTTCTTATTGCATTATGAACAAAGCAGCATGCACACTAACCTGAATGCTGATTAATCCTCCTAGCTAGTGGACCTTAAGCTAGTGAACTTCTGTATAATGCAGGATGTGAAAACACAACTTCCAATTCTTGGTCTTTTCATATGCTTTCCCTTTAAGGCTGAGCAGTGACAAAAATATTAACCATTCCACTTCGACTGGGAAGGAGTGGGTTTGAACTAACTATCCTGACATTCATGGCTTCCGACTTCCAGAGTTTAGTATCTTGATTCAAGTGCTACTAAAACTCATTTCTGTTCCATCTAAAATCTGAGAACAGTAAAGGCCTAGAACTAAGCATTGAGATCAGCCCAAACCGGTATTTTCTACGAATGAAACATCTGTTCTCTCCCTCTGTCTGGGTCATGATAGGTTGTATCACACATTTCAGTACATTATCTTAATGCTGTGTTTTACATCTGTAATATTACCTTGTATTTAACTGTAGTAGTGTGGGTTCTTCACAGCAGATAACTGTGGGAGTGGCTCTTGACTTACCTTAAATGTTCAATTGTGAAAATCTTTGTTTTTTTCAAATAGACAATATAATTCATAACAGGGCTGTTTCTCAAGCCAGATACAATTAACAGCCAACTGGATCTATCCAGGGGCCTGGCCCTCCTTCAGAGTGAGCTTTATGAGTCTTACAGCTACAGCTGGTAATTTCCGTAGTAGATGATGATTTGTTTGGAAACTGTAATTAAGACAAGTGGAGGATTTGTGGAAAGGTATCTAAAAAGATTTGGCTGATTGAGATGTCTCACAGAATCAAGATGCTGCTGAATTGATGACTCGGGGAAGAATAAAATTCTTACCTAAGATACTGTCACAGCATCTCGATCAAAATGTCAGACTACGCCTATCTGAGTATTTCTTTAATGTTATATTAAACATGTTACTTTTTAACATGTCATAGAAATGTCTTTTTATCTGAGGAGCAGTAACTGACTTGCTCTCATGTTCCCATACACTTATTTGATATTGCCATACTGGGAGCTCCCTTCACAGAATCCCAGACTGGTTTGGGTTGGAAGGGACCTTGAAGATCATCTCGTTCCAACCCCCCTGCATGGGCAGGGACACTTCCCACTAGACCAGGTTGCTCAGAGCCCCACCCAACCTGCCCTGGAACACTTCCAGGGATGGGGCAGCCTTGTACATGTGCTTCTTCTATCTATGGCTGTTTCTCCTTTCTTCCCCTGCAATATCAAGTGTGTACTTAGTATGTCCTAAACATATACATTCAAATATGTACTCGACTTCTTACAAGTGAGAGCTCAGCATCTCCAAGACCTTTCATACAAGCATCAGATACAGATGGTCTAGTGGGAGGTGTCTCTGCCCATGCTGGAACTAGATGATCTCGAGGACCCCTTCCCACCCACACCATTCTGTGATTCTGTGAGAAATATGCTCTCCAGAGACTTTGTCTTAACACCTTACAAATCCATTTGCTTCCCTTGCCAAAATCTAACAGAACTGCAGCTTACCAGCTGAATCAGTGGCTCCACCCTTTCAAGCAGCGTTTCATTTTTTCTTTTGGGCTTCTCAGAGCATGTGGCTGCACAGTCTAAATCTCACTGAATTGTCTTGAATAGCGTGTAGAAACACAGAGCTGAAACTTAAAATACACTCGTGGTCTGGAAAAAAAAAATCTGCTTTTTCCCTGTTGCACAGCTTTTATTTGCAATTAAAAAGGTGGACTTCAAGCTTGACCTAACGGAAGCTCGCAGTAACAGGAAGAGTAAAATATTTGAGTGGCAGAAGCAGAAAAACCCTTCTCCCCATTGTCTCTGGTATCCATGATTCATCTGGGAAAGCCGTGATGTCCATACAGCTAAAATTCCTGTGGGCCAAGCTGTATAAATCTTAGACACCTTAAATATCTTCAGCTAAGCTGGGTAAACGCAGTCTAAAATAAAAACTAGCAGGAGCAAACCTTTGTGTAACAAACACTCATGTTCATGCTTTAAATATCAATTTGTTGGATTAAGAAGTTTGCTAGATAAAAGGAAATTGTTTTCATTCCAAGATCTTTCTGTAAGTGTAGATTCTGGTTCTCTAGTTCTGTGAAAGCTTGTTGTATTTTGCTTACATTTGCATAAATGTACAGAACACTTAAGGATTCCTTTAGCTCTTGGAGAGAACTGGGAAAGCTGAGTACTGAGTGTGTACAAAATACCCATTGGGGTCAGATCAGTGTTCTGTCTGTGGCACCAGGGAGGATGGGTGCTATTTAGAGACCAAAGCAGCACAGCTGTCAGTGGGCCATGTCCCTCCTGTTCCTCTGCCATCCACAGCACTGAGGAGAGGAACGCTGGAAGAGACATCCTTGCCTTTTCTTTCTCACATCTTTTTCAAGAAGTGTGGGTGACAAGTTCCCAAACAATGGCTTTTCCTACAGGTACCTGCACAGGATTCTTGACTGTGGGTCTTTTTTCTCCCCTTCTCCTCCCACCTTCTGGGGGAAGTCCAGAGGAGGACACAAAGATGATCCGAGGGCTGGAGCACCTCTCCTATGAAGACAGGCTGAGAGAGTTGGGGCTGTTCAGCCTGGAGAAGAGAAGGCTCCAGGGAGACCTTAGAGCACCTTCCAGTGCCTGAGGGGGCTACAGAAAAGCTGGGGGGGGATTTTTGACAGGGGCAGGGAGTGAGAGGACAAGGGGTGATGGGTCAAAACTGGAAGAGGGGAGATTTAGTTTAGACATTAGGAGGAAATTCTTTAGTGTGAGGGTGGTGAGACACTGGCCCAGGTTGCCCAGGGAAGCTGTGGCTGCCCCATCCCTGGAAGTGTTCAAGGCCAGGTTGGATGGGGGTCTGAGCAACCTGGTCTATTGGGAGGTGTCCCTGCCCATGCAGGGGGGTTGGAACTAGATGATCTTCAAGGTCCCTTCCAACTCAAACCAGTCTGTGAGTCTGTGATTTATAATATGTCATCAGTGTTAGATACCAGCAGTACCTAATATCTCATCTGCTTTTTTTCTGTGTTTTGTTGTTGGTTGTTTGTTTTTTAAACAGGAAGATAAGCAGAATTTAACTGCATTTTAGGACTTCACTCCTGATGGGCTGGATTTTGTTGTGCCAGAAGTTTTTGACTATTCACACAGTGAAAGAAGAAAAGAGCCCATGGCTTCAGAATCCATGGTTCCAGAGCAGGCAAAACAACATCTGGTAAAAGGAAAAAGGTGGCAGCAGCAGCAGCAGCAGCAGACGACCAGGTCTTCCAACAGTGACGGTGAAGATGACAGCTTTGTATTTGAAGCAAATGAGGCTTGGAAGGATTTTCATAGCTCTCTTCTTCACTTCTTTGAAGCTGGAGAGCTCTGTGATGTTACACTGAAGGTGATAGTCACACATCCATTGTGTTTACCAGTCTGAAGGTTAAGCTATGAATAAGTGTGCTGAAGGTGGCTGTGATTTTGGGCAGGGGTGTGGAAGCCACAGAATACTTGTTGCATCTGTGGCACTTCTAGATGTGCTATGGTTGTTTTTTTTCATATTTAGGAAGTTTAGAACTGAAATGGAAACACTTAAGATACTGGCAATCCAAAAGAGGGAAGTACATGACTTTCACCTCACCTAACTTGCTTTCTAAGCAAGTTCCCACAGTTGATCAGTATATGACTGTGCAGTTTCAGCTCCTTGTAGCCTCTTTGTTCTCACACACTTGAATCCCCAATTTTATCTCTATTCTCGCATTCTTTGTTGCTGTGCTAGATCTTTCCTGGCAAACAGGATTCCTGGAACAACTCTAACTTCCAGCATTCTCAAAGTAAAAAAAAACCCGAAACCCAGACAATTGTGTTCAAAGAGTAAAGGAGGAGGATACCAGTTCCATGTTTCTGGCATAGCATTGCTTTACTGCAGTCTTTGTATATTTTTATACCCTGATGACAATCAATTCATAGCTAGCATCCAAAACGCTGGTGGTCAGCACCTACAAATACTAAGTATTGCTTAGCTAGACATCTTAGTAGTGCAAGATAGTTAATTAAGAAGAAGACATTAGGTGTGGCTGCTATACCAAGAATGACATGTGCTTTTGGGAGAAATGGTTTGCCTAGCACTTTTACTATTAGATATTAACAGATATTGACAGATGTGGGTCCCTGGTGCCCCCTCAGAAGGCATCATCTTTCTAAAATACTTGGGAGACAATGAAATCTCTGAGGGGAAGAGGGTTTCTGTCCCTTCCACCCTGGACAACAGGAGCAGAGTAAGAAAGAATATTTTTCTGTTCTTCTTCACAGCAGATGTTAAGTTGCCTGTCACCAGGCATTGAGGAGTCACAGAATCATAGAGTAGTTTGGGTTGGCACAGACCTTAAAGATCATCTAGTTCAGACCCCCTTGTCATGGGCAGAGACACCTGCCAGTAGACCAGGTTGCTCGGAGCCCCATCCAGCCTGGCCCTAAACACTTCTAGTGAGTGGGCATCCACAACTTCTCTGGGAAACCTGTTCCAGTGTCTTACCTTCCTCACTGTGAAGAATTTCTCTTTCATATCTAATCTAAACCCACACTTCTTTTGATGCAGCCCAGGACACGGTTGGTTTCTGGGCTCCAGCTCACATTGCCGGCTCATGTTGAGCTTCTCATCAACCAGCACCCTCAGGTCCTTCTCCTCAGGACTGGTCCCAGTCCATTCTCCACCCAGCCTGTATTTGTGCTTGGCCTTTCCCCAACTCGTGTAGAACCTTGCCCTTGTGCCAAGGAGGCACTAGATGCAGCAGCAGATGGCTCCTAACAGGTGAGTTGATGCTCCTAGGACACTGTATGACAATACTGAAGCTGCTCCAGACAGCACAAGAGCCATGAAACAGACCTTGCCTGAGGGATCATCATCATCAGGTCTTTTTGCATGTCATTTTAAAAGGTGTTTTGGGGAAGAAGGTTCTTTTCAGAACTCTTTAACAACCATCCTGTTCCATTTTCTTGACTTAATCCTCTCCTTTCCACCCACCTTTGCAAAAAAGAGAGAGAGTTAAACACATATTCCTGCTAGGGAAGCTTGTCTTGGAAAATACACTTCATGTGGCTGCAGTTTAAGTTTCCCTAAGTCAGGCTTCTATCAGTGTTCACAGATTCACAGAATCATCCTGTTTGGAAAAGACCTCGACCATCAAGTCTGACCATAACCTAAGTCCACCCACCATAACGTTTATCTGCCCATTCAGTGCTTAAATTGTGTCCCTAAGCACCACATCTCTACATTTTTTAAACATTTCCAGAGATAGTGACTCCACCACCTCCCGGGGCAGCCTGTTCCAGTGTCCAACCACTCTGTCAGTAAAGAAATTCTTTCTAATGTCCAGCCTAATTCTCCCCCGGCACAAGTTCTGGCCATTCCTTCTCATCCTGTCATTATTCACTGGAGAGAAGAGACCAACTCCCACCTTCCTACAACCTCCTTTCAGGTTGTTGTAGAGAGCAATGAGGTCACCCCTCAGCCTCCTCTTCAAACTAAACCACCCCAGTTCCCTCAGCCTCTCCTTGTAGGACTTGTCCTCCAGGCCTTTCACCAGCCTGGTAGCTCTTCTCTGGACACGCTCCAGTAGCTCGACATCCTTCTGGTAGTGAGGGGCCCAGAACTGCACACAGTGTTCAAGGTGAGGTCTCACCAAGGTCGAGTACAGAGGCACAGTCACCTCTCTACTCCTGCTGGCCACACTATTCCTGATGCAGGCCAGGATGCTGTTGGCCTTCTTGGCCACACTGCTGGCTCATGTTAAGTCAGCTGTCAACCAGCACCCCCAGGTCCTTCTCCACCCTGGAGCTTTCCAACCCCTCATCCCCAAGCCTGTAGCTTTGCAAGGGGTTGTTGTGACCGAAGCACAGGACCCAGCCCTTGGCCTTGTTAAACCTCATGCAATTGGCCTTGGCCCATCGGTCCAGCCTGTCCAGGCCTCTCTGCAGAGCCTTCCTACCCTCAAGCAAGTTGACACTTCCCCCCAGTTTAGTGTCATCTGCAAACTTACTTAGGAAGGGCTCAATTCCCTCATCTAGATCATTAATAAAGGTATTGAACGGGACTGCACCCAAAACTGAGCCCTGGGGGACACCACTGGTGACCAGCCACCAACTGGATCCAACCCCCTTCACTATAACCCCCTTCTCTGGGCTCAGCCAGCCAGCCAGCCAGCTTGTTACCCAGCAGAAGTGCACCTGTGTACTCTCCATGTGCCTCCAGTTTCTCCAGGAGAATGCTGTGGGAGACTGTTAATGGCTTTAGCAAAGTCTAGATAGACAACGTCCACAGCTCTTCCCTCATCCACCACTCTGGTCACCTGAGCATAGGAGGAGGTAAGGTTAGTCAAGCAGGATGTAACCTATGGAGGCTACAGCAACCCATGGACATCTTACTTGAAGGCTCCCTAAATAAGTGTTTCCACATAACTGATACCTGTACCTTGAACGAGAATTTTCTGGAGAACTTGTTTTTTCTTTTTGGTGCTCAGGCATGTTTTAAAAATCATTGCTTCTTGCTGAACTTCGTTTTTGTGCATGACTTCTGATGGTGAGGAACTTGGGCCCTGCTGCTATCAGAACAATTATTGATGAGCTGCTGGCTCTCAGAATATGATTGTATCTATGTGATAGTAACTGGAGGGGAGCTTTGATTCTCAAATGCCAAGAACATGCTAAAATATTTAAAACTAGGCAGATTAGAGCAAAACAGTGAAGCCATCTAATTAAAGAGAGATTTAATTAGAGAGTGGGATGATGGGCATAAAACAAAGGTAGGAATGGCCTTGGAGCTTTCCCTGATGAAGCAGTCCAGCTGGTAGCATCTTTTTGCTTCAGTACCATAATTAGTTGAAGTGCTGACACTAACAGTGATGAACTGTGGGAGCACACAGGGAGACTTCCTCTGCTCCATAGAGTTAAGTTCTGGAATTTCAGAAATCACATTATTTGGCTTGTAATTCACGCTATGTAGTTCAGAACAACACTAAAAGCAGGAATTGTACTGCTACTGTGATAGGAACAGCTCCCTGTTAGAAGGCAGAGTGGCAGGTAGACAGCACCTGCTTTTCTGCTAGTGGTTGCTTTTTTTTGTTCTTTCTGTAGGTTTGGGAATTATTCCTTCTGGAGTGATCTAATGAACTCACACTGAAACATCCACCTTTTCCTCTCTTAGTCTGTGCACTCTCTTGTGTGGACTCAACTTACTGCCCACCAGGCAGGTTGCACTTGTGTTGATACTGCACAGTTTTTAAAATGGTGGTGCAGTTGTATATTGAAGGAGAGTTAGAATAACTACAAATTATTCTTTTATGATTTAATTTCCCTTTTTAAAAATTTATTTGTTTAAGTACAAGACAGCTCACTGTTACACCTTCATCTAAAAATGAAGATGTAATGCGAGTCTGTCAGGGAAACTGGGTCTTAACTTGGCCAGACCTTTAGTGTAGTTAGTACAGACTGCAGAATGACACAGGCTGTAAGAAAGCACACCTGTAACACAATTTAGTAGTGGATTGTTCATTTACTTTCAGTATTTATATTCATCTAACTGAATTCTAGAGTTTTACAAGTGAAAACACTTACTTTGTGCTTTCTGATCCCCCATATCCACAGAGAGCATGATATTTTTTGTGGTGAAACAGCTTCTGAAACTCTTGAATACTTTTAATAATCACTAATAGCTGCTATTGCTTTTGTTTTACCTTTTTCTTCTATAACCAGTGTTATCAACTCCTCAGAAGTAGTAAAAGCTCAGAGGTTTTAAATTAAGCAGTCTAAACATGTCACTTGACAATTCCCACCCCCTCAAAGTGTCTAAATACACACCAACCAAACAAGCCGAGCAGTCTCCTGCTGTCTCCAAGGTGCATCTAAAACAGTCCTACCCATGTTTAGTTTCAAAAAATATAACAAGGCTGTTAAAGAAGAGCACATTCAGTGCATCAGTGCTATTACTTGGTCTTACAGCCTTGCCCTACTCTGGAGGCCAAGTGAACAACTCGGATGTGCTTGGGATGCATTGATCTAGCATCAGAAGGCCAGGGCAAACAGTTAATTTGTTTGAACAAAATGCAGTAGCTCAGAGCATATCAGGTTCAGAATTCTTATTTCAGCTCAACTGCCCCTCCTTTTGTAGCTGCAACTGACATGCCAGTAAGAGCTTGGGGTTTTATGTTCTTTCCTTTTTCAGGTTGGTTCGAAGCTTATCTCCTGCCACAAACTGGTGCTAGCCTGTGTCATCCCTTACTTCAGAGCCATGTTTCTGTCAGAAATGGCTGAGGCCAAGCAGACGTTGATTGAGATCAGGGACTTCGATGGCGACGCGATAGAGGACCTGGTGAAGTTTGTGTACTCCTCCCGGCTCACTCTGACAGTGGATAACGTCCAGCCTCTCTTGTATGCTGCTTGCATTCTCCAGGTGGAACTGGTGGCAAAGGCGTGCTGTGAATACATGAAGCTGCACTTCCATCCCTCCAACTGCCTGGCAGTCAGGGCATTTGCAGAGAGCCACAACCGCATTGACCTGATGGCCATGGCCGACCAGTACGCCTGCGAACACTTCACTGAGGTGGTCGAGTGCGAAGACTTTGTCAGCGTGTCACCACAGCACCTCCATAAACTCCTGTCCTCCAGTGACCTGAACATCGACAATGAAAAGCAAGTTTACCACGCTGCTGTCAAGTGGCTGCTGGCCAATCCACAGCACCACACCATGTGGCTGGATGAAATACTGGCACAGGTAGGACAGAGCTAGCCATTGCATGCCCATCACCCACTGCTGTAGCTGGATAGCCTACTTGGGTGGATCTCAAGATGAAAAACTGCCTCAGCAGTTGGTGCCTCACCTGGTGTTCTCAGCTGAGTTGACAGGGGAGGCAGGTGAGATCTCCTGAGTATCAGGAAGAAGTCATCTTCTCCAGTTTCGGTACTCACTTGTAGCTAGGGCGCCAAGAGAAAGGTGGATCTGTGTTAGAACACAAACTTCTCAGATGTAGACAAAGCCATCACTTCACTTGGTTTGGTACAACCACAGCCTGAAATGCTCACTTCCCTCAGTGGGAAGTAATTGTGCTTAAGAAAGGAGAGGCAAGGATTTTACACAGGGCCAGGAAAGTAAAGCTGTACTGAAGATGTGTCACATGAAGTCATGCTACTTGTAGAATATTCAGTGTATTTAATTAACAAAAGAGCAAGATGTCCAAACCATTCTGACTGTGTTAGCACTACAAGCAGGGTAGGAAACATAAGCTCAACCCTTAAATACTCACTAGACAAGCACTGCTAGTCATCTGTAGGATCTGAAAGGAGTTTGCAGTTTAAGTGTGTAGGCTTGATGCAAGTCCACTGCTTCTGAAAGAAACACAGCTGTCAAGAGGTGTCTCAGATGGACAAGCTGAACTTTTTAACACCCACTGGACCTCCTCCTGTCACAGTGCTAGGTACTCCAGTTCATCAAGCTCCAGATGTGCTGGTTTTGGGAGTTTAAAATGAAGTACTTGAGCCAGGTCTGGCTAACCTGTGCTGGGGGAGGAGCACACCATGCACTGCAAAACATCCCATGCATCTTACCAGGTAGGATCAACTGGACTGTTTTAGTTGTCACTCCACTCCAACTTCAATATTTTGCAATTGGCAGAAATACCAATACTTGCGTCATGTGAGTAACAAGAGGTCCACTAACCTGCTGCTGTCATAGTCTGCATGCCTCATTTTTCACATTTCCTGGTAAAAGATGGCACCTCTTGATTAACCGTCTTCCAAAAACCTTCTCTCACATAGACTAGCATGAGGGTCTTGGGACAAACAGGCAGTATTACTTGAGATTTAGGAAAATAGGTTTGATTGTCCACTTGTGTTAGCAAGTTACCGGCTATATTCTATTTGTGGAAACCAGAATCTAGAACGAGGCAATGCAAAAACCTAAACACCTGCCTGTAAAAATGAGTTATTTGCCAGAGTATATGAAGCCATTAGTTGATTTGGAAAAACAGGACATCATAATCAGCCTTACAGGTTTTGCTGTTATAATGAGGTTCTGCATTTGCCAGCCTTGAGTTCTTCCCCCACCGCTAACTTCATGAGTCAATTAGTAGGGCTACAGTGCTGCTTTTCATCAGCCTAAAATAAGCCAAGCCAAAGTCAAGGAAGAAATGGGACTGAAAGCAAGTGGCTAATGAAGAACTAGTAGAGATATGTGCTTACTTAGGAGCAGGACACTCAGGTATAGAACAGCACCATCCTGCAGCTCTCAGAAGCATTAGAGATACCAGAGTTCTTCACCATGGCTGCTGAGCTCACTGGGAGCTGCTTGAGAGTGCTGATTCCAACCTTAGGAAGTCAGAGGGTGGTTTTACTTCAGTTCCTCCCTGCTAACACCTGTCCCCACCTTTGTGTCCGATTGTACTTCATATTCCTTAGCCTCTCTCAAGGACAAAGAGAAGTTTGCTGAAAGGAATGGCTGTGAGGAGGAGGACATCACAAGGCAGTCTTGTCGAGGCTGACCTTGTTCCCGATGTGCCCCACCACCAGGGATTGCTCTGGGCAGTGACTGCCTGTAGCCTCACCCAGAAACAAAACTCTATTCCTCAGTCCACTCACCAGCTCTCTTCTGTGGAAATACAGGAAGGATTTGGGGAAGGCAACAACTTGCTCTCCACCTGATTTTTCTTTTTTTTTTTAATCACAGCATTTCTCCTTTCTCAGCTCAGCCTGAGCAGAGGAGAATTCTCCACTGCTGCATAAACACCAATCGTTGTAGCAAATATTGGTCACTAAACAGAACTGGTCGTTTTTCTGTTATGCTGGGGAAAAGAAATCCCAAGAGACAACTACAAAAGCCACTCTTTTCAGGGAAGAAGTTGGGGGTGGCAGCTGGCTCAGAAGCTGCTCTCTGTTCTGGGTGTGTCGCTGTGAACGGTGAGACTCAGTTCAGCCAGTTACTCCAACTGTCTTCATTTCTGTCAGGTACGGCTGCCTCTCTTGCCCATTTGTTTCCTTATGGGTGTTGTGGCCAAGGAAGAGATGGTCAAGCAGAATCTAAAATGTAGGGATTTGCTGGATGAAGCAAGGAACTACCACCTTCACCTGAGCAGCAGGGCAGTGCCAGACTTTGAGTACTCCATTCGCACAACACCAAGGAAGCAGACTGCTGGTAATTAAATGTGTGTCTGATTATCCAGTAGGGAGTGGTGTGGAGGAAAAGGTGGCTTGGTATAAATGGTTGTTAATGACTTAATGCAGGAGTGGGAAAGCCACTGTGTACCTCTCTGGTAATTAGGTCATGTGTTGTGTTTCCCTAGCAGAACTTTAGCAGTCATTTTCTGTCTTCAAAGCATTATTTACTTATCCTGATTGGCTCTCTCTCTAGTAAGTGTAGAACTGTTAAGTATGTTACATGCAGGCAGCACACCCAAAGCTACACCAAAGCCAGTGGACACTTAGCTTCTAGTGTGAGAAGGTTGAGCTGACTTGTCAACTCTTGGGCTTACCTACACCAGAAGCAAGTGATGAATATCAGACTGGAAATCCTAATGTTTATATTGTTATATTTAACAATCTGTTTAGCTTCCTAAGCAAAAATAATCACAAGTAATGTTTAAAATCAGCATTGTTTTTGCAAGAGCAAAAGAGATAGTTAATAACCAGAGCAGCTTGCCATGCACAGCCCAAAATCCAGCATCCAGTTATGCAGGGCCATGACTGTGCCCCTTGAAGACCCAAGTGACTTTGGGACTCCATAGTTTTCTGTTCACTCTGCTGTGCAACTTGATCCCCCAGGTTCTTGCTAGGTTTCTGGAAACCTCTGATGTCTCCCTCAGGTGTCCTGTTCTGTGTGGGTGGCAGAGGTGGATCTGGGGACCCGTTTCGCAGCATTGAATGTTACTGTGTCAGTAAAAACAACTGGTTCTTCGGCCCTGAGATGAACAGCAGGAGAAGGCACGTGGGGGTGATCTCTGTGGGAGGTCAGTAAACCTATTCAAGCCACCACATTAAAAAGGCACTTGTTTCCTCCTTGTACTAGAATTGTTACTTTTACTATAAATCTGTCTTGCAATGGCTTAACTGTTGGATATTCTTCATTTTAGTAAAGTGAAGGGTTTTCTGATTCTGAAACCATCTGAGAGCAAGCTTATGGAAAAGACAGTACTGCAGGCTGAGAGAGCTAGGGTTAGTCAGCCTGCAAGAGGCTCTGGGGAAACCTTCCTGCAGCCTTTCAGTACCTAGAAGGAGCTTAAGAAAAACAGGACAGACTTCTTAGCAGGGCCTGTTGCCCCTGGCAAGGGGTGATGGTTTTAAACTCCCAGTAGATTTAGCCTAGATACAAGGAAAACATTCTTTTATAGTGAGGGTGATGAGACAGTGGAACAGGTTGCCCAGAGAGGTGGTGGATGCCCTGTCCCAGGAAATGTTGAAGGGCAGGTTGGATCGGGCTCTGAGCAACCTAAGCTAGTTGAAGATCTGACTGCAGGGGAGGCTAGACTAGGTGACCTTGAAAGGTCGCTTCCAACCCCAGCTATTCTACAGCCTCTTGTCTTAATAGCTGATTTTAATCCATTTAGAAAACATGGCTTTACATAGCAGTCACCCAGAACTTGCTAGTACCCATACCCTTCATACTTAAACCATACAGCCACTAAGACCATAACTCTTCCAAGAGCAGACCTACCTTTATTTTTGGGTCTCCTGCCTCCAGAAACCAGGTCTGCGCAGTCCAAAGCAGTTGACCACCCGTGATGCCATTTCTCTTTGTACATGGTAGAACTTGTGTTACTGCAGCAGAAGAGAGATCTTCTTTGACCTTTTTTGGTTGAGTCCTGCATATACAAAAATAAAGTATATACTTATGAAATCCTGATATTGGAAACATGCAGAAGCTTCCATCTTTAAGCTTTTTACCTCCACATAGGCAGGGATATTACAGAAAACTGAAACACTGCCAAGCCACCTTGGTACTGAAAGATGCACATGTGTTTCAGGTAAAGTCTATGCAGTAGGAGGACATGATGGAAATGAACACTTGGGAAGCATGGAAGTATTTGATCCTCTCACAAACAAGTGGATGATGAAGGCATCAATGAACACCAAGAGGTAAGTTGACTGTGGCCCCAAATTTAAGTCCTAGCCTGTCACATATCATTTCTTGCCGTTGCTGAAGAACATGTCTGTCCTGCCTTTAGTTGGGTTTCCAAACTGTGGTATTTTTAGGAGTGTTATTTTCCTATTTTGGGACTTCATGCTGTCAATCATCCTTATTTACTGTCTGCAAAGCAAACACAAATATCCACCACGTACTGGCAGACATCACAGATGTGCACAAAGATGAGTGTCTCTTGCTAGAAGGACTGCAGTGCATACCTGCATAATGCACCTCTCTAGGGAGGGGGATTCTGTGAGTGACCCCATCTTCCTCTTTAGGAGAGGAATCGCTCTGGCCTCCCTGGGTGGCCCCGTTTATGCCATTGGAGGGCTGGATGACAACACCTGCTTCAGCGACGTGGAACGATACGACATTGACTCTGACCGCTGGAGCACGGTTGCCCCCATGAACACTCCCAGGGGAGGAGTTGGCTCCGTAGCCCTCATGGTAAGGGACTGTTTCCCCCCAAGTAAGGGCTGGCTGAGAATCAGACCTGCTTTTCAAGCTGCTTCTAGACAGCAGAAGACAAGATTTTTAACAAAGTGCAGCTGATGGGTCTGAGCCCCTCGAGTCATCCAAATGCTGTGGAACTGCACAGGGTGAGGGCATGAACAATAATCCTCATACCAAAGAGAACTGCACTGCTTTTCAACACTATTTGAGGCTCTGGGTACAAGTACCAGGACCCTTCTAACACCACCAGGCTTCATGTCTTCTTCAGAAGTTTGTCACTACGTTTACAACTTCTGAAGGCACCTGCACTTTCACCCCCCTGTCACCAGGTATACTTAGCAAACTGCCTGCAACACTACATGGCTTTTTTACTTCCTTAATATGAAGATCTAACAAGTTAAGTCTGTTGTTGCAATTCTTACATGAATTAAATAATTAGGACCTTATGGATACACCATTTTTCCCCCTGTAACTTTAACAGTGCTTATGAAAAGCTGAGTAAATACTTGACAAATAATCTCTACCTATACAACTGCTTTCCAGAGTCATGTCTATGCTGTGGGTGGCAATGATGGGGTAGCATCTCTTTCCAGCGTGGAGAAATATGATCCCCATCTGGACAAGTGGATAGAAGTCAAAGAGATGGGTCAGCGAAGAGCTGGCAATGGGGTCAGCGAGCTCCAGGGCTGCTTGTACGTGGTGGGTGAGTAGGCATGTGGCATTTGGTCGTGCTATCTCTGCCAAGGAATGGCCTTTGGAGGAGGCTGTTGTTGCTCAAGGAACTGAGGAAGAAATACACCTGACCTGTGCTTTGTGCTCTCGAGCAGGAGAAGAAAGCAAGCACAACCAGGCCATGTTAGTCTGAGATACAAAGCAGTTCCTAACCCACATTTCAGGAGGCCTGCACTGTTCAGAACACTATGTTGCAAGTCCTCTCAAGACTCACTAACTTCGAGTTTCCTTTTATCAAAATTAGTCTTAAATTCACACACTTGTAAAGCACTCTGGGTCTGTTCTGAGTGTAGACAAGAGCAGTTTTTTCACATGGTGATGAAACTTAGTCCACAGCTGGTTGCCCTAGGCCTGTCTTGCAAGGTAGAGCAGAACATTTACCTTCTTTCCTAAGGGAGGAAGATGCCAGGTGGGCTGTAGTGGTGGCTGCAGAGCTCTGCCTTGTTGGGGTTGAACTCCAGCCAACACTGAGCACCACCCTTCCCCAGTGGTATGGGAAGGAGGAAAAATTAAATCTCATGGGTTGAGGTAAAAACAGTTAAAGGGAACAAAAAAAACATCATAATAGAATATATAAAACATGTGACACAGCACAACTGCTCACCACCCACTGACTCATGCCCAGCTAGTTCCCAAGCAGTGATTCCCCTCAGCCAACTCCCCCCCAGTTCACATCCTATGGGATGGAGGGTCCCTTTGGTCAGCTGTCCTGCCTATGCTCCCTCTCAGGTTTTTGTACACCTCCTCAAGCAGCAGAGCATGGGAAGCCCAAAGTCCTTGACTTAGTACAAGCATTCCTTGGCAAAACTAAAATACCAAGGAGTGTTATCAACATTCTTCTCATACTGACCCGAAAACAAAGCACTAAACAAGCTGCTAGGAAGAAAATGAACTCTGTCCTGGCCAAAACCAGCACACTGGTATATCATAAGTGATCAAAAAAGCTCCAAGTAAATGTTGCTCTGACAGCTGCCCCAGCAAGGGGAACACATCACTGAAGGACTTATACTTGAGGACCTTTTTTCCCAATTAAGTATTCAGCAATGCTGTAACTGGCAAACACAATGAAGTGTTTGGCTTAAGGCAGAATGTAAGGTCAGAACCATCCTTTTGCTGGTCTCAGGTTTGTTTTCTATTCCAAATTCGAAACACTTCCATTATAACCACACAAAGCATGAATAGAAGGGAAAAAAGAGTGATACCTCTCCTTGCAACTTGAGTAGAAGCAAACTGTCACTCTTGGTCAAGTTAGATGACTTATTAGGAGCTTGAAAAATTCATGTGAAGAAATGGAACTGGACACTAACCCACTGAGAACAGCCTGATAACACCTGTCTGGGTTTCACCAGTGGCTAGAACTGATAACATGCTGATGTCTTTGCAGGTGGCTTTGATGACAACTCCCCCCTGAGCTCAGTGGAGAGGTTTGACCCCCGAAATAACAAGTGGGAGTACATGGCAGAGCTGACCACTCCCAGGGGGGGCGTGGGCATAGCCACCCTGATGGGCAAAATCTTTGCAGTTGGAGGTCATAATGGCAATGCCTACCTGAACACAGTGGAAGCCTTTGATCCCATAGGGAATAGGTAATGTACATGGTTTTATCTGCATTCCTAAGGCAGTAGAATGAAAGCACAACATAACAGCGCTGGTGTGCAGCACAAGTCTGTTGTTTCCTGGTAGTAATTAAGTAGTAAGCATGGCTAGAAAGGCAGGAGAGCTGCTTCTGCCACTAGTTCTTGTAAACTTTGAAGCATGTCCCCTCCATCCTTTGTCCTTCATTCCTTAAAAACCTACATTCTTCTGGTTGTTTCTGATTTCACACTGAATTTACCAGAGAAATAGTCAGAATAAACTAGCAGAGTGTGGTTTTGTGCAGAGCAAGCAGCTGGGCTGTACAGTGGTGTTCCAGACAGAAGAGAAATACTTTCAAGTTGCCTGGGACAGGAACTTACTCTTTTGTCTCTCTGCCATCTTCTTCAGGTGGGAGCTGGTGGGCTCCGTGTCCCACTGCAGGGCAGGGGCAGGTGTGGCTGTCTGCTCTTGTCTCAGCAGCCAGATCCGGGACGTGGGACAAGGATCCAGCAACGTCGTTGACTGCATGTGAGCTCTGCTGCCTCCTCCCAAGTCCTGAGGAATAACAGCAAGGAGGCACCGTGGAGCTTTTACACACCTTGTTTTGTGTGGTATGTGAAGAAATAAAACCAGCGCATTTTCTGTCTAAAATGTTCCCTGCTGCAACTGTAAAGCTTTTGGTGGCTTTTCTGTCAGAAGTGATAGAGACAAGCCTGTGAAAACATGGAATTAAAAGGGTGACTCCCAGGAGAAAACCTACCAAGAGCTGCAACAATCCCATTTTGGAGAAACAGTCATTTTAGAATCCTTTGAGGCAGCTGTTGCAGGGATTCACTACTGAACTGTGAACCAGGCATGGGGTGAGGAGAGAGAGACCAGCAGTTGGTACTGATGAACCTTACCCAAGGGCCCTGCCTCTGTGTTCTGGAGGGCTCGAGTGCCATTCAGTGGCATTCACTTCCAGGAATGTATCCCTAAACATTTATTGATTGTACAACAGCTGTGTAACAGTTTTAGAAGCTAACAACATCCCTGTTGCACACCAAGATAGCAGGAACAGACAAGTGTCACTGCCCACTTCCCAAGGGACTGCTGGCAGCAGTGGGAATTGTAGGTACTTGGGCTGAAACCTGTCTCTCAAAGCCCTTTCTCTAGCTAATACACTTCTAAAAAGCCACAGAGATTCTCAACCTGAGTTTAGTCACTGGAATACTGGACTTTGCAAGTCTTGAATGAAATTTGTAGTAACTACCTCTCCTCAAAAGGCAAGTTGCTGTCAACAAGTCACTTCTGAAGCAACCACTGTAATTTGTAGTGGAAAATGAAGGCTTCGGTGGTGTCTGAATCACCATTTTTATGACATGGAGACACACAATAAAAGTCAGTGTTCTGTAAAGGCTTTTAAATACAACTCTATGAGAGGAGCTCTCCCATGTCAGTACCTAGCAGCAACTCTGTGGTAATTCTAGAAATACTGGCTCTTCTAAGATAGGTCTCAAAAGAGGTAGATTACTTAAAGCTTACATAAACCAAAGAGAAGACAACAAAAAGAATTGGAAAAAAACCAGTACTTACATCAAAACCTGAAGCAGGAACTTCACAGCCCTGTGCACAGATGCATCTTGTTAGAAAACCCTGAATTTCAGGTCAAGCCCAGCTGGAAGGACTGCAGATTCCTGCTCCTTCATCACCTTGAACAGGCCAAAAGAGACCATCCTTTGTGACCAAAGTTGCACCTTACCAGGTTGTTCCAGGTGAGCAGGGAGAGCAGCAAACTTCCCTGCATTCAGTTCCAGGGGAGAGAGACAACAGGACAAGCACAAGGCACAGCCACGTTAGTTGTCAAGTTCCCATCATTTAGCTTTTCCATTGGCTTGGACTTGGGTAGCACCCAGGGACTAAGTGAAGGGTACTGTAAATTATGGAACATTGCAATAAAACATTTGTACTTCAGCACACCGTGTCTGGAGCATCACTGGAGCCTGCTGTTGTGGGGAAACACTACAGCTTGGAGTGGATTTGGTTTCTGCAGAGTGTCATTAAAACCCTGTGTGACCCCTGTGAGCTGTACCAAGGATGTGGCCACCCTTGTGGTACTTCTGGCTCTTTATCTGCCTAGGAGGGGTGGAAAGAAAGTGCAGCTTCCCTCTCCGGAACCAAACAGGTTCTCTTCTGGATGTCCTGGCTTACAAGAACACTTTTCCACAAACACTGGTTGTGAAGCCAGATGCTGCTGTTGTATTTTGGGTCCCACCCCTGCTCCCCAGCCACTCCAGCAGCTTGTGTGTTCAGGCTCCTGGAACCACGTTCCTAAGGGCTGGCAGGAGAACTGCAAGGCAGGTTTTGAAGGGAACAGCCCTGTTGCCAGTAGAGTGGTCTCCACATTGTTCATCTTGGATAGACTAGAACTACAAAGACTTTGTGCAGAACTGTTTTTAGCAACACTATTGCTGGAAGTGTGATAATGATGGCAATATGTGAAACAAGTAGAGGATCACTGTAGCAACAAACTAATGACTTACCTGCATGTAAAGCTGTTAGACTGAACACCAGCAAACTCCTTTTTCTTCTTCCAGTACTGGCAACAGGATAAAGATAACCAAAAAATATCCTGAAAGAGAGCAGCCCAGCCTGGTTCCCCGGGGAGAGGCAGCCCTCTAGTGGCAGCAGCCCTCACTCCCACTGCATCTTCTCTTTTAAAACTAAACCTGGCATTTGTCAGAGCAAAGTCTTTTTAACATGCAGGGTCATTGCATCTTTGCTGCCACACATGATGCATGTCTCATGCCCAGTATGGAATCAGAACTGCTTCCATTAAGGTTGAAAAGCCTTGACCTCACCCATCAAAGTCACCATAAACCCAGAGATGTCTGGTAGCACATCTTTAAACACAAAGACTCAAGTGTGGTGGCAGTTACTCACATCCAAGCTTCCAGCCTGCTGATTGAACCCATGACATGGGTTTCTGGGAGGAGCAGCAAGACCAGGCTCCAGACCATGCCTGACCAGCCCCCTTGGCCACCTATCTCCAGCCACGTGTGAAGGCAGATGCTCACAAGTCACCCCGCTGGTCCCCTCAGCCCCTGGGGACACATGTGCCTTCCCAGCTCAGCTCTCCGGGAGGCAAGTGTGAGAATTTGTTCCTACTGCCACAGTTTTGAACACTGTAAGACTGCTCCTTTCACCCAAGGCAGCTCCTACCTCCTAATGGTGCCTGCAGCAAAACTGGCTGGATGACACATCCTGCTACATGTGGAGAGAGGGCTTTGGAAGGTACAGCTTGTGCAGGCATTACAATGTAAATACAACAGGTGGGTGCACTCTCAGCTCTACCAGAAAGACTACAGCCCTTCCTCCTGCTGCTGGACACACCGGTGAGAGAAGATGGTTCCACTGCAATCTCTGCCTCCAGAGGGGGATGCAGCCCTGCCAAAACCCAAGCCTCCGCAGAGGGTGTTTAACCAACATGCCAGGCAACCAACCACCCGCGGCTGAAGCAGGTGACCATGATCCCAGCCAGACACTGGAGGGATCCCGGGTCTGTTTGCACGATCCGGGAGCAGTTATTGCAGTGTTGGTAACCCTTGCAGCACCCACACATCTAGGGCAGATGGAACACATCAGAAGCCACTTATTCATCAAACACAAGGAACTTCTCTTGCTCATGAAGCAGTAGCATGTTTTTCAGAGCAGAGGGAAGGTAGATACAAGCACAATCGCTGTCAGCATGACTGGCAGCAGATTCTGAAACCAGCAGTCAAGCTCAACAGCTTCTGTGCTCCATCCCACTGCATTCCAGTGCCAGCAATAGGGACGCAGACAGCCCAGCAGCCATCAGGAACCCTTATGAGCTCGTCTTGCTGCTCTGAACCCTTGTGTGCACCAGGCTGCCCTCCTGCATCCCAGCTAGACAGCCTCACTTCTGTCTCCTACCTCCGCTTGCCACATTTTGGCTCTGGAGTGATTCCATCTCTTTTAGGAGTTGGAAATTAACTGCATGAGAACATTCATGTCAACAGACAAAAGCAGCTACAAACAGCCAAAAGTGAGGAGTAAGGGGCAGGCCTTACCAGCTCAGGAAAGAAAACTCCTGAGTACCTAAAAGTTTGTTTCAAGGTCAAATGGAGGACTCAGAATGCAACACTGACAGCAACTCCAGCACACAACTGCTCTGAACCACAATGAGAAGAAAAGTGGTTGTGCTCACCTCATGGGCTGCACATCCAGTCTGCTGAGGCAGGTGTGGGATGCTCAGGGTGACAGGACCTTGGCTCCAACACCAAATGACACTGAGGTTCATCTTACAAACAAGGTGATAAAAACTAAGCCAATTTAGTTCAAGCTTAATTAGAACAAATGCCTAGAAAACTCTAACTCCAGATCACTCCTGCAGTTAAATAGGCCTTTTCACCTTCATTTAGGCTGATACTGCTTTGAAAACTTCTCAACACTGCTACACTGCACTGTTTGGCAAACCCAAGTACTTCATTCCAGATGCTCCACTTCGACATCTTGTTGGCTGCTTTTCCCACATGTGGATTTGTTTTCTGACCCTTTGCATGGCCTCTGGAGCAGCCCTGCCACCTGGCACCTTCCCACAGAAGAATTTCTCTGATGCTCATTAAATTAATGGCCCTGAAAATTAATATTCAGATCAGGCATCTATGCAGCTGTAGCTGTTTCTGGGAGTGGCAGTGAAGTGAAGCTCTGCTAACACAGCCAACAAGGAGATGTTTGTCTTCTTGACAAGGAAGACTTAACTCAGGCCAAGAAATACCTTAACAAAATTTCTTCCCCTACACACATTTTCCAGGCAAGAAAGCAAAACAGAACAGTGAAATCCAGCACAGCTACCTCAGCACAGGCTGCTGGGAGGAAGTGATTGCAAATCCATGCCCTGTTGTGACCCAGTCAGAGTCAGATCTCAACTGAGCAGCTGCCAGATGAAGCAAACAGCACATAACAGCTGTGATCCAACTGCATTCAAACACCACCTTGTCTTGGCACATTGTGCCACATGGCATCTTGCTTCTCCAGCTTCTCACTTCTCTTTTGGCTGCCAACTCCCTTGGCCAAAATCTTGGGTCGAAGCAAGAAAGGACAGGAATGGAAGGGCAGAGCAAAACAACCCTCTTTTCTTCCCATCCTCCATGGACATCCTAGCTGTTCTTCCTACTGCCATTTGGGTCCCAAGATCTTCCTTTTACCTCCAAGAGACCACCATGCCTCTCTCTTCCCTCTTCGTTTTCTAGCCTGTCACACCTCGCTCTGCTTCCTCCCAACTGATTCCCTTGCTTTTCATCATTCTTCACCCACTGTCCCACTTGGGACAGTAAAACATGCCCCTGTCTGGGGCAAAATAAATTAAGGAAGGAGCTTGGGAGTGGAAGTAAGAGCCCATGTTTGCGTGCCTGACAGCTCATTCTATAAGCTAAATCAGTGGTGAACATTGCTACCTAAACAGGACTCAAAGTGAAGGTAAAGAACATACTCCCAAGCATACATACACTTCTGTTATGTTACAAGATGTCAACTTAAAATACCATATAAAACTGTTACCATGTCCTGTGCCCTGGAGAAGATGTAAGAAGCAGGTCAAGTAGTAAGAGTTCAGCTCCAGGACCAAAGGCTGAAATCCCATTTTGTCCCCAGTGGTCTGGTCTCCAGAGCCCAACTCCTCAGATGTTTATGGTCACATGGCAGTTTTACATTTTTCTCCAGGACAAGTCTGTCTCAAAATATGCCTCCTCTCCTCACCCCAGATACTTATTCCCACTGTAGTTAACAATTAAAAGCTGGGGTTTTTTTTTTAAGAATTTTTTTTCCCAAATCTGGTCATTTTATTGGTTTGGTTTTGCAAGGTTATGTGATATGAGATGGCATCAGCAAAAAGTAGAAGTTACAGAATAACGTTTAGGAGAGAAAGCATAGGGTTCTTATACCAGTTTTGCCACTGGCAAAGACATATACGCAATTATTTCTTCAGCAACTAAATGCAGCAAATCTACCAACGTTGCAGCTTGTGGCCAAGGGCCCAAAGCAGGTAAACAACTCAAATAACTGTGTGGAGTTGCATGTCTTCTTGTAAAGTTTATGAAGACTGTGGTTCCTCCCTCACTTAATGACTGCCACAACATCCCAACAATTGTTTCCTACCAGCAGGTTAACTCTAGTTACAGTTGAACAATTTGGAACACAGAGCTTCCTATTGCTTCCCACACCTGTTTTTTCTAGTCACCCCGCAACACACATGGACTAGACTTGCCCTCATTCCTGCTCATTCTGTGACAATGTCTCATACTGTCATGTCATGCCCTTCCTGTGATGCTTCATTTTTGGCTAGAAACAGAGAATCAATAGCTATAAAGTAGGTTTCTTGAAAGTCAAGTTTTATTACACTGTGAAGCTGTGACAAATAGATAATTACTAAGTGCCTTTCATTTAAAATAATTAAGTTTTTACTTCGGGTGAAACTGAGCACTAATACTTTCTCATGTAGAAACATGATCTCTTGACTGGCTCCCAAAAACAACATCCAAAAAGCAGGAGCTGGACATTTCCATGGGAGTGGAAGGAGTAGGGCACTCATCTGGTTTTTGACACCTTGGTGTGGCCCGACTCAAAGCTGATAGCAGCAAGAGAAGATGAAGGTAAAGCACCTAACTCACCTTGAGAGCAAGAGCCAGCTTTCCTTTTTTTCCAGTGCCCAAACCACTAGATAACTGGCTGCTTTTGAGTAGAAGGGATCCAGTGACCCCGTGGGTGTTGTGCAGTCACAAGCAGCAACTCAGCCTGTAGCCCTACAGCACTGAGCTGTCCACTTGATAAAGAGTGACTTGCCTCAACATAGAAGCAAAAGCCATAAGGCACCTGAGACATCCTCCATTTCCAAGTGTGATCATACTAACCCCAGGGAACATCCTTATGCTGCAAGTCCGTATTGAAAACTGATACACCGGGGGAAAGACAACGGAGTAACTGCTAAATAACCCAAATTAAGCCCAGAAGTTAAGACGCACTTCTCATCACTCATTCAACTCACTCCCAGCCAATGCATCACAGCTCTTGCAGGAAGAGAAAAATATTTAATAAGGCCAGCCAAGCTGAGTCCTAAATGGGGAGGACCATAGCCTGGCCCCTCAGGAAAACTCATTAGATTCAGCATAGTCAATATTTTTCTCCAGGTACCTTAACTACAAGCAATGAAACATACCTTTTTTTATATCAACCTCTGGATTTTTCCTGTTATTGCATGAACACAAGATAAATAAAAAAACAAGAACTAAAACATTATGTGACAAGTCATGTTTCTCTCCCACTAAGCGACCAAAACTTGAAATAGCTCAACCCTTTGTATAACCAAACCAGGATGGAGATAAAAGAAATAAGCTCTCAACTTCTCATTTACTAGTAGCTCAAATCAACACTGTACCAAAGCCCTAACACACAGCTCCCCAGACAGCATTCCCTCAGTCCCATTCGACCAACAAGTTCCTCTGAACAGGACCTTGAACACACCTTGACACACGGTAGGCATTGGGAGCACACCCAGTCTTCTGTTTACCAGCCCTATTTCTGACCTGTGTTTTGTCATGAAAAAAAGCAGAAAAGAAGCAAGAGATGATGGTTAGGATGTCAAAGGCCCTTCATTTTGCAAAAAACAAAGCTTCAAAGCATTAAACCCACCCACACAAACAAAGTCTCTGTTACATGGTACACTTTAAAAGAAAACATGCTCCAGCTTTTTTTAGCAACCAGGAAAAGTCATTAACACAAGACATTAATTCACATACCATCACTAACTCTGAAAACACAGGCAAGTTACAATAGACCTGGAAAACAAACCAACTTAGACCTAATAAGAGCAAAAAAACAGAGTCCTCCCTCCATAACCCCACAAGACCAGAGCAGGAAACAAGCAGAACCCAATAGTAACACCCAAATAAAAATAGAACATAAAAACAGAAAAAAGACAAACAAGAAAAAAGACAACTCACAACACAGGAGCCCCTTGCAAAGTAAGAAACAAGCCCCCTGGCCTGAACTTAAATACAGAGCTGGGGCCAATGGGGAAGGGTGGGTGGGTGTTTGGGGAGGCTCCAGGTGAGGCCATCAGAGTGATGGGGACCTGGTAGGGCACTGGGAATGCTTCCAGCAGCAGCTGACACCAAGCAGCTTTGATATCACCACTGATACTTCCTGTGCTGGCTTCCCAGCAAGGCTGTCAGCACCCTTGGGGTGAAGGGGGAGGCAGGAACAGCATCTCCAGTTGGGATTATGACCCCACTTGCAGATGGCTGCAGCAGAAGTACAGGTTGTCCAGGGAGGTTGTGGATGCCCTCTCCCTGGAGGTGTTGAAGGCCAGATTGGATGAGGCCTCAAGCAACTTGGTCTGGTGGGAGGTGTCCCTGCCCATGCAGGGGGCTTGGAACTAGATGATTTTTAAGCTGCCTTCCAACCCAAACCAGTCTGTGATTCTATGATTAAGTGAGGAGGGAGATCTCTGTGGATCTCATAAAGGGGTGGCAGCACCAATCTCACACTGAGGTCAGGTGTGTATGTTCTGTTAGAAGCCTTTTCCACCAGGGAAAAATTGCAATGTCCCTGATCAGCTGGAAGTGCCGTGTGTGCGTTTGTGTGTGCGTGTGTCTGTCTGTGTGTGCGTGCGTGTGTGTGTGCGCGTGCGTGTGTGCGCGTGCGTGTCTGTGTGTGCGTGTGCGTGTGTGTGTGTGTGCGTGTGCGTGTGTGTGTGTGTGTGTGCGTGTGTGTGTGTGTGTGTGTGCGTGTGCGTGTGTGTGTGTGTGTGTGCGTGTGTGCGTGTGTGTGTGTGTGTGTGTGCGTGTGTGCGTGCGCACTGGGGGTGGTGCTGCCGGAGTCTGCACCCAGCAGAGCAGGATTCAGGTTTGTGTCCTGGGATGTGAGCCAGTGAGTATTTGCTTTCTTTTCCTCAGAACGGCTCACAAGGTGTTGATGTTTTGTGGGGCTATCTTGTGGTCTCATTTCTTCTCTGCACTAGGAAGTCTTTTAGTTGTTGAAGGGGAAGTTTCTGTGCTGCAGATGAAATATGCTTGGGCTTGTGGTTACAGACTTGGTTTAGTTCCTGTAGGTCCTGGATCTGGAGTATTAGAAAGCCTTGTCCTGGAATAGTCTGTGCTACTCAAAGCCCAGATGTTCAGGAAAGGTTAATTTACAGCAAAGCCACAGAGATGCTGCTGAAGGACTGGATGAGGACGCCCTTAGTAGGAAGGAACTGCACAGAGCTTCCCCGTTGTGCGGGCCGTACAGCACATGCTGAGGCAGGATCACATTTTTGCTGTCCTTCGATCTCAAAAGTGAATCCCAGGAAATAAAACCAACATTATTAGCTGAAAACAAATTCAGGTAGGAAACTAGAAAGCTTTTTCATAGGAAAAACATAAGCAAATAGACCCCCAAGTGCTTCTATTTTTTATTAATATCTTTAATAAATATTTTTAATTATATGTTGGTGTGTGGGGAGTATGGAGCTCTTTAGGGGAGAAAGACCTGAGGGAAGCATTTCTTGTAGGAACTTTGAAAGCTTGGGCTGGCTCAGCAGTGCAGATATCCATGTGTTTATGACGTAAGATGGAGTGTGACCACAGAGCTGCAGAGGAGTTTGATCTGAGACACTCAATACCTTCAGCATTTGTGTTCATCACCCAAATGTGAGGTTTTGTTGGTGGACAGCTGGAAAATGGCATTTCAGCTGCAGGGAGGCTGCTGCAGAGGTGCAGGTGAGTCCTGAAGGCTTCTAAGCAGATTTCTGAACAGAGCACCTTAAAAGCACAGTCAGGCTCCAGCCTGAGTGGACCAGGCAGGACTTCTGCTGCTGGAAATCCAGCCGCAAGGGCTTTTTGGCACACCATTCCTGCCTTCATTCCTTTACTATGGAACGTGTTTCACTGACGTACTGTGGCTTAGAAGGGAACCACCACATACAGAGCTGAAACTGGCTGCAACTGCAAACCTGTCTTTTGGGATCATTTCTGTGCTTAATCTCTCTTATGGCAGCCTGACACCAATCTGTGGATTGTTTCTTTAATCAGCTCCCTCTTATTGGTAGGATGGACACATCCATCTCCCAGGAATTAATCAGTAGTACAAAACTGATGGCTCATGTATCTTCCTGCTGCTACACCCTTGCTTGAGGGTGACGGTTACTCTGTTTTCATCAAGACTAACAGCAACTGGGCTTCCAAGCCCTCCTGGCAGTGCCAAAAGGAATTTCGCACAGCACCTCACTTGTTTTGCCTGAAAATTCTTGCCATCTCCCCCACTGCACCGGTAAGAGATGCAGCAGGGAAGGGTCTTTGCCTGCCCTGGAATGTTGTCAGGGCTCTGAAGGGTTGGACTATTGTGTCCTCAGCCCTTCTAGCCACGGAAGGCTGCTTCGTCCTGACAACTTTCTGTGTTGGGAGAGACATGGAAGCTCGAGTCTCCTCTGCTTCCCACTCCCAGGTGTTTCCAAGTGCCCCACTTTGTGTTCTCCCTTCGGCTCCGCCGCTGCCCGTTATTCCGTCTGCGAGTAACGTGTGCTGGAAATGGGTACCCCAGAGTCATCTGCCTGTTGGGTCTCTGCAACAACCTCAGCGGCCCCTCCAGCAGACTGTGGTGAACTAAATGCTGTCGGGTTTGAAACACGGATCCTTATTCCGGTTTTGTGTTCGTGAACGAGGAGTTTGACTCCGTTACCGGCGGGGGGCGGCTGGGGCAGTGCCTCATTTCCCCCGCCAGGTGGCGCCCGGGGACAGCAGGGCTGGGACCAGAACTGCTGCAGGGGTTCCTCAGGCACCCAGACTAGAGCAGCCTTTCTCTGGGAGTGCTGCTGAGGTCAAGGGTGTCATTAAATGCATTTTGGTTCCTTAGCTGATGTGTTTGAGCAGCTGTTCACCAGTCCCCTGCGTGTGCTTGCTACCCGTGGGTTACGGGTAAGATTCAATGTTCGAGTTTTGACTTTGCACGGCCGTTGCTGTATTTGTGCATTGATTTTTACCACACTTTTTTCTTCCCCCCCCCCAGAAAATGGAGTGTTTTATTGTCCCCCATCCCTCTCCAAGCCCTTCCCATCCGTGTGCCGGGCTGCCCACAGTCTTTCAGCCGCTGGGTTTGTGCCAGGAGCCCACGAGTGACACGCCGGGAGCCCTGTGGGGTGTGGAGCCCCGGGAAGAGGCCGGGCTGCCTGCGCCGGGGAGGTTCCAGGGCTTGAGAGCCCTCTGAGAGGTGAGTTCATGATTTGTGTGTAGTGGTGTCATATCTGTTACACGATGTGTAGTATGTAGCTCTTTACAGTTACACAGTGGTTTGCTGTTGTTTGTCGGGGCACTAAAGAGCTGCTATTAGAATAAATCTCATTTTGAGCGACTGCCCTGTCTGCTTTGTGAGCACCCGGGACAGTGGGTGGTTGGGCCCTTGGTTCTTTAGGGTCCAGCTCAGTCTGGGCTCTTGTTTGTTTGTTGGTTGCTTTATTTGTCAGTTCAGGTTCCCACTTTTTCCAGGTCCAGCCTGGACGGCTCCAGTTCGTTTCCAGCACCAGGTCACTGTGGCTCCAGCTCCTGGACTGCTCTGGCCAGTTTTAGTTCCTGTTCGTTTGCAGCTGCAGGTTGGTTGTTCCTGCCCGTTTTGGTTCAGGTCATTGTTTCTGCACTTATTTTTTCAGGCCCAGCTCCTGGTCAGCTCCAGTTCACTTTTGGCTCATGTTCATTTCTGCTCTGGTTTCAGGTGCAGCTCCTGGATGGCACCAGCTTGTCTGTGGCTCCAACTCATGGGCAGCTCTGGCTCATGTCAGCTCTTTTTCATCTCAGGCTTCAGCTCATTTGCACTCTCAGCTTATTTCTTTTTGCCCCACTTCATTTCATGTCAAGCTCATGGCTGGTTCCAGCTCATTTGTGCCTCCTGTTTGTTTCTGCACCACTTAGTTTCTGCTCCACTTAGTTTCTGCTCTGTCTTCAGGTCCAGCGGGTTCCTACTTCCAGTGGCTTTTGAAACCAGTTCAGAGTCATCTCCTCCAGCTTAGCAGCAGCCCCTGCTCCAGCTCCAATTGGGTTCCAGCTCATCTCCAGCTCCAGTTGGGTTCCAGCACTAGCTCCTCTTCAGTTCTGCTCCAGCCCTCTCAGCTTGTGCTTGTTCAAACAATCTTGGCTTTGGCCCAAGTCGTAAATCAATCACTGTCACAAAGCACATATGAATATGACCTGTCATAACTGGTCTTAATATTGAATAACGAGCACGGTGGTTGTACCTTGAATAAACAGTTGGACGGTAAAAAGGCCTGAAAAGTGGTACTGGTACTATCTCCCACTTTTTTTTTTTCCTCTGGTGCATGCAGGAATAGCACTGGGACTGGACCCCCACCTCTGGTGGGGGCCCGACGCGAACGGGACCCCCCTCTAGAGGGGGATCCACGCACCCACCCCGAGCCCCCACCTCCGGTGGGGGCCCATGCTACTCCCACCCCCCTCCCGCAGCCCAAGAACCTCCCGCCTCCCCCCTCCCTGCAGCCGCGGCCAACCGGCCTCTGGGTTTGAGCCCAGGAACAGCGACCGGGTCCCCGTTCCCGAGCCCAAAGGCAGGACTCGCGCCCCTGTTCAGCCCCGGGGCCCGTTCCCAGCCCCGCAAACGCAGGACAAGGGCTCCGGCAAACGCTCGGCTCGCTCCGGACTGCTGAGCCCAGGAACCGGCCCCGGGACTGAACCCCACAAACCCCCATCGGAGTCCCCGGGGCTGAGCCCCGAAGCTCCCGTGTCGCGGACCGAGATGGGTAAAGCCGCGACTCACACCTCCTCCAAAGGGGATCGAGAGCTGAGAACCACTCCATGTCACACTCACAAACAATGCTCAAGAATCAATAGGTTTATTTAGAGCACTGAGGTTTTGGCAAGTCCGTTGCTACAAAATGATATCAAATGTCAAAATAAATATACACAAAACAGTACACAAAAGACCAAAGATAAATCCCCCTTTGCCCCTGTTCTTATTCCCGGACAGGGATAAGAGGGAAGAAGCTTGGAGAGAGCCTTTAGGAAATATAGGAAATTGAGTGTATATAGGAAATTGAGAAAGTGAGTGTATAGTGTGTATGAATGTTTATAAGCGTTAATAAGGAGTGTCAGGATGTTAAGTTCGCAAGTCTCACCACCGGGGTGCGGCCGAAGCCGATCCCTGGCCGGGATCCTTCTTCTTCAGCGACTCCAGGCAAGCAGTCCGTTTGGTACGTTCACACGGCCAACAACCACAGGAAAAGGCGCTTCACGGCGACACGGCAGCCCCCGCGGTGACACACACGGCGACTGTGTCCGCAGCAGCTCACAGCGCGCACGTTTCGGCTCCCCTTCCGGTTCGGGCTCCCGCTGTGCCTCCTGGGAGCTGTAGTCTGTGGGTCTGTGCGCATGCGCCTGGTACCTCCCTGATCTCCTCACGGGTGTGGGGCGTGCATCGCCAGGAATGGTCAGTAGATGTCGCTGGATTAAAGGCCATTATAGAGTCTGTCTCTCCACACCCCGCCGGTGCCAGACAACGTGTGGTGTCGGGTCGGGACCGGGATCCCGACGGGCGCTTAGGAATCGTCGGGGGAGACCCGCGGAGCGGGCCCAGCCCCGTGTGGGCGCGGACGAGGACGCGGGGCGCCGGCTCCGGCCCTCGGGGCTTTATTATTCCCCGGCGTCCCCAGCCCTTGGGTTCCAGGGCGGCCGCCCGTGCTCGGACACTTCGCAACGGCCTCCAACCGAAGCAGCTCTGAGAATTCCGGGGGTTTCGGCTCCCGCTCGGCCGGGTCCCCGCTCCGCTCCTCGGCCGGACCTCCGCGCTGCCGGTCCCGGGCGGAGATACGCGCGCCTAAACCGTCCCCGTGGACACACCCGGCTGAACCGATAGCGCCCTAAGCATGAAAACAGTACACCGGCGCCGCGGGGGTCAAATAGGCTCCGCCCCGCCCCGCGCACGCGCCCGCCCCGCCCGCGCGCCGCAATCCGGACACCCGCGCTGGCCCGGCCCGCGCGTGCGCACTGGGGCCTTAACGGCGCGCACCTGAGCTCGGCCCCGCCCCGCGCACGCGGCGCTTCCTCGGCCCCCAGAGCGGCGGCGGCGGCACCACAGAGGGTGGCTGCGAGGTGGAATCGGAGCGGAGGGTTTTTGTCTGGATGTGCAGCTGTGGCGTAGGCATGTCTCCGGCGCTTCTAGTGCCGCTGTTTGCGGTTGTCAAGCCGAGGTCGGTTTTGGGGCTGCGGTTGGGATTGCGGTTCGGTCAGTGTCTCTCTGGCCCTGCCCCTGCGGTACCCGCGGGGGAGGCTCGGCCCGTGCTCGCTGCTCCCCGGTGTCGGTTGCCGAGCGCAAAAAAAAGTAAAAAATTAAAATTAAACCACCTGGCCCGATGAGATGGGTTGCTGTTCTAGCAGCACTGAGAGCTCACTTCTCCATCCAAAGGCATCTAGCGAGGCCTGTCACCGCCCAGGTGAAGATGTCACTGCTGGACTCCACGCACTCCTGGAGAAGCAGGACTGTGCCTCTGCCTGGGAGCCAGCCTGCTGCTCCAGCAGCTCCAGCTCACCCGCAGTCATGGGGTGCAGGAAGCAGCCTCCTTCCCCTCCCAGTACCCGAGCTCCTGCTCAGTAAAATCCCTGTCCAGGCCACTGAGGAGGAGTTGTCTGAACCCTTATGGGACAAATAAGTTCCGGTTGTGCCTTTTTGATTGCTTAGTGGCTGAACAGATGCTTTTAGAAACCCTGGTAGTTTCCCAACAAATACTTTTATCCCTCTCTCTAACTCCTCAGTGTACACACACGTTTGCAAAAAGCAGCAGGCACTGTTCAATGCAGAACAAATTTGCAGCTTGGAAAAAAAAAGCCAGGTCTGAATGTCCTTATTTTCCCATTTGCCTTGATAACCTGCAACTCTGAATTTTTCACTCTCCAGTGCTTTAATTTCTGAAGATGCTGAGTAACTTGGCAGATACTCATAAAGGGCACAGCAAACTCCTGCTGCAAGGGTTTCATACTGATACTGAGGCTGTGTTGAAATCAGTGGTACTAAATGATTCGGGGTTTGCTTCAGGTGCTGGAAGGAGGCAGCCTTCAGCCACACTGTAAGAACACATCACTGCTCATCATGACATTTGGCTTTGCATCACTTCCACTTATATCAAGGGACCAGTAATGAACCATATTTTCCTCTGGTGTCTTGAAAATGGTATCACAAACTTACTCATAATTTCATTAACAATCTATTGTTCCACATTCTCAGAAAATCTGTGTAATGTTGAGAGTTTACCACGGGCTTGCTAAGGTGTGATTCTTAGTACTCGGTGTGCCTAGTCCTGAAAGAACTTTGTTCTTTTTTATGTTAGGGTCGGTAGTTCTTCAGGGTCTCCAAACAGTGAACTTGAATCAAATCGATCTACTTGGGGCTCCACCACCGTGTGTCATTCCCCACCCACCGTGTGACATCATGTACTTGGCAGTAGAAGTCATCAGCAACAAGAGTTTTCACTCTAAAAAAAAGAAAATATTGCATTTCCTTTCAAAGATGCAAGCAGAGCCTGTCTTCCCAAAGTTGATGGCATCAGTGGTTTCTCAGTGGTAGTAGTTGAGACGTCATAAACAAAGTCTTCTTCTCCACACGTCGATACATCCAAAAGCATCAGCAAATCTGCCAGTTGTTTTTGGTAGCCTCATGTTTTGACGCACTGGGGCTTATTTTTTTTTTCCCACAAGCGAATTTATACGAGGGATCTCTTATCTCTGTGTTTTTCCCATCACACATGAAATCGAAAAGTTAAAAATGGTATAATTTCCTGACTCCCATTGTTTAAGCTGTAACTGCCAAATAGTTGTAGCCTGTCATTGATGAGGTGCATGTCAGCAGTTACGTAGGTGCTATAAATGTTTAAGAAGGAAGGCAGCTGGATGTGGCAGGAGGTTACTGTGTCTGTACCTTTTTGGGCCTCACAGTCTGACCACGTGCTTGTTTGCACATGTGCCTGCAACAGGTGTTCCCATTATCTCCCACAATCATGATGTCTTTGGCTCTGTCCTCCTCTATCCAAAGGTCCCTGTTCACCATCAGTCACTTGTCATCAGGATAGTTCTTCACCAGTCCAATTTCTCCAACGACTTTTGGTCTACCTGCCTTAGCAATGTCTAGGGTCATTTTGAGTAATTACCTCATTGTCTACATCTTGTTTCAATATTATTCCAGATGCCAAAGTAAGTTTACTAAGGTTTAATCACAGGAATCCAGCTGCAGTTCAATTAGAATTGCTGCCTAAGGCCTAATGGCTCCAGCTACTCCTGCAAAGTCACTTATGTCAGGTGGTTTTCAGTTTGCTCAATTCTCCCCCATTTATACCATGACTTCCAGTACTCCTTTAATCAACCCGCTAATCTGAATAGTCCCCAAGGGATTTCTCCACAAGAGATTTTCTCTTGGCATGTCCTAGCTGCCGCGTGTTCCCCTGCCCCATCCAATGGCTGTGTTCCCACTGGTCTCTGCCTGCCCCCTGGGGCTGTCCCTGCCTGTCTCTCCTCCCCCCACCCTGCCCCTCTCCTGCAGCGTGTCCCTCTCTGTTTCTCTGCCCTGCTTGAGACGTCCCCAGTGCTCTCCCTTGCCTCCTGCCCTGGGGTGTGTCCCCAGGGGCAGGTGATAGAACCAGGTGGTGCTGCACCAGCCCCTTAATTCCAGCTGGTGTGTGGCCCTGCCCCTTTCCCAGGGGATTGTGGGAAGGGCAGTGGGCAGGCCCTGGGGTATATGAAGCACCACTTGTAGGCAGGGAGCTCAGTGTGCTCAGGGGCTGTGTTGTTGTGAGGGTTGTGCTCTTCTTGCAGCTAGGGGCAGTGTTGGAGCTGTTTGTGTTTTGAAGCTTGTTGAAAGTGGGTTATCTTCGATCTGTGGGAGTCTCTTGGTAAGCAGCGTGTATAATTGGAAGAGTGTTTCTTGTGTGCAGTTTTTTTCCTGTTGGTAACTTCTTGTGGAATGTTTTGGGGTATGAAGGTGGTTTAATGTTCTGTGGTGTTTTTACCTTTTTGCAGGTGATGAAGAGGAACGTGGTGGTTGCAGAACTGCTGTAGTTGACCAACTGTGGTGCTTTCTTTAAACAAAGATGGATTGAGACCTGTGGTCCTCTGAAAGCTAAGTTGAGGGATGGTTGTTGGGGGGCGTTCAGGGGGTGGAGAGACAAGGTTGGGAATTGCAGGGAGGGGTTTTAAAGCTAAGAGGTGGGGAGAGGGCTGACTGGGAGCTGTTCCCTTTGGGCGGGTAAAGGCAGCGGGTTACTCTTGAGCGTGATGCTAGTGTGTGCCAGGCAGGGCAGCTCCAGCCTGTGTGTGTGTGTCATTGTGTAGCCTATTGTCTTCTGTGTCCCGATGTTCCTTGGGTCTCAGTGTTCTCTTTGTGCTCCAGGAGCTCAGTGCTCCCCTTGTGCTCCACCCCGAGGTCTTGAACATCCATGCTCATCGTCATGGCGCCGATCAGGCGCTTTTTCTCTTGTGTCAGAACTCAAAAGCACAGCTTGGTCTTGTGACTCAGATGTTCCTGCTGAGTCCTCTTTTGTGCAGGTGTTGTGGTCGGTGTTGTCAGCACCACCCTGAAGCCGTGTCTTCCACAGGAAGCCCTTTTTTGGGTGTTCTTCCCTGTGTTCTTGTGTTCTTAGGTCTTAGCAAGGCTTCTTGTGCATCAGTCTATTTTGGTTCTGGCTGTAGCTTCTTGTCACAGCTTGTGACACTCTTTCTCTGGGGCTGCCTTGTGGCCTCCTTACTGCCGAAATGGGAAATGGATTGATTATGGGAATGTTGGGATCAGTATGTTAATTAAAGGGACATGAGTTAAAATTATATACTTGTTCAAGACCTGAGCAAACTGACAACTGCTTGACCTAAGTGACTTGACTTTTGACTTGACTTGTGACTTAGTGTGAGTAGCTGGAATGATAAGGCCTTAGGCTGCAGTTCTAATGAATCTTCAGCTGAACTCCTGTGATGAACCTTAGTTACACTTTCAGTGTACCAGCTGTAATAATATTGACACGAGATGTAGATGAGATAATTACTCAAAAGGATCTTTGAAAATGGGAAGATGCATTGACTGAAACTTAAGTTGGAGAAACTGGACAAAATCAGAATGTGGAAGACTTTTGTAGCTGAGAAACAAGTGGAAGAGAACCAAGAGAATTGGTCTAGGCAAGAAGTCACCGATGGTGAACGGGGACCCTCAGAGGGGGACAAAACCCATCAGAATGGGATGATGTCATCATTGTGGGAGGTAACTGGAAGAACAGTTGCATGTACCAATGTGTGCTCAGACTGTGAGCCTTTGGAAGGCACAGGTACAGCCCAGGTGGGGCTTCTTCCTGGAGGCACCCAGTTTGAGCTGCAATAAACTGATTCTGTGGCAGAACCAAGGGTCTGAGCTTTTATTTAGGGTTGGAAATGAAGATTGGATCCAGCTGCACCTAGACTCCTCTCTTAAGAAGAAATATAGAAACCAAGGTGGTCCTGTCTGAACCTTACAACTTGATGGGAGGGACTTTCTGGACTCCTCAACACTTATCTCATGCTTGCAGTCCCATCTGTCTTGCCACCTGGTGGCATCTGCATTGGAGGAGTAACGTTCCTTGCTGAGAGTTTCCTCTCATGCTTGTATCACATGTTATGTGTTTGTGTGTTGTGTCTCTGTGCAGTTGGGTTGGAGCTGGTCTCTCTGGAGGGCGTAGCAACTGTGGGGCTGGGAGAATAGCAGTGGTTAATGTTGCTGTGCTGTCTGTGACCGTTGAGGCACAGATGGAGCATTTGAAGTCAAGTAGCAGTCCTCAGCAGGGCAGGGGGGTCACTTCCGTAGTGTTTTTGAGAGGGGGTGGCTGGAGCCATCTGGGAGAGGCTGCTGGAGCGCCAGTCAAGCAGACTGGGTGGGCAAGGTGTTAAGGCCTGAATGCGGGGGGCTTAATGTTAGTTGACTTTTTTAACTTAAGTGTAGGTAGTTGGGATGTAGAAGCTGTTCCTAAATGGAGACCTCTGGAGTTGCATCCAGGTGACTGCTTTATACTGCTTTTCCAGAGGCAGGGAGATGAGCGACGCACCCAAGGGCGATGGAGGAGAGGAGCAGAGCACAGTAAGGAAGCGGGTCGGTGCGTATTGAAGAAGAGCCTGGGTGAGTTGTCCCCTGGTGTCAGAGGGAAGGTGTGACTGGTGCCTCTATTGACTGGCTTATGGTTTGGGTTTGTTTTGCTTTGTAGGTGCCAATCAAGGGGTGAAGAGAGAGACCTGCAGTGGAGGTGACTGGAGCAAGGTCAGTGGTAATTAGCAGGCTGAAGTGGCAGTTGCTTTTCAGGTGTTGTTGTCAGTGATGTGATGGGCATCCCTGTTTTATGTCCTACAGGCAGCATGCAGGGCTTGCCATGGCAACCTGTGATCACCAGAGGCTGGCTGGGCGAGCTGTGATGGTGAGAGTGGTAGAAGGGAACAGCTGTGGGCAGGCTGTGGGCTCGGGCAGTGTCTCAGCATGTGCTGTTTGCTTTCATTTTTGCAGGTGAGGCAGGTAGCCTTGGAGCAGTGAAGCAGCATGCCAACAGGCCGTCTGTGGAGATGAGACGGGTGTCAGCCAGGTTGGTGTCTGAGGAGAGAGTTAACTGTAGGAACTCAGTGAAACATTTATCTTCTGGGTTTGTAGGTGCCATGCAGGCTGCTGTTGGGATTGGATGGGTGTTTGGAGTGAGCCGGGGTGGTAGCAAGGAGGGTCACGGGACTTCTCAGGACCATAGCAGTAATTTGGGGTCTTGGTTGGTATCTTAGGTGCCACAAGCAAGGACGGCCACAGTGTTGGATTCTGGAATGAGCAGGTGAGCAGAAGACTATGGGGGTTCTGAGCAGGGGATGTTGAAGAGGTTGGCAGTGCCTGATGTGATGCTTATTGTCAGCACTGACTGTGGGTTTGTTTTTTTCCAGAGCATTATAAGGAACCTGGGGACTGCAGGAACATCCCCGTGAGGATGGCTTTGTCAAGGATGGCTGCAGACCCCTGGCCATCTGAAAGCTAAGTTGAGGGGGTGGGAGGAGGGGACAAGGTTGGGTATTGCAGGGAGGGGTTTCAGTGTAGGGGAGAGGGCTGACAGGGCACAGTCCCCTTGGGGCAGGTCAAGGGAGCAGGTTTATTTTCAGCACAATGCTAGTGCGTTCAGGGCAGGGCAGCTCCAACCTGTGTCTGGTGTGTACTTTGTGTCAACTGTCTTCTGTGTCTTAGACTCTGTGTTCCTCAGGTCTTGATGCCTCCATAGCTTTATGATCAGCAGGCACCTCAATAACCCTCCCAAGAGTCCATGATGGATGACTTCATTGGCACAGAGCCTGTCGAGCCCTTCTCATCTCACAATTACAGCTTAAAGCGTGGATCTCTTGCATGTGTGTTGCATCCTGGCTGTTTCTGAGCGGTCGTCTCTTGCGGTGGCGAGCCTGGTGCTGCCTACAGCTCTGTTCTGGAGACTTCTCTTTCCACAGAGTCACCTTCTGGGGTTTCATCCCCGTGTCCTGACTGGTCTCAGGTCTTCAAGCTCAGCTTCTCACGCATCCCTCATTCTGGTTTGGATGGTAGCTTTCTCTTGTGGGCGGCGGCAGTCGCCTCTTTGGCAGGGCTTCTATAGAGCATCCGTGCCCTCGTGGCACCTTAGGTCTTCTCTGCTGGCATCATCTTCCCTATGGGAGTGTTCTCCTGTCCTGCTGTCTTCTCGTGTATTGTGATCACGTTGCTGTACTTCAGAAAGTGGAGTCTTTCACTGAGCAAGGACAAGAGAGTTATATAAAGTTACCAAGGTCTTGTGAAACAAAGATCCTGCTGTTGAAACAAGAAGATAGGGCAGTAGGTGCTTTGCTTAAAACGTGGCAAAATTGCCGAAGTTGCTGTAGGTGAGTGACCTCTGCTCATTATGATATCGTTAATATGGAAACCACACCTCCAGCACTTAGGCTGCCCACCTCCAACTGAAGACCCCTACCCACTGTGTGTACTGTACCTCTAAATCAGAGCAAGAAATTCACTAACCAATCACTAGAATAACTGTGCATATGTATTACGTGGAGCAAACTAACAAGAACTGCGTAAATGTCTAGAGCTTTGTGCCTTCAGGGGGCTTGCTTTGTGCCTTACCACCTAGCACCCCATATTTGTGCAAATATGCAGTAAATGACAATACCTGGGCTCTGTGTGTCAGCATCTCACACACCAGGTAAATGACCCCACTTTGGGGATAACAGCATTGCTTGTGCAGTCCTGGTCTGCGTGTGAGGGTTGGAGCTGCCCTGCCCTGGGGTGCAGCAATACTGGAGATGACAGGGTAGCATAGCTTTATGGTGGTGTGCAAGTAAGTTGATTTGGACCAATTCTGTTGGCCCAGAGCATATGGTCCATCCCTGGGCAAGTAGGTGTAGACAGCTGCTGGAGTTGTTTTCAGTCTGCTTTACAGTCCGGGGCCAGGACTGGATCCAGCCGCACCTAGGCTCCTCTGAGAAGGAGCTTAGAAAGCAAGGGGGTGTCCAGTCTGAACCTCGTGACCAGCTGGGAGCAGCAGTTAGTGGGGCAGTTGAGCAGGGTAGCTCTGGAAGGTGCCTTAGCTTGCACAGATGGGGTGCAGTAGCTGGGATTTGTTAGTTGAGCTGTAGTTAAAAGGTGTATGCAAAAAACCAGACAGATCTGGGCTCTTGTCAAGCTGCCTGACATCAGCCAGGTGACTTGCTTTACTCTTTCTTTTTTTTTCAGTTTCAGAGCAACAAGCTGCATGGCAAAGGGCACAGAAGAAGGGAGCAGGGTGCTGAATGAAGGTGGGCAGGCATCTAGCATTGGAGTCTCAGCAGGACAGGTGGTGGTGCTGAGAAGCTTATGACACGGGCACTGCAGGTGACTCGGGGAAGGTGAGCAATCACTAGTGGGCTGAAGTACCAGAGGTTTTTCAGGTGTCACATTGTCGGTTGTTTTAGGAGCATCTCTTGGTTGTGTTCATAGGTGGTACACAAGCCCTCCTGGTCCCTTGGGGTCCCTGTCTGGTTGGTTCAGGATGGCTTTATGCTGTACATTGCATTTCCAGAGACAAACAGCAGCTTGACAGCTTGTGGTCAGGACTCCAGCAGAGATTCAAGAAGGCCTGAGAGCACCTTCTGCATCCTTTCACAGTCAGCATGTGAGGGAAGTGGTGGCAGGATTTCCCATCTCTGTGCTGGCCCCACATGCCAGCCTCTTCACCTGTGGTTCCAAACTGACAGCATGTGAGATACTCCTTTTCTCCTCCAGGTCTAAGTGTTTCCCAGTGTTTGAGGGACCTGCAACAGACCATGAGCTTTTCTATTGGGCTGACTAAATACCTGTGTAACACTTAGAGGCTGGCTGTAGGTTCACAGATGTATTTATAAGACTTACTTATATGAGAAAGCAACACACTTGTTGCTAATCAAGGAATTATAATACATTACTTTCACTCCATAATGTGGTCACAAGCTGCTGTCCTCAGACCCTGATCTCTTGGAGGATCTCTGCAGGAAATTATGCATATGAATAGGATCATCCTCCAGGAAAGCTGGAAACACTGTGGTTCATAAATGGAATTTTTTGTGGAGTAAAACTCGGACTTGTTGGGCAAGCCTTTATGGAAATATCCCTGCTTTTCTAGGAACTTGTTGGAGAAATCCCAAGGCAGATTGACCATGAAAGCTTAAGCAGATACCCAGCCACCTCTGTGTTCAGATACTGGAAGAATACTTCTCGTTTTCACTTTCAGCTGCTGGAAACCTGCCAGAGTTAAATCCCATCTTCATCTCTGGAGCTTTGCTGTGTTCCGTATTTTTCTGCCTAAAGTGTTCATCTGAGGTGTTCATGTTTGAACTTGAACTGAACGATACAGTTAAAATGCTGATCTTTATGCTGAAAGCAACGAGGGAAGACATTCTAGAGAATACGTGTGGTCATAAGTAAGATTGTAGTTATGACAAAATCAGAGGTTTCTGCTGTTTCTTCTAGAAATCACTAACAAGTCACAGCCAAAGAAAGAAATGGATGTCAGGATAAGCAACCCTATGGCATTGGAAGACATAGATTAGATGTTCTTACTATGATTTGGCTACAGCAAAACCAGCGTGGAAAAGACAGTGTAGGAAGTTCTGCTCCTCTGTCTCATAGTAGAAGAAGAAAATACATAATGAAACATGAAAACTCTGAAGTAGCTCAGTGAATGAAGTTCAACAAGGCCAAGTGCAAGGTTCTGTACCTGGGTTGTGGCAATCCCATGCACCAATACAGGTTGGGAGGAGTATGGAGTGAGGACGGCCCAGAGGAGAAGGACTTGGGGGTGGGTAGTGGTCGACCAGAAGTTGAACATGAGCTGTCAATGTGCACTTGCAGCCCAGAAAGCCACCCTATCCTAGGCTGCATCAAAGGAAGCACAGCCAGCTGGTTGAGAGAGGTGATTCTCCCCCTCTGCTCTGCTCTGGTGAGACCCCACCTGGAGTACTGTGTCCAATTCTGGAGTCCCCAGCATAAGAAGGACATAAAACTCCTCGAGTGTGTCCAGAGGAGAGCCACAAAGATGATCAGAGGACTGGAGCACCTCCCCTGTGAAGACAGGCTGAGGAAGCTGGGGTTGCTTAGCCTGGAGAAGAGGAGGCTCCAGGGTGACCTTATAGCAGCTTTCCAGTATCTGAAGGGGGCCTACGAGAAAGCTGGGGTAGGGCATTTTACATGGGTGTGTAGTGAGAGGATGAGGGGCAATGGTTTGAAGCTTAGAGGGGAAATTCAGGCCAGACATTAGGAAGAAGTTCCTTCCTGTGAGGGTGGCAAGATGCTGAAACAGGTTGCCTAGGGAGGTTGTGGTTGCCTACTCCCTGGAGGTGTTGAAGGCCAGATTGGATGAGGCCTTAAGCAACCTGGTCTGGTGAGAGGTGCCCCTGCCCATGCCGGGGGGTTGGAACTAGATGACCCTTAAGGTCCCTTCCAACCCAAACTATTCTATGACTTGAGGAATTTTAGTATTCTGCTTATTATAGGGTCAACTTCTGTGCCTTAAACCACAACACTTCAAAGTAAGAAAACTGATCTCAGCTGGTGCATTCCTCTACCAAGTGGAGTTCTATGGTCTCTTTGAGCAGGTGTGCTGAACTGGTATTTTCAGTTTATTTTTTTAATGATATTACATGGCTAAGAATAAATTATGTGGAAAATCAACTCCAGGAAGCTTATCTCAATGAAGCTCAAGAAAAGGTAACATGCATAAATTGGGATGTACTATATCCCCACATAGACTTTATTATTCAGGTTAAAAGAAAACAGAGACCTAGGAGTATTAATTTTTATTTATATAACAGTGTTACCTAACTGGGTTTACTTTCCATGTAGGATAACTCATAGGTATGTAAAGCAAAAAGCTCTGGTGCTAAGGGGCAATATGGATTACTTAAATATATGCCAGCTGATGTGGGGAGAAATTCATTCTATTGCAGTAAAAAGGTTTTGATCTTAATAGAACTAGCAGACTTTATTTCCAAAAGTTTTTGTACCAAAAAATACTTATAAAAGAGGCTAGACAAATATATGGGAAATACTAGTCTCTGCTTAAAAATATTCTGTAACAATTTGAAATAAAAAGACTTTCCAGAATTTGTTTGGGAAGGGAGGGAAGAAAGGGAAAAATTTCCCTGGGAAAATATGCTCACTGCAAGAGGAAGAACACTATTTGGCTTTTTTTTTTTCCACTGATTTTAGTTACCTAACCAAACACTTCACTTCTTGGTTTGATTAAAGCTGAAAAAAAATTCTTCAAAACATCCCACACTAATTTTAAATTGTATAATCTAGATCTCATACTCTAAAAATAAGCTCTGTCTCTGAGAAGGGCTTGGCCTACTGCAGTCATGGCTCTGATATTGAGGGAACAAGTCCTTAGGGAAGAGCAGGGACAGGATTGATGTTATTCACTGTCTGAGTCTTTCAGTGTTTTTCCCTGACTGCTGGGAGCCCAATACCTGGTTTCAGCCCTTCTCCATTCAGCTGGGATCAGTGGGAATCTCACCAGGTGGTTTAAACACCCTCATCTGTCTCCAAGCAAAGGTCTGCTATTGTATGTTCACATCTCCTTCACACTTTCATTGCTCCTGCATTTTTTCAAAGATCTTTTCTCCTTCTCTTTTGAGGAGGATGCCATAGTGACAGTAACAAAAGCTGGAATTTTGCTAAAACTATGTTCAGTATTTCTTCAGGTAAGGGACTTCTAGGCAGTATCTAGGTGCTGGCTACAGCAACAAACACATCTCCAGGTTTTCTCTAACTTTGTGCAAAGGAACTGTACACAGTGATAAACAGCATTATGCAAACCAGACTCGCCATGAACTCCTGTGAAATGTACCACTGCTGGACAGAGCATCTTTGAAAGGAGAGACAGGACAAAGCTCAAGGGATTAAATTATATGTCTGTAATGGTTTTCTGACTGATTTGCATGTATGCACTTTTATGTATTATGTATTTATGTATTTGTTTCCCAAAGCTCTGTATCATTCATTTATTTAATTCTGTTTTTTGTAGTACCATGAAATTCATCCATGCACGTTTCAATATCTGATCCTATTGCCCTCAAACGTGTTGAGATTCCTAAATCACATTTAGATGTTCCCCCTACATGACTTCTTCAGGATCAGGTTGAAAGCATCTAAAGAACAGAAAAAGTGTTTTCTTATGCTATAATGACAAGTACATTTTAACTTTGTCAGTTAAATGGTAACTAGGTCCACAGATGTGAATCTGGAGTAATGGTTTAAGGTACAGCCTTCTTCCAACTGAGATGCATTTCACAGACTTTCAGACTACTGCTGAGGTAATCCTTTTCTTGTTTTCTCTCCCTCAACAGAAGAATTCAAAGCTCTTTGAATTGCAGACAACCTTCAGAGGTTCTCCCTGGAGAAGTTAAGTGGACAAATTAAAATGCAGCTTTCATGGCATTTTCACTGACATCTCTTGTGCCTGCAGTTCAAATGATTTCATTTATTTATGGAACTTTCACAGAATCACCAGGGCTGGAAAATACCTTTAAGATTATAAAGTCCAGCCTATGACCTGTGACTGTCTTTTTTATGATTTTCTTTATTAATTTTTTTAAGTTAGTGAATAACATCTACTTTGAGACTAGAGGGAGTCAGTTGATAAAGAATAGGGAGCTGTCATTAAAACGTTTGAATGAATGAATGATTTTCATTGAAACTGGAATTGGTTTGGCTTTTCCCTATGTCCTCTTCTTAAGATCTGTCTTTCCCCTTTTTCTTTATATCTTGAGTTGTTACAAAGAAGTGAATTAGGCCCAAAATTGCCATTATTAGCCCCGGGTTGTTGTGTATAATTATTAAAATTCAATGTTTTTTTCTGAATTCTTCATTGCTGCACGTCTGACTCTGGTTTCGCTTAAAAAATTCTTCCTAATTTTAGCAAAAAGAGCACACTGACTTCAGAGGGTGGGTGGCAGAAGCACTGGGTTGGTTGCTGGTGAACATGAGGGACAGTCTGAATTGTCTTGATTTGGTGCCTACTAGTATTTTGGAGCAGGAAGGAAAAAAGAGTTCCCTTTTACTCGGGGAATTCTGGAGATGGATGTCCTCTGGGGAACAGGATATCGGTACCTGGACCGCAATACTTGCTGGGCTTGTCTGGAAGTGTTTGTTTACCTGCTTTTCTCTTTCCGTTTCTGCAGCTCTTTGTTTTACAGCAATTGCCTGGGAACCTGCCTCTCGCTGGTGTCAGCAGCAGCCTTCCTCTGTTCCCCCGTCTGCGGGAGAGAGTCAATGTGGTCACGTTGCTGAGAGCTCAGGAAAAAAAAACAAAAAAAAAACAAAAACGGACGGCAGCTCCTGGTTGGGCCTGGTGTCCCTTGGGAGGGGTCCCGGCCGGAGCAGGCTGTGCGAGCAGGGCTCCTCTCCCTGCGCATGGCTCAGCCTCCTGGGCAGGGCCAGTCCCCCTGCGAGGGAGCTGCGTCCCTGGGGGCACGGGCTGCAGGAACCTGCTGCCAACCCGGAGCCGTCCCCGGGTGCCTTTGAGGTGTGACAGGGGAGCGAGCACCACGACCCTGGGCATCTGGTGTCCCTGGGGTCACCTCCAGCCCGCGTTCCGGTGCAGGGTGTCCCGGGGGCAGGGGGTTGCCTAACAACGGGAGATGGCTCCGCCTGTGACAACAGCCCCCGCCCAGAAAGCCCTGCCCTCGGAGGTCACCTTGACACCCGTGTCCACCCCCCTCCCATCACTTCATGTGGTGAGGATGAGGAAGGCTGCCGGCTGTCCAGCCTTCCCATCCAGTCAGGTTTCCCCCTCCAGAAAGGCTCCCCCTCACACGTGCTTTTTGTGCGTTTTGGTCAGGGAAGCAGGGACGGCCTCTCAGTCTGGTCCAGCTGCAGGACCTCACCTTGAGGACACCCGATTTCGGGACTGTCCAGTATCGGGTCCTGTACCGCCTGCTGCTGACCCTGCTCCAGTACCTGGGCGTGCAGGACCTGCCTGACCCCCCTCCTGGCTCCTGCCTGCCCAGGCACACCCTGCTCTGGAGAAGAGGGGGACAGGGCACGGGGCAGCAGCCCGGGAGGGACCCTCTGCAGGGGCCAGCCAGCGGCCCCCACGTCCCCTCTGTGGCCACGTATGGGAAGCAAAGGAAGGAGAAGATGGAAGCGCTCAAGGGCGACATCTCCTCGGTAGAGGCTCTGGCCGGTGCCCTGGGCGCTCCCCTGCCCGCCCCCCTCCTGCGGGCAGAGCAGTCTGACAGACGCAGGATGTCAAAATGCTTCCCATGCAGAGCCCGTAGCTCTGTTCTGCCGAGCCGCGCAGCGCAGCTTCTGGTGCGGGCAGGAGGAGTTTAAAGATCGCTGTTGAGCAATCTGACCTGCTGCCATGTGTCAGTTTCATTTGACCACAAAGGACAGTTGCTAGTTGCTGTTTTGACCCTTGCAAAGCACGAGGTGTACATGAATTCCTCTGCTTCATACTCTTCATTTTTGTTTTAGGTAGGACAAATAGTTTTTCTGAATATTCCCTCACTTTGTTGGGGAAAATCCCAGCACTCGTTGCTGAAATAGCCTGACAGAACTTAGTTGCTTCTTAAATGTACACAAAAGTGCCTTATGTGGGTCTAAAACTTGAAATACCAGGGGAAAAAAAGTTACATTAAGTGCTTGAATATGTAAACTGAAACTAAACAAATTAGGCGAGAATAAAAATGACACAAAGGAGAGAGGCATTTGATTTTCTTTACCTTCTATGTCTAGTATTCGCACATACCAGATCAAAGATACAAGACTGTATTTGTTACCCGACAGGCTGATCTGGACATGTAGTGCTGTAGTATGTGAAAAGGGAGTGCCAGTGAAACAACTGATGATTACATGGCAGATCTTCTTCCCAGTGACATCCTCGGAGTGATCTGATGAGGCAAAGCTAAATTGTGTCTGTCACCTGTTAAAAACATGTCCCGGGAAGGAAAATAATTTAGAGGTTTGTTTTTTCTTTAACTCAGAGCTCCTGGTGTGCAGGATATCTGTGACATCCATCATCAGCATCTCTGGAAGCTGTCTGCAATATTGACAGTATCAGAGTGATAACTACCCCTATCAGGTCTTTCCCAAAACCCAAGAATTTTCCTGCACAGCCTAATTTATTAAAAAAAAAATACAAGTCGACTTGTGGCCTGCGTGCACCCCAGGGGGGTTGTTCTGAGAGACCTGAAAGAATTCGGCTAAGATACGGCTGTCTCACAACTAAAAAATGTCTTTGTTTTACTTCTAAGTGAGAAATCTCCAAATAGAATCACAAGTAGGTGATAAAAGCAGCAAGAGCTGTAGTTTTATTTTTTGAGGACAGCTAATAATGATCTCAGACATTACAGATCCAGGAGCCCCTGGCAAATGGTTTAAATGACAAAGAGGATAGTCAAGAAATCTTCATCTGAGAAAATCTGTTTTGTTTCTTAAAAGGACTAACAGCTCTCCAAATATTTCGAGTCCTTTTGCACAGATCAGTAAAGCAGGCAGTCAGTAAAACAGAAGGTGAACCCACTGGCAGCCTGTTTAGGCTGCTGGGTTCTTCAGTGTCCTAAACGAGAAACTTGAACACTGCAGAAGTCTGCACTTGCAGTGTCCCCTGAAAAAGGGACAGATAGCAAAGAACATGTCAGGTCATCAGTGCACAAGGTGAATATCTGGATCCTCTGGTTCTAGTCACCAAAAGCAAGTTGTGTTTTCTCCTCATTTGTGGAAACTAAAAAAGTTAATCCAAGCTGGTGTGTTTTTTGTTTGTTTGATTGGCTGTTTTTTTTAGTGCACGTTAGCAATGGCTCACTCTGCTGATCTTTAGTTGGCAAAGTTTTCACTGAAGTCCATAAAAAGTCAAATAATACAAGAAAGTCTCCAAATACAGATTAATTGCCTTACTCCAGGGGCGTTCTCTTTCTGTTTTGCAGAGATGTTTCCCTCTAGGTGTCCCAGATCTGTCTTGGGGATGGACACTGGACAAGGAGATTGGACCTACCACTTCTCAGCGATATTTAACCTTACCTGAGCTGATGGCAGATCTCGTGTCCCCAAGTGTTTTGCCCTGGACCACAGAAATCCACTACTCGTGAGGATGGGGGGAACTGGTGGGGAGCCAGGATTTCCATGTGAGCTTTAATCCCCGCAGAGCCAATGCCCAGAGCTGCTGGGATAAAAGAGGTTTGCAAGGCAAAGCTCTGTCCACAAATAACATAATATAAATGCTTCCCTTGGCAGTGGAGGACAATTCAATGAGCAGACCCTGACTCCCAGGGCACTTGGTAGTCTCCTTCTTCTCCAATATAAAAATCAGAGTACACAGTGCTTCTTGATGCTGAACAGAGATATTCATTCTGAACCAAACACTAGAAAGATTCAATGAAGAATGAATGTATGAAATTCTGCTCAGAGACAGCCTCTTGCAGTGCAGCTCAGCCAGTGCAAGGTACAGTAGCTGGTGCAGGTTAATCCTAGGACTGGCAATTTTTAGTTTGGGCAGTCAACACTGATTTTCAATGGTTCTAAGTACCAGAAATACTGTAAGATTGGAGGAAACTGCATCTCTCTCTCATTCCATGGATTTCCTCTGAATACATTAATTGCTTTCCTGAGACTAATGTGCTTTTTTTTGCTGCACAATCTCATTTTGTTCCATCACTGCCTGTACAAACAGGCCTTTTCTGCTACCTGGCTGCCCAGATCCTGCTCTGGCAGCCCCAGGAGGCAGCCCCGGGCACACGGCTGCCTCATCCAGAGCAGGACAGGCTTGTTTGTGGGGGATCCATGCTGGAGCAGTTCAGGAAGGACTGCAGCCCATTGGAAGGACCCATGCTGGAGCAGTTTGTGGAAGACTGTATTCCTGTGGAAAGGATCCATGCTGGAGAAAGGGAAGAGCATGAAGAGGAAGGAGCAGCAGAGACCAAGTGTTCTGAACTGACCACAAGCCCCGTTCCCCAGCCCTCCGTGCCACTTAGTAGGGAGGAAATAGAGGGATTAGTAATGAAGGAGTGAAGTGGGGATGGTGGTTTAGATGTGTCTTTTTTCACCATCCCAATCTATTTTACTTGGTAATAAATTAAGTTCTCATCTGATATTACTTTGGCTTTTTTCAGTGTTTGTTCCTGACAGCAAATGCTGATCATGTTCCATCAAGCAAAGGATGTGGGGCAGGATCTGTTGGCTGCAGAGCAGGAAGGGTGACTGGTCCCACCAGGTCCCTCAGCTGTGGCTGCACAAGTGCTGGCAAGTGACAGCAGGTGCCAGGGGAGGAGGACTTGGCCACTGACAGTGGCTGCTGCCACACTGCCAGGCCCTGTTGCCAAAACCTGTGCTGGCTCATAGCATTCTGTAGCACGTGGTTTTTATTTTGAAACTTTTTTTCTATCCAAATAAAATCACTGATGTTGCACCCTGGCCACCCCAGAGATCTATACAAGGCCATAGCAATAGACAGGAAATATTCTGTCCCTTGAGCCTTTCTGAGAAGCAGGTGGAATTCACTGTTCGATGGAGGTTGTACATGCAAAGGTGGCAGGAACCAACAAAATGAGGACAGTGATGGACTCTGAACCATTTTCTTTCAGAGGGGACATCTTGGCCCTGGACAGCTAATTCTGCATAGACATCAGCTCTAGGCTCAGTAGATGTTAAACAGAATGTAAGGAACTAATGGCAAAGGAGTATTGAAAAAAGAAAATATAATTATGTATAAAGATGTTAAAAGAAAAATAGAATGTAAGGAACTAATGGCAAAGGAGTATTGAAAAAAGAAAATATAATTATGTATAAATCTACAATGTTCTGGCACCTTCAAAATTGTATTAAATTCTTGCCTTAAAATACTACATAACAATTGAAATAAATTACAGAGAATGCCAACGAGTGTGATGACAGCATAGTACTCCTGTATAAGAAATACTGGATATAGACTATGAGACCTCAAGTTGTTGGCTGAATATTAGGGGGTGCAACAGCAGCCTGTGAAGCAATAAATATAATAGAGAACTTTTCCCTATTCCATGTGATTCAAAAAGTCAATTTCAAAACAGCAAATATTATGTTTAAGACAGGCAGAAGACTTTTTCATGCAACACAATTAGATTCAGGAGCTTATTTCCAGGATGTTATAGAGGAGTATAAATAGATTCAAAAAGAGACTTCAAGTCACAGACATATTTCAGCTTGCATGTCAAATGGTACTTTCTTCTGTCCATACAGCAAGGATAAAATATTTTTATAGTTGCGTATCATGATCCTAAGCAGGCAGACCCAAAACCTTTCTGAAGCATTTAGGTAAAGAGCTTCAACTGTGGATATTTCACTAGTGCACAGAAATCCCCCATCCTTACCTAGAGCAAGAGAAAAGCATCTGTAATGGTTTGTCTCAAAGCTTCATCCCATCTGTCTCTGGCAAGGGCTAAAGTTAATGCCTTCACAGAAGTTAAGAAATGTGGGAATACAGGCCTCTCCTGGGTGCTTTCCCAGCTTCCAGCAATTTGCAGCACAGGGAATTCCTGAGCCAGGTTTGGTTTAAATAAATGCAATTTATTTAAATTATATTAAGTCAATGGTAAAATTAAGCCACCTAGACTGATCAGGTGGGTTGCCATTACAGCAGCCCTGATATGTAACTTCTCCATCAAAAGCAGCCAGAGGTGAAGATGTCACTGCTGGACTCCACGCACTCCTGGAGAAGCAGGACTGTGCCTCTGCCTGGGAGCCAGCCTGCTGCTCCAGCAGCTCCAGCTCACCCGCAGTCATGGGGTGCAGGAAGCAGCCTCCTTCCCCTCCCACTACCTGAGCTCCTGCTTGGTAAAATCCCTGTCCGGGCCACTGAGGAGGAGTTGTCTGAACCCTTATGGGACAAATAAGTTCCGGTTGTGCCTTTTTGATTGCTTAGTGGCTGAACAGATGCTTTTAGAAACCCTGGTGGTTTCCCAACAAATACTTTTATCCCTCTCTCTAACTCTTCAGTGTACACACACGTTTGCAAAAAGCAACAGGCACTGTTCAATGCAGAACAAATTTGCAGCTTGGAAAAAAAAGCCAGCTCTGAATTACCTTATTTTCCCATTTGCCTTGATAACATGCAACTCTGAAATACTGATACAGATTTCTTCACTCTCTAGTGTTTTAATTTCTGAAGATCCTGAATAACTTGGCAGATACTCACAAAGGGCACAGCAAACTCCTGCTGCAAGGGTTTCATACTGATACTGAGGCTGTGTTGAAATCAGTGGTACTAAATGATTCGGGGTTTGCTTCAGGTGCTGGAAGGAGGCAGCCTTCAGCCACACTGTAAGAACACATCACTGCTCATCATGACATTTGGCTTTGCATCACTTACGCTTCAGTAAAGGAACCAAAAGTTAACCATATTTTCCTCTGGTGTCTTGAAAAGTGTAGCAGAAACCTACTGATAATTTCAATAACAATATATTTTAAAAACATGACTCCAGTATGCAAGTAGAATCGTTATGCCAGTCAGTGTCAGGAAGATGACTTAAAGACAGGCAAGAGCTCTTTCAATAATTTAATTCTTTTTGACCCTTACAGCCATAGCCTTCATCATTTTATGAAAAAATCGAACTGACTCACTGGAGTTTTTTAATCAATGCTTTGATTACCCTCACTGCAAAGGGTGCCTGTGCCCTGCATGCACAGCTGCCGCCACGGGCAGCTGCGAACATCCGCCCCCAGGGAAGCACTAGAAAAAGCGGCGCTCAGACCCCGGGCACGGACAGGAGCCCTCCTCAGGGGTGCAGAGGCTGGATCTGTACAGATTGCAGAAGGCACCTGAACAAAACGTAATCATTTCATCTGCCGCCCCCCCAAGTGGCAGCAAGGCCGGGCCGGGGGCTCCCGCCGGCTGGGGCTGCCCCCCGCACACACCCCGCGCTCCCCGCGGCCGGGGGCGCTCCGGGAGGGACAGCCGGGCTGCTCGGTGGGAGACCCTCACAGCACCACAGCCAGACGAACCAGCTGCCTCCCTGGCGCCATCGGCCCAGCCAGGGGGGGAGAAAACAATGGGTGATTAAACCAAACAAACGCGCCCCTCGGGACCGTCCGGCCAGACGGTTCCCCAGGCCCTGAGCGCTGCAAACCAGCCCCTCTGCAAAACACCGTGCAATGCTCCTGGCTCTCGGGAGAAACGGGGCACCGAGCAGTTCTCAACATGGGATTTGTGAGAGTCGGACTCTATTATGGCCTTTAATCCAGCGACATCTACTGACCATTCCTGGTAATGCACTCCCCGGCACAAGAAGAGGATAGAGGCAGCAGGCGCATGCGCACAGACTCAGACTACAGCTCCCAGGGGGCCCGGCGAGGCCGGAACCAGTGGGGGAGCAACGGGCGCGCTCTGCGAACACTTCTTCTGCGGTGAGGACATCGCTATGGAGGCTGCCGTGTAGCTGCTGCGTACCTTTCCTCTGTGGTTGCCGGTGTATGAGCACGCTGAACGGACTGCCCGTCTGGACTCGCTGGAGAACAAGGGTCCCGACTAGGGATCGGCTTCGGCCGCACCCCGGTGGTGAGATTTGCGAACTTGACTACACTCTGACGTTTCTTACTAACATTTACAGACATTTACCCATTCACACACACCTCTACTATACACTTACTTCCTTTAATCTTCCCAAAGGCTCTCTCCAAGTTCTCTCCCTCATTTTCTGTCCGGGACCGAGATTGGGGGCGGAGATTGAGAGGGGGATAGGATTGTTGGTATTATATTGTATTGTTATTGTATTGTATTGCATTATTCTTCCCTACAATTGCTGTTACCCTGTAGTTCTGTAGAAATAACCCCGCCTAGACAGTAGTGCCTTTAATAAACCTATTGATTCTTAAACATTGTTTGTGAGTGTGACAGGGAGTGGTCCTCAGCCCTCGATTCCTTTTGTGTGGGGCAGTGAGTCGCAGTTTCCCATCTCGGTTTGCGACAGGATTTAAATCAAGTTACACTTTTTAAGGCACATCATGAGAATAATACAAATGATGGCCAGTTTGTTTTTTTGTGTACACTTGATCAAATGTAGCAGAATATATGAAACAGATTCTGAACCTTTTCCTGTTGATGGCAATAAATCTATCAACAAACTTAGGCAAGCTCTTTTTCGGCAGTTATACTCACCTGATGGGGTAAGCCTGAAGGGATAAAAAAAAAAACAAAAACAAAAAACAAAGGCATTGTAGATGCCTAGATTTATTCTCAGGAAAGTAAAATTAATGAGGCCTTGGGTACCCTGAAATAGGATGATGCCTGTGAGCTGAAATCTGCAAACAGGAACGCCTGCAGGGCGGGGGGGCCTGCGACAATAGGTGACAAGAGGGGCATTTTACATTGATGAGCCCGGCCTGGGAGTTGATGCCTCGAGCTGAAACCTGCAAACAGGAACGTCTACAAGGTGGAGCCCTGTAACAATAGGTGGCAAGAGGGGCATTCCACACAGATGTGTCTGGTTCTCGCTTGTAAAGCAATTTTATTATGACAGAACCATTGTGAAAATGAATATTCATCATCATTCCGGGGCATCTCGTGTGCACTGATGAGCTGCATAAACCTCACTTGGTGCGATTTGAGGCACGTTAGGAGGAAGGATGCCCCGCTCACCCAGCGCTGGAATAAAGAATGCCTGCCTTCTGGAACTAAAGTCAAGAAGGTTCTTTCTGCCACCGGATTTTAGGGTATAATTTTGGCGACCCAGATGGGACACCGCTCCTGAACCTCGATGGATGCGTAGGATTGCAGAATCTCCAGCCGGCACCGAGGGATTTTCGGGAAGAATCTCCGATCCCGAACCGAAGAGCTTAGAGCAAGTCCCCTGGTAAGATTAAATGCATTCTTTTGGGGTTTGGTTCGGGGCTCGAGTCCCCTGTTTCGTTTGGGATTCAAACTATATGTTGCACTGTATGTTAGGGCCCCTTTCACTCAGGATGCTCTAAAGGATTTCCAACACCCTAGTTTTTAACCTGATGAAGCATCTGGTGAGGAAATCTGATTTCAAACTGTTGTCGTCTAACATTGCAGCTGGCAACATAAACTGCTCCAAGAGGAAAAACCTTTGAATGCAGCAACGGCAAATAGGGATTTCAGGTTCTTATTCAGAAACCTGCGTGTTACTTGCACATCTTTAATATTCTTTTCCAAAAAGACAAAAGTTGATGTTTAAAAAACACATGCCAATCAAGTTTTGATTCATGCACTATTAGTATCACAGTTGTGTTGCCACCCCTAGGAAAATAATAATTTATACACAGACCTCTCACTGTACACGGCCCTTGCAGCACCTCTTGTGCAGCTGAGCTCCCTGGAAAGAGGTGATGACAAAGTGGCCCCACAGCCCCATGCCCAGCCCTGGTCTCTCCGTGTGGCATTCCCTAGCCATATTTTCACCCCTCGCTCACTGTCCCTCCCACATAGATCCAGCAGATCCCTCTGTCTCACCTCACTTTCTCTGTGCTTGAACTGGAGTAGTAAAATTGCCACTAATGAAGAATCTGCTACAGTTTTTAGGTGACCATTTCTATGGCCTTTCCATGAAAATTGCATCTTATTCTTCACTTGAGACCCGTTACCTGCACATCCCTGGTCTCAGTGTGTCCCCTTGCCAAGAAACTTCTCTAGAACAAAGTGATAGTGGTTAGAGCTCTTCCGATCTTCAGGATTGTCCCTCATATTTCAAGATGTATCTAAATGTCAATGACCTAATGAGCTCTTCAATCAGCTTCTTACGCTGTGTGGACATAGTTTGCATTTTGTGTGGGTAAACGCAGGAGGACCCAATAATTAATTCAATTCACCCAGTCTTGATGCTCCCTTGCTCCACAGGAACTCTTACACGCTCAGGTGCTCCCTCTAACCTCTCTTCCAAAATTATTTTAACCACTTTGCTTTGAACATTCAGACAACTATTTTTCACTGCGATTGCTGTGATTGTCAAAACTATCTGTATGAAAGCGTTAAGCCAAAATAATCAGCAAGAGGAAAATGAAGGGAAATCCTCTTGCGGGCAGTAAAAACTAGAGGAGACTTTGGCAATATTTTAGTAAGGTTTTTGCGGATTATAATGCAGCTCGATGGAAGAGAAGGGATTACAATCAAAGTTAGTCTCTCTCCAATTTCATGATTGTCTGTGTCTAGCTGTGTGGCTGCCAGCAGCATCTCTTAACTCCAGAGCACTGTGCCACGGAAGGACGCTGAGGGTACAAGATGCCGTGTGGCTGCTTAAGGAGTCAGATCTCCAGATCAAATCCATTGCTGTTGCATCTCTGATGATCCGCTCTTTAATTAATTACCGGGGCCAAGCCGGATTTCTCCTCTTTTACTGACAACTCCATGTATGTATTTAAAGCCTGGGTGGTTGTCTGTCTTCCAAATCAGGTTCCAATATTTCTGCCAAGTCAACCATTTCCCTTCCCAAGCGAAAGCGACCGGGACACTTGAAAATGCAGTAGTTAAATCTGTAACTTGTAAAAACCTTTGCCTGATGGGGAATTTGTGACAGAGCTGCTACACCAGGGTGCAGGATTTTTATGTATTAATTTTCCTTACATTTCCCATGTATCTGTGCTCCGGCTGACCTTCCTGATCGGTTCTATGTTTGGCAACCAGCAGTAGGGGGGTAGGGGGCGGGTATTTTACAGGTATTCGGTTCCCTGAGGATACCCATCCTTAAAAACTCATCAACTTTTTGAACACTAGAGCATCCTTCGCTTGGGATGGGGTACTGTTTTACTGCTGGGAGAGCACCCCCTTTGCTTATATCCGCTCAGGCTGTGCTGACTGTAATGGTCCTGCATCCGTGCTCATACGACTCCTCAATATTTCTGGGTGTCTGGGGCTGCCTGATCCACAAATACACTGACAGCCAAAGCTTAATGAAAATGTAAGAGGTTCTGCCCTCCATATTTTAACAAAGCTTGTCCAAGTCTTTGCCAGTAATTGCTGGGTTGTTCATCCAGCCTCTGTTTACACCCCTGTATTTTTCCTTGTAAGCTCTAATCGCATTTATCACATTTCTAACCACTGTTCGGCAATTACTTCCATCTGTTTCGTGATTATAATCCAAATCAGAAGTAACTTGAGGGCAAACAGTCAGATTTCACCCTACCTGTTAGGCATACTTTCACATTCTTCTCAATTATATTATTTTCCTGTCTGGAGGGAACAACTTTCAGCAGGAAGTGAACATCGACTCAGGATGGATTATACCACAAACAAATGTTAAAAAATAATGCATTGGGGATTTTGTTTTGTTTGCTTTTGTTTTGCTTTGTTCGCCCCTTCAAAAGTAAAGTCATAGGTGAGATCTCTCATCGCACTGATTTTTCTGTCACAAAGGAAGCTTATAAATGTATAATTTACAAACTGACTTGCATTGTTTAAACTGTAACTGCTGAATAACTGTAGCAGATAATTTATGAGGTGTAGATAAACAGTTTAGGTATGTGTTCCAAATGTTGAGAAAGACAGTCAGCTGGATGTACTTTACTTCTGTCTCTCTTTGAATCTGGCATTGCCCTGGCAGGTCGGTAGCATCTCCCTTTGCGCCGAGCAGCTGGGCAGACGTCCCTCATAATTCTTTAAACTACAGCAAACCAAAACAAACCAAAACAACACCCCTCCCCCCTTTTGCAACTGTGTGTTTGCGAGATAGGGAATGAAATGGTACCGATTAGCAGTCTTGGAAGTTAAAACAATGAAAAAGGGGGAAGTCAAATACTTTTACGGTAGGAGTATTTTAATCAGTGTCTCTTCTTCTGATGCTCAGGAAAGAAAAATTAAAAGAGCGCCGCCGGTCTAGTGAAGTCGTTGTTGGGTGATTTTTGTTTGTTTTTTGTTTGCTTGTTTTGTTTTTGTGGGTTTTCTTTACCGCCGCAGTTCGGCTCTGCCACCCTGTGGCTAAAGTGCGGTACTACATATGTGCAATCCGGAAAAATGCAGTAAGGCTCTGAGAGAGACGGTCTCTGCTGGCACCTGCTGGCCAAAATTGGGTACTGCAGCTAGAGGACTGCGCGTGCGCAGTAATGGCCAAGACGGCGACGCCCTTCGCCAAGATGGCGGCGCCCTTCGCCAAGATGGTGGCGCCCTTCGCCAAGATGGCGCATGCATCCTCAACGTGCTGGCGACCGAACCCCTCCCCGAATAGCCAGACACGCCTCCGATTGACTAATTAGGGTGCACGTGGTAAGGCCGGCAACCAACGAGCTGATTGGTCGCTGCAGTTCACAAGACGTTAGTAAGTGTATTACTTTTTTTGCCACGAGCTGCGCAAGCGTAGTAGCTCTCGCGGCCCTAGCAACCCCCCCCCCACCGCCACCCGCGGATCTTGGCTCTGCCGCCCTGTGGCCAAAGTGCGGTACTGCATCTGCAGCGCCGCCGGTGCAGTAAGGCGCTTTTTCAGCGCCTGTCTTTCTTTCATAGAGTGGGGCGCCCAGAGCGTCGACGGCAACCATAGAGTGGACTGCCCAGAGCGTCGACGGCAACCATAGAGTGGGGCGCCTAGAGCGTCGACGGCAACCATAGAGTGGGGCGCCCAGAGCGTCGACGGCAACCATAGAGTGGGGCGCCCAGAGCGTCGACGGCAACCATAGAGTGGTTACTGCAGCTGAAGGACTGCACGTGTGCAGTAACGGGCTTTCAAGTCGGGGAGCGAGACCTGCCCCATTTTGGCGGTGGTGTCCATGTGTAAATTGTATCCCTGAATGAAGGGACTGTCGGTAAGGGTCGTTGCCCTGCTAGTGTGCCTCTTTGGTGGTGTTGGAGTAATTTCGGGCACATAAATGTCAAGGGGAGCCAATAATATATACCCTTAAAATAGATATGTGAAGTAAACATATAATTTTACGGAAAAAAGTTAAATGATGAACATCTATAGGCTCTAGGTCTTAAAAAATGCAAAGAAACCCTTTTGAAAGTGTTCCCGGCACCCCTGCCGTGATCCCGGCTGTAGCCAAGATGGCGGCGCCGTACGGCAAGATGGCGGCGCCGTACGGCAAGATGGCGGCGCCGTACGGCAAGATGGCGGCGCCGTACGGCAAGATGGCGGCGCCGTACGGCAAGATGGCGGCGCCCATTGCCAAGATGGCGCATGCAGCCTCAATGTGCTGGCGTCCCAGCCCCTCCCCGAAGAGCCATACACGCCTCCGATTGGTTAATTGCGGTGCACGTGGTACAGCCGGCAGCCAACGCCGGCTCTCGGGGGCGTGGCCATGGCCGTGCACTGCTGCCCGGTGATTGGTGAACGGCGGGCTGGGCGGGGCCGGAAGAGCGGCGGCCCGTGGCCCGTGCTGCCACGCGGTCCGAGGAGGAAGTGGGAGGCTGAGGACGCGCGGTGCCGTGCCCTGCGCTGCCGCCGGCGGTTTCTGGCTCGGGGGAGAAGCCGCGGGGGGGGGGCGCTGGCAAACGGCAAGTAGTGGGGGGGTGGGGAAGCAGCAGAGGGCGGGTGGAAAACCGCGGAGGGGGGTGGGGGAGCATAAGCACGGAGTGGTGGGGAAACAACGGCGCTCCGTGCTCTGCCCCGGCTGCTAGAAGCGGCGGGGGGGTGGTGGGCGGCGGGGATGCGGCGAGCGCCGGCGGGAGGGAGGGTGGCAAAGTGGAGGGAGCGGCCCGGGGTTGTCGGGGGGGGGGGGGGCGGCAGGCAGCGGCAGCTGGGATCTCTGTGAATCGTAGTAGTATGGTCTGGTTGGGAAGGGACTCAAAAGATCTAGTTCCAACCGGCCTGCATTCACCTGGGTTTGTTTAGGATTTTTTCCCTCCTGCTGCTGTTGCTGCTTCTCTTCCCGCCGTGCTACTGCTTCTTTACCCCCCCCCGCTGCTGCTTCTTTACCCCCCTGCTGCTGCTTCTTGTCCCCCCGCTGCTGCTTCTTGTCCCCCCCCCCTTGCTTCTTGTCGCCCCCCCTTGCTTCTTGTCGCCCCCCCTTCTCCTGGTCCCCCCCCCTTCTCCTGGTCCCCCCCCTTCTCCTGGTCCCCCCCCCTTCTCCTGGTCCCCCCCTTCTCCTGGTCCCCCCCCCCAGCTTCTTGTCCCCCCCCCAGCTTCTTGTCCCCCCCCAAACCTCCCTGTCCCCTGCACAGATGCAGGTCATCCCACCCCCTGCCCCGAGCCAGGGGGATGTCCCCCACCCCTCGCACTGAGCCGCAGCACACAGCCCCGGCCCTTCAGCTGAGCCATGGTGCATGTTCCCCATCCCCTGCACCAGCCGTGGTGCCAGGCCCCTCTCCCCCGCACCAAGCTGGGCTCCACAACCCAACTGCCTCTTGCCGAGCTACCCAAGTCTCATGCTTGGCTCGCACGGCTCCACGCCGCACCTCCCGCTCCCTCCGGCCGAGCCCTGTGCTGGCACACGCTGTCCCGCCCATCTCACCCCTGCCACCCACGCCCTACTGCCCACCCCGCTTTCCTGGTGCGGGGCCTTTCACACCCCCCCTGTGCCAAGCTCTGCCCCACATCCCCCTCCCCGGGCCAGTGGAGCTCCCCCCTGGGCCCTCTGCACCATTTCACCTTTTTCTCCTCATTTCAGCCCCAGGGAAAGCCACCAAGCGCTTCCCCCTGCTCCCAGTTTCACCCTTGCTTTAGTATATATTTTCCCAATTTTCCTCAAGTAGCTCCATAGACGTTTTAAAACTCTAGATTTGTGTAGAAACAAGGAACATTCATTTTTATTTGAAAATACAAAACATCTGAATTTCGGAAGGAATTTTAACTACAGATAATAACAGATTGATATATACAGATAATCCCTCCTCCCTCCCTCCTTTCTCATTCCCTCCCTCCCTCCTTTCTCATTCCCTCCCTCCCTCCTTTCTCATTCCCTCCCTCCCTCCTTTCTCATTCCCTCCCTCCCTCCTTTCTCATTCCCTCCCTCCCTCCTTTCTCATTCCCTCCCTCCCTCCTTTCTCATTCCCTCCCTCCCTCCTTTCTCATTCCCTCCCTCCCTCCTTTCTCATTCCCTCCCTCCCTCCTTTCTCATTCCCTCCCTCCCTCCTTTCATTCCCTCCCTCCCTCCTTTCTCATTCCCTCCCTCCCTCCTTTCTCATTCCCTCCCTCCCTCCTTTCTCATTCCCTCCCTCCCTCCTCCCTAGTGTTGGGGCATCCTAGTGTTGGGGCTGCAGCTCTGACTCTGCCTGAGCAGAGTCCCCTCTGCGGGCCGAGTGCCGCCCCCTCCTCCATGGCCTGGGCAGTGGCAGCCGGAAGGTGGCCCTTGACTTTGGCCGTAGTGGGTGGAGGATGTGCAGCGTTTGCAGGGCCTGGGAGGAGACCAGGGCACTGCTGTCTTTCTCTGCACCTCGGAGGACTGTGGAGACAAAACAGCAGAGGTGAGGTGACAGCCAGGAGGGAGCCAGGGGGCAGGTGGCTTGGCTGGAGGCTGCTGGTCAGGAATATGCCCCTGCAGAAACAGCCCCCTCCCTATAACCGTGCTGGGAGGGGAGGCTCGCCCAGGCTGGGGGGGAGCTCCGTGCCAGGCTCCTTCCTCCCCCGGCTGCCCCCACTCACCCCCTTTGACATCCTCCATCTCATTCTCCTGCAGCCGCCGGCCGAGGAGCCCTGGGGGGACACAGTGTGTCAGGGACCCTGCCACCCATCCCGACCTCCCTGAGGGGAGGGGTGAAGAGCTATCCCACGGGTCCTGTGCTGGGACACAGGGACCCCAGGAGAGGAGGGACCCAGGCCTGGTGGCTCACCAATGACCCTGACCGCCTCACAGCGCAGGAGCTCCTGGGGGCTCTGCAGGTAAGCCCGGCACCGCAGCAGGTACTCCTTGTTCTTGGTCTTCTTCCTGGACAGCTGCAGAGGGGAGAAGGGTGCAGGTCTGCTGCAGAGCTGCCCCTCACCCAGGGCCACCATTCTTCCCCGTCAGCAGGACACTCCCAGCTTCCTGCCACATGGCATCGGGATTTGGAGGGGAGGAGAGGGGCTCCCTGAGGACGCTTGGGGTGCCAATCCGGGTGGCAGGGTCCCCTTTGGGACGCTGGGGGTGAGGGCAGGTTTGGAGCAGAGCCTGCTCTGTGAGGGGTGCGTGCAGCCACAGGGGGCACAGCCCTCTGTCCCCCAGGTGGGCATGGGGCAGGAGGGGTGTTCCCAGGGGGGGTCGGGGCTGTGCTTACCAGGCCATACTCCCAGATCAGCTGCACCTGTGCATTCTGGGCCAGCTGCACCAGCTGCCCCACACTTCAAGAACCGTCCAGCGCTGTGGAGGGCTTCCTGGGAGGCCTGGTGAGCAGCAGAGATGTCACCACCACCGCCGGTGCACAGGACCCTGTGTCCCCCCCTTCTTGGTGGGGCTCGGAGCCTGTCCCAGCCCGTGCAGGGGAAGATGCTCAAGCTGGGGGCTGATTGCTGCCTCCAGGTTCAGCACCCTGGGGAAGATAAGGGTGGTCACCCTCTCTGGCTGGGAGCCTGTTGGCGTTGGCTTCAGGGCTTTGACCTTGGTAGCCCCAGACTGCTGTGGAGCCATAGGGCCAGTCTCTGGGGCTGCAGGGACCCATGCCAGGGGCTTGTGCAGGGGGAGCTGGATGCCGAAAGGGACCCACTTCCCCATCCACTGGGCAGCGGGAGGAGAAAGGGCAGCAGTGGGCAGGGAAGTGGGGGCTCTGACTGGTCCAGGGCACTCAGCAAGCTCTACCACCCGGTGACACACATTGAAGGGTTTGGTGTCGGGCACTACCCTGCCAAAAGCACCACTTCGGGCAGGGAATCCACCTTGGCCACAGCCTTGTCTGGTCAAGCAGGTGGAACACCAACGGACTGCAGGCTGTTCCACACCTCCTCCTTCATTTTTCTTTCTTTTACCTTGCATCAACCTCACCAGCTTATCATAAGATTTGAATGGAGACCTTCCGCACAGTGCTCCGAGTCCTGAGGGAAAGAGGGGAGGAGGGACCTCAGCCCCAAATGCCATGGTGAGCTGTGGTAGGGCCTGGGGACCAGAGATGGGACACCCTGCGGAGGGCTGGGGGTTGCTCATCGGTGGGGCTCAGCGTGGCTGCAGCCACCCTGCCACCACTGTCCCCCGTGGCAGGGAGTACTGAGTCGGGGGCGCATTCAGGCGGGGTGTTTGGAGCCAGTGAGGGCAGCGATGGGGTCTGGGGGCTGTGGTGGCAAAGCAGAGGGGGGGGAGGCTATGGATGAACCCGGTGAGGGGACACGGGGGCTCTCCCCAGCCTCACATCATCAAAGAAGGTCCAGAGCTTCTCCGCTATGTCCAGGGTGTGGAGGCATTGCCCTCCTTCCCCTACAGCAGCGGGAGCACGGCATCCAGCACGGGGCAGGGCCACGGCGCTGGTCTCGCTGTCGGCGTCCTGCAGCAGCTCCATGATGCTCGGCAGCAGCTCGAGGTGTTTTCTTTGCCTGTGTGAGCACAAGACGCCTCCTTTGTGTAAAGCAGCGCGACCGACGGCAGGGCTGGAAACCCCCCCCGCCAACACCGGCCTCATACGGGGGTGACAGGGCGAGGTCCCGGCAGACCGGGCTCCCCAGCACGGCCACGGGAAGAGCAGGGTGCGGGGGGGGAGTGCAGGCAGCACTGGCTCCTTGCAGCCCCTCGGCTGTCCCCATCCCCACCAGACCCCTGGGCAGGCTGGTGGGCCACCGGCGCTGCCTGCAAAGCTGCCCCACCTGCCAGCAGCCACCACCGAGGCCGCTGCGTTTCACCCCGGGGCTCAGCACCCCCTGGCCCGGCTCTGCAGACCCCGTGCTCCGGGGTGGTCGCTTTGGGGTGGTGGCAGGAGCCTGTTCCTCTCAGTGCTGCCTCCCTCCTGGCACGGCACAGCCGTGGGGCAGGGGGCCACGGGGGCAGCAGAGCTGGCAGCAGCCGGCACAGCTCCCGATGCCCAGAAAAGCCCCGGCCCCCGCGTTACCCACCAGCCGCTGCTCCCCCCCGGGTGGCTGTCCCAGCTGTCCCCTACTCACCGTGTCAGGCCTTTGGGTGAGCTTGAGGATGCCCCTGAGCACCAGGCTGGGCATCCCCCTGGCACTGAGCTCTGCAGATACCTAGAGAAGATCCCCAGGGCAAGCTCCAGCAGCTCATCGCCAAGGTCGGGGCAGTCCAGCATCTGAAACACAGGCAAGGCGGGGGCTGGCTCCGGCCACCAGCTCAGGGAAAGGACGCCGGGGAGAGAGAGACCAAGCCCGGATGGAGGCTAGCAGGGATTTGTGGAGAGCCCCCGTGTCCCCACACCACACGGGCCTGCTACGCCTGCTCCTCCACGGTGATCCAACCGGAGCCCACACACTGCCTCAGCTCCCCCCACAGCAGTGGGCAACAGGAGAGCCGAGCGTTGGAGAGGGCTTGGAGAAGTGCCATCAGGCTCACTCGTGAGGAAGACCATGGCAGCCGTCTCCCAGGTGGGGGTTCTCCACAGCAAGGAGCTCCATCAGACGGTGGAAGATGGGTGCTACGACAAAAGTGGCTGGAGTTTTTTGTTATCTCCCTGGTCAGGGGGACGGAGGCCCCATCAGGCCTGAGTTGGCTGGGCACGTGTCTTTGGGGTTTGCAGCAGTCTGGATATCACCAGTCTGCAGCACTTGGATCTCCAAGTGCCATCAGCACCAAGGAAGGGAGGGGTGCTCATCCTGAGGAGTGTGGAGAAGGGGCTCTCACCTGGCGATGATCTGCACTCCGGTGGAGGTGGGTCTGGGTGCTGAGCAGGGCGTCCCAGCCCCCCTGCTCATGGATGGCCAAGCACCATCTCTCTCACCCCCCATTTTGCTGAGCACCAGCCTCATGGACTGCACTGCAGACCTGCACAGGGAGAAGTTGCTTCAGCTCCCACCAGGACCTCTGGCTTGGCTCTGGGTGGCTAGCGGGGCTGAGAGGACAGGGATGGAGCACCTGGTGTAATAGAGCTGTTCTCTTGAGCTCCATACAGATTTCCACCTCCTCTAGTGCCAGGTCCATGATGAAAACCACTTGAAAAAGCAGCCCCAGGAAAGCTTTGGGAAAATCTTCCACTTCAACTTGTACTTGCGGATGGCCCTGCAGAGCATCTTCCTGCAGGAGGATCTCCCCTATCGCCTCAGTTGCCTGCAGAAGACACCTAGACACTGAGATACCCTTGTGGCCCTGGGGAGATCAAGGCTTGGGGTGGGACCAGAAGGGAAGGGGAACCTGGAACAGCTGAGAGCAGCCCCAGAGGTCAGAGAGGCCTCATCAAGCAACTCACAGCCAGGGAGAGGAAGCATGAGTCATCCTTGGTGGAGGTGGAGGTCTTAGGCAGTGGGTTTGAGGAGCTTGCTGAGCAGGTCCCACAGCACCTTCTCTGCCAGCTGGGATTGGGCAGCATCACCCTACGGATGATCGAGGAGCCACTGTGAGGAGACAAGGGTTCTGTTCAGAGGGGACATCCAAAAGGATGGTGAGCTGAAGTCCCTCAGGAGGGTCTTGGGTCGCCTTTTCCGCATGAGAGGAGCCCCAAGAATGGTGGGCCCTGCACCCTCGGTGTACGTCGGGTTGCCACTGCAGCAGGCTGGTCACCACCTCACTGAGGTATTTGCCTGCCATCCTCTCCAGAGTAATTTCCAGGCTTCTGAGGGCTGCCACCGACCTGATGGAGGGCCCATTTCTATAGATGGCCCACACGATGTTCCGCACCTGGAGGGGAGACATGGGTGGGAGTGGGCATGTCAGCAGGCGTGAGTGCAACTTCCTCCCCAGCTCCCACGGGGAGCTGCTTACATTTCCTTTGGTTGTAGTATGATGGCTGGAGATGGCATCAGTGCTGGCCAGGCACGGAGCCAGGGGAGGAACTGTCCCCCAGTGGGCTGGAGCATCAGCTCTGCCACCCACGGGCTACTCACCATGCTCCTGCCTGGAAGACCATTTGCTCCACAAGGGTGACCACCATATAGATAGCCATGTGGATGCTGTAGGGGTTTGCATCTTTCATTTTTCTGATGGCCATGAGGATAAGGTTCTACCCGTCGGAGGGCTGCCGATATTCCGTGAGTATCTGTGGGATGAAGGAGAAGGGAGATGTGTCACCTAGAGAGCAGCTTGCTGGGGGCCTTTGCCTAGCCCCTGCTCAGGAGCAGCAGGAAGTCCCCACCATCCCTGTGCATCAGGTGTCCCTGCACTCACGCTGAGCCCTCTGACCAGGAGCCCAAGACACTTCTTACCAAGAACATTTCGCGGTGTGCTGTGCCTGGGCAGCAACATTTCCCAGTGAAGCTGGAGCTGCAGCACCTCTGTGTCACCCAGCCCGGGGACACCTGCCTGGGGAGGAGCAAAAGCGGGGTGCTCAGAGGGACAGTGCGGAGCTGGGGGTGCAGTCTGAGAGCAGCGGGCAGAAGAGTGGCTGGCAAAGGAAGGGGGCAGCCAGGCAGGGGAGGAGCAGATAGCCAGGGAGGGTCCAGGGCCATTGGGAGCAGGGGCGAGGGGAAGTGGCCCTTTCAGCCTGCAGGCAGGCAGCTTGGGTCAGGTTCTCTCTCAGCAAGGAGAGGTGTCCCTGGCTGCCCATTGCTAGGGGGACCCAGCCCGACATGGGCTTCTCTTACTTCTTCTGCTGCAGGATGAAGGTGTGCAGGTGAGAGAGAGCTTCTGCAGCCTGATGGCGGGTCTCCATGTCATTGCAGGTGCCGCAGAAGGTGAGGCACCCCACCAGCATCCCCAGGCATCTCAAAGCGGTGTGTTTCAGAGCACTCGTGCCCGCAGGTGATGGCTCCTGCAAAGCAAGGGGCAGACCTGGGGGAGAAGGAGAGGCAGGCGGGGCACAGGCTGAGCCCAGGCACACAGTGAGCCCTGGCTGCTCCCAGAGCCAGCAGCTCAGGCAGGGCAGGGCAGGGCAGGGCTGCCAGACCCAGGCTCTCTGCCGGTGGCCAGGGCAGCCCTGGGAGAGAGCACGGACAAGACAGGGCAAAGACCCCTGCTCCCAGCCTCCTGCTGACTGGGTGCCCGGCTTCCCTGGGAGGTGCTGGGGCTCAGGGGCACTGGGGGCTGCCAGGCCAGGAGCTCAGTACCTGCAGCCCAGGGTAGTTGGTGATGAACCTGGTCAGCTGTGGCAATCCGTGCCACGGCCCTCTCCTGCACCTCTCCTGGCTGGGAAGTGCTGAAGGGCAGCAGGAGCTGAGAGGAGAAAAGCTACTGATGTGGCATGGAGGTGGCAGGGCACAGCAGGGCAGGGCCAGGCCTGCGGGGCCCACGTGCCTGGGTATGGGCATGGGTCCCTCTTGCCCCCGCAGGCAGGTCACATCCTGCTGCTGCCTCTGCGCCTTCCACTCACTCCTCCCCCCAAAAACTCCTCCTCTGCCCCCCCACCCAAGCTCTGGGCTGGCACCTCCCTAGGATCCGTGGTGGGGCCCTCTGGGTATGGTCCGTGGTGAAGGCAGAGGAGGAAAGCCCCAGGTCTGGGCTCCTCTTGCCAGACAGGCAGGTCCATCTGGGAGGGGCGTTGGGCAGGATGGGCAGAGGGCAAGGCTGCAGAGGGGTGGGGGGGCAGGGGCTAGGGCAGGAATAGAAGGGGCTTCTGGCAGCAGTTCAGGAGGCAGGGGCCTGGTGGGGGGGACAGTGGCAGGGAAGGAGGGACATTCTTGTTCCCCTCCTGGCACCATGAGCTTAGGGGGGGGAGAGACCTGCTCAAGCCAGGGCTCACTGCATGTCTGAGGACCCCTGTGCCCAGGACAGGACCTGAAAGATGGTCTGCAAATCCAGGACAGCAAAGTCACCAGCGCTGCATATCAGCTCCTGCAGCATGTTGTCCATCGTGGCCAGGGTCTGCAAGGGGGACAGAGGCTTGGGGGCAGTCCTGGAAGCCTGGAGGAGGACAGCCATGACCCTGCAGGTGCCCAGGAAGGGCCTTGCGGCAGAGGGACCTCCCTGTGGTTCGCCCCCATCATGGTTTAATGCTGGTCCAGCAATTTAATACGAATGACAGATTCTTCCAGGAAAGGAAAGACATGGACAAGCCCATGGCATACCTTGGGGTACATGAAAGCCTCGGAGCCCTCCTGCTTCTCCAGCCGAGGCACGCAGAAGACGCTGGAGAAGCAGGCATGGAGGAGCCTGCTCAGCCTCTCCCGCAGGGGCAGCCCCACTCTGCTGCAGGGACAGAGAAGTGCTCTTGGGACCCGGCAAGGAGGAGGCAGACCCCAGGGTTGGAGATCTGGACTGACTCCACACCATGGGTGACATCTCAACCCCCATGACACTGACAATGATGTCAGGAGGGAAAACTTGGTGGTACCCCCTGGCCCTGCTGTCTGTCTCCCTCTTGGACCAAGGACTGGAGATGCCCCTACCTGGGACCTGTGCTCCTGGGGCCACTGGGCACCAGGGAGGCCAAAGTGGGGACTGGGGCAGGTACCTCAGGGAGGTGATGGCCAGCATGGCTTGGCGCTGCACCCTGGTGTCCAGGTGGTCGGTGGGCTCATCTTTCAGCACCTCCTGGTGTTGTCCCAAAAACACAGCGGGGTGGGACAGGTCAGGACGGGGCGGTCTCCCTTGCCCAGCAAGAGCCTGCGGGGCTGGCAGAGCCCACGTGCTCCCACCCTGGCCCCCCCTCCCCAGTCAGCACCCAGAGGTCCCAAGCTCCGTGGCAGGAAGGGCTGTGCCCATCACAGAGCCACAGGCTGGCCCGAGGGACCTGCAGACGTTGTTGAAAGTCCTGGCTCCAGGTGGGCCACCCAGGGGTCTCTGGAGCATCTCCAAGGACTGAGAACTGGAGCAGCGTTCATCAGCACCCCCCCTGCCTGGCCAAGCCCCCTCCTGCCCCCAGGGCTGTGCTGCTGCCCCTGCCCCTGCCTCAGCCTGCCTGCTCAGCCCCTCACCTCGATGGTGTCCAGCACCTCCTCCAGGCAGAAGGAAAACAGCTGCCACACAGTGGGGTGCGTGCCGATGGTGGAGCAGGTGGTGCAGATGGCATCCAGAAACTTCAGCTTTGCATCCTTTTGCTGCCAGCCGGAGAGGGGACAGATGGACAGACAGTGTCAAGGGGGAGAGACAGCCAGGGGAGCCCGGCACAGCCCCCAGCAGCTTCTGAGCATGGGACAGGGGCAGAAAGAGCGGCCAGGTGACACAGGCACAAGCCTTGTACAAGCGGCCATGGATACCTCTGGTCTGTTCCTGAAGATGAAGTGTCCGATGACGTCGAGGAGGAACAGAACTGCCTGAGGGATTCCAGCAGGGCTAGGGGGCAGGCAAGGGGGGAAACTTGAGCCCTGTGCTCAGCTCCTGGGGAGCTCCCCAGCCCTGGCTCAAGGCTGGGACACTGCTGTCCCCTAGGCACCCCAGGGGGGGAGGGCGCGATGCTGGAGGGCAGCACGGGGAGGGGCCCCCAGCACGCCCGGGTGAGGGAGGCGCTGGCAGCAGGGGCAGGGAGGGTCCCTGTCCAGGGATGCTGTGACGGGGCCGTGCTGCTGGCCACTGCTCCCTGGGAGCCCTGGTGCCAGCCTGGCTGGTAGGTGTGAGCCTGGGACGGGGCAGGGTGGGGCAGGGTGGGCAAGGCAGGGTGGGCAGCCCCTGCCCCCCGTGCCCACACACTCACCCGCCCACATCGGCTGGCCCTTGGTCTCCTCATGTGGCTCTGGCCCGGAGCTGGCAGCCGGGGAATCTCCAGTCTGCGTCCAGGCCTCCTTCAGCTGCCTGGGGGCTGGACTGTCCTCCATCCTGCGGGAGGGAGGGCATGAAGGGGTGACAGGGACCGCTGACCTCCCGGGCTGCCATGCCAGGGGGTGGTGAGGCAGGGGTGGCCACAGTCAGTGGGCTCTTCGCTCCCACCCTGTCCCAACACCGTCCACCTAGACACTGTGGGGACAAGGCTGGGTGACACAGGGTGCGCCAAAAGCATCCCTCGAGCCCCCGATTGTCCCCTCCGCAGGACCTCTCCGCCTGCCCCAGGGACCCACGGAGCCCTCCTTGCCCCGGGGGGACAGGACTGACTCCCTCTTCCTCCTCCTCCCGCTATGGGGCTGGGGCTCATCTGTCCCGGGAGCATCCGTGGTGCTGCGGGGACCCCTCTGTCCCCTGTCCCCTCGCTGCCGGGTGCTGGTGCTGCCCCCACCTGTAAGGCGGGGCGTGCCAGGGCGCAGCCCCCAAGCTCTCAGCACTCCGAGCCTCTCTCCTTTTAATACAGGAGTCCCAGGACAAGCCAAGCGATCCCAACACTCTGAAGCTGTGAGCCAGCGAGGAGCCTCCCGTGCGCTCAGCTGCGGGCACCGGTCCGCAATTGTGAGTCCCCCGAGACGGTTGCCAGGACGCACGGCAAGGAACGTTCCAACGATGGAACCACTGGGGGGGGGGGGAATGGGGGGGATGGCGCTTGGAACCATGGAATGGGGGAGAGTTCCATCCCCTGCTGCGGGCTGTGTAGACCTGCTGTGCCAAGGGCGGGGGAGTGGGAGCCCGGCCCTGGGAGCGGGGGCATGTCGGCGGCGTGCAGAGGCGGTGTGGGCGGAGGGGCCGGGGGGTGGAGAGGGGCTGGGGGTTGGGGACGGGCAGGACCGGGCGAGAGGCAGCGAGGCAGGCCATGGCGGCACTGAGCACCGTGACACATCCCTTGTCCCCTGCACTGAGCCCTGGTGAACATCCCCCATCCCTTGAACTGAGTAGTGCTGCACGTCCCCTGTGTCCCCTGCACTGAGCCACACCGCATGGCCCCCCCCGTCTCTTGCAGCGAGCTGTGCTGCGGCTGTCCGGTGTCACCTGCACCGAGCCATTGTGCACACTCCCCCCAGCCCCTGCAGGGAGCCCTGCTCCATCTCTGCCTGTCCCTTGCACCAAGCCATGGCCCAAACCTCCCTGTCCCCTGCACAGATGCAGGTCATCTCCCACCCCCTGCCCCGAGCCACGGGGGATGTCCCCCACCCCCGCACTGAGCCTCAGCACGCAGCCCCCGGCCCTTCAGCTGAGCCATGGTGCACGTTCCCCATCCCCTGCACCAGCCGTGGTGCCAGGCCCCTCTCCCCCGCACCAAGCTGGGCTCCACAACCCAACTGCCTCTTGCCGAGCTACCCAAGTCCCATGCTTGGCTCGCACGGCTCCACGCCGCACCTCCCGCTCCCTCCATGCCAAGCCCTGTGCTGGCACACGCTGTCCTCGCCCATCTCACCCGCCTGCCACCCGCGCCCTACTGCCCACCCCGCTTTCCTGGTGCGGGGCCTTTCACACCCCCCCTGTGCCAAGCTCTGCCCCACATCCCCCTCCCCGGGCCAGTGGAGCTCCCCCCTGGGCCCTCTGCACCATTTCACCTTTTTCTCCTCATTTTCAGCCCAGGGAAAGGCACCAACCGCTTCCCCCTGCTCCCAGTTTCACCCTTGCTTTAGTATATATTTTTCCCAATTTTCCTCAGCTAGCTCCATAGACGTTTTAAAACTCTAGATTTGTGTAGAAACAAGGAACATTCATTTTTATTTGAAAATACAAAACATCTGAATTTCGGAAGGAATTTTAACTACAGATAATAACAGATAACAACATATTGATAACAGATAATCCCTCATCCCTCCCTCCTCTCTCATTCCCTCCCTCCCTCCCTCCCTCCCTAGTGTTGGGGCATCCTAGTGTTGGGGCTGCAGCTCTGACTCTGCCTGAGCAGAGTCCCCTCTGCGGGCCGAGTGCCGCCCCCTCCTCCATGACCCGGGCAGCAGCAACCGGAAGGTGGCCCTTGACTTTGGCCGTGATGCTTCGAGTATGTGGCGTGTTTGCAGGGCCAGGGAGGAGACCAGGGCACTGCTGTCTTTCTCTGCACCTCGGAGGACTGTGGAGACAAAGCAGCAGAGGTGAGGTGACAGCCAGGAGGGAGCCAGGGGGCAGGTGGCTTGGCTGGAGGCTGCTGGTCAGGAATATGCCCCTGCAGAAACAGCCCCCTCCCCATAACCGTGCTGGGAGGGGAGGCTCGCCCAGGCTGGGGGGGAGCTCCGTGCCAGGCTCCTTCCTCCTCCCGGCTGCCCCCACTCACCCCCTTTGACATCCTCCATCTCATTCTCCTGCAGCCGCCGGCCGAGGAGCCCTGGGGGGACACAGTGTGTCAGGGACCCTGCCACCCATCCCGACCTCCTGGGGAGGGCTTGCCCCAGGGTGCAGCATTGGGGAGGGGATGGGTGAGCCTCCTGCCAGCCCCACAGCTGAGGGGAGGGGGTGAAGAGCTATCCCACGGGTCCTGTGCTGGGACACAGGGACCCCAGGAGAGGGAGGGACCCAGGCCTGGTGGCTCACCAATGACCCTGACTGCCTCACAGCGCAGGAGCTCCTGGGGGCTCTGCAGGTAAGCCCAGCACCGCAGCAGGTACTCCTTGTTCTTGGTCTTCTTCCTGGACAGCTGCAGAGGGGAGAAGGGTGCAGGTCTGCTGCAGAGCTGCCCCTCACCCAGGGCCACCCTTCTTCCCCGCAGCAGGACACTCCCAGCTTCCTGCCACATGGCATCGGGATTTGGAGGGAGGAGAGGGCTCCCTGAGGACGCTGGGGTGCCATCCGGGTGGCAGGGTCCCCTTTGGGACCCTGGGGGTGAGGGCAGGTTGGAGCAGAGCCTGCTCTGGAGGGGTGCGTGCAGCCACAGGGGCACAGCCCTCTGTCCCCCAGGTGGGCATGGGGCAGGGGTGTTCCCAGGGGGGTCGGGGCTGTGCTTACCAGGCACTCCCAGATCAGCTGCACCTGTGCATTCTGGGCCAGCTGCACCAGCTGCCCCCACTTCAAGAACCGTCCAGCGCTGTGGAGGGCTTCCTGGGAGGCCTGGTGAGCAGCAGAGATGTCACCACCACCGCTGGTGGCACAGGACCCTGTGTCCCCCCCTCTTGGTGGGGCTCGGAGCCTGTCCCAGCCCGTGCAGGGAAGATGCTCAAGCTGGGGGCTGATGCTGCCTCCAGGTTCAGCACCCTGGGGAAGATAAGGGTGGTCACCCTCTCTGGCTGGGAGCCTGTTGGGGCTTCAGTGCTTTGACCTTGGTAGCCCCAGACTGCTGTGGAGCCATAGGCCAGTCTCTGGGGCTGCAGGGACCCATGCCAGGGGCTGTGCAGGGGGAGCTGGATGCGAAAGGGACCCACTTCCCCATCCACTGGGGCAGCGGGGAGGAGAAAGGCAGCAGTGGGCAGGGAAGTGGGGGCTCTGACTGGTCCAGGGCACTCAGCAAGCTCTACCACCCGGTGACACACATTTGAAGGGTTTGGTGTCGGCACTACCCTGCCAAAAGCACCACTCGGGCAGGGAATCCCACCTTGGCCACAGCCTTGTCCTGGTCAAGCAGGTGGAACACCAACGGAAGCAGGCTGTTCCACACCTCCTCCTTCATTTTCTTTCTTTTACCTTGCATCAACCTCACCAGATGATCAAAGATTTGAATGGAGACCTTCCGCACAGTGCCCGAGTCCTGAGGGAAGAGGGGAGGAGGACCTCAGCCCCAACGCCATGGTGAGCTGTGGTGTGCTGGGGTCCTTGGGGCTGGGGACCAGAGAGGGACACCCTGCGGAGGGCTGGGGGTTGCTCATCGGTGGGGCTCAGCGTGGCTGCAGCCACCCTGCCACCACTGTCCCCCCGTGGCAGGGAGACTGAGTCGGGGCGCATTCAGGCGGGGTGTTTGGAGCCAGTGAGGGCAGCGATGGGGTCTGGGGGCTGTGGGGCAAAGCAGAGGGGGGGGAGGCTAATGGATGAACCCGGTGAGGGGGACACGGGCTCCCCCAGCCTCACATCATCAAAGAAGGTCCAGAGCTTCTCCGCTATGTCCAGGGTGGTGAGGCTGCCCTCCTTCCCCTCCAGCAGCGGGAGCACGGCATCCAGCAGGGGCAGGGCCACGGCGCTGGTCTCGCTGTCGGCGTCCTGCAGCAGCTCCATGATGCTCGGCAGCAGCTCGAGGGTTTTCTTTGCCTGTGTGAGACACGACGCCTCCTTTGTGTAAAGCAGCGACCGACGGCAGAGCTGGAAACCCCCCCCCGCCAACACCGGCCTCACGGGGGTGACAGGGCGAGGTCCCGGCAGACCGGGCTCCCCAGCACGGCCACGGGAAGAGCAGGGCGCGGGGGGGGAGTGCAGGCAGCACTGGCTCCTTGCAGCCCCTCGGCTGTCCCCATCCCCACCAGACCCCCTGGGCAGGCTGGTGGGCCACCGGCGCTGCCTGCAAAGCTGCCCCACCTGCCAGCAGCCACCACCGAGGCCGCTGCGTTTCACCCCGGGGCTCAGCACCCCCTGGCCCGGCTCTGCAGACCCCGTGCTCCGGGGTGGTCGCTTTGGGGTGGTGGCAGGAGCCTGTTCCTCTCGGCAGTGCTGCCTCCCTCCTGGCACGGCACAGCCGTGGGGCAGGGGGCCACGGGGGCAGCAGAGCTGGCAGCAGCCGGCACAGCTCCCGATGCCCAGAAAAGCCCCGGCCCCCGCGTTACCCACCAGCCGCTGCTCCCCCCCGGGTGGCTGTCCCAGCTGTCCCCTACTCACCGTGTCAGGCCTTTGGGTGAGCTTGAGGATGCCCCTGAGCACCAGGCTGGGCATCCCCCGGCACTGACTCTGCAGATACCTAGAGAAGATCCCCAGGGCAAGCTCCAGCAGCTCATCGCCAAGGTCGGGGCAGTCCAGCATCTGAAACACAGGCAGCGGGGGCTGGCTCCGGCCACCAGCTCAGGGAAAGGACGCCGGGGAGAGAGAGACCAAGCCCGGATGGAGGCAGCAGGGATTGTGGAGAGCCCCCGTGTCCCACACCACACGGGCTGCTCGCCTGCTCCTCCACGGTACCAACCGGAGCCCACCCACTGCCTCAGCTCCCCCCACAGCAGTGGGCACAGGAGAGCCGAGCGTTGGAGAGGGCTTGGAGAAGTGCCATCAGGCTCACCTCGATGAGGAAGACCATGGCAGCCGTCTCCCAGGTGGGGTTCTCCACAGCAAGGAGCTCCATCAGACGGTGGAAGATGGTGCTACGCAAAAGTCTGGAGTTTTTTGTTATCTCCCTGGCAGGGGGACGGAGGCACCATCAGGCCTGAGCTGGCTGGGCACGCGTCTTTGGGGTTTGCAGCAGTCTGGATATCACCAGTCTGCAGCACTTGGATCTCCAAGTGCCATCAGCACCAAGGAAGGGAGGGGTGCTCAGTCCCTGAGGAGTGTGGAGAAGGGGCTCTCACCTGGCGATGATCTGCACTCCGGTGAGGTGGGTCTGGGTGCTGAGCAGGGTGTCCCAGCCCCCCTGCTCCTGGATGGCCAGCACCTCTCTCTCACCCCCCATTTTGCTGAGCACCAGCCTCATGGACTGCACTGCAGACCTGCACAGGGAGAAGCGCTCAGCTCCCACCAGGACCTCTGGCTTGGCTCTGGGTGGCTAGCGGGGCTGAGAGGACAGGGATGGAGCACCTGGTGTAATAGAGCTGTTCTTCTTGGAGCTCCATACAGATTTCCATCTCCTCTAGTGTGGTAGTCAGGGTCCGGCGGCCGGAAGATCTCGCGATGTACGGAAAGGTAGGGCCCCTCCGGTGACGTAGACAGGTAGAAGCACTATATAACACGATTTCACGCTTCAATAAACGCCATTTGCTTTCCACCGTATCGGTGTCTGTGTGCTAATGGCCCGTGCGACCTGGGGTTGGTCGCCGATCCGTTCCTGAATCAGGCCACCACGCCTTCTCGGAAGGCAACAAGTGGTGCCGAAACCCGGGAATTCGGGATCGTCAGCGGGGACCCGGGATCAAACCCGGGAGCTGGTGACGGACCCGGAGCCGAGGTCGGGAAGTCGCCAGGAATCAGGTGAACGGTGGCCGGAGCGGCAGGACCAGCCCGGCGGGGAGGGCGCTCCCGGAAGCGTGAAGAGGATGGAAGCTCTTGTTAAGGTGGTATCGCAATTACATAAGCAGTGGGGGATTGATTGTAAGGCTAAAGATTTTACTTTTGTTGTTACAAAGCTGTTGGAAGCTGGGGTTATTGATCAGCCGGTGGATATTCTCCACCCTGATGTGTGGGATAAGTGTATTAGAGCGCTAGCCGAGGAGGCAATGTCCTCGGGCAAAGGGAAAAACCTTAAGTTGTGGGGGAAAGTCATGCGGGCTCTGCAAAAGGCTTTACGAGCGCAGGAGACCTGGAAGGCAGCACGAGATTATTTGATGGTCGCCCGAAAGTGGGAATTGGGGCAACCACACAGACCCTGTGTCCTCAGGACAATAATGATTATGCTGAATCTGAAAACCAGAGGGAGGGTGACGTGCCCCCTAAACCCCCAAGCCCCGACCCACTCACGGAGGGACAGAATCAAGCTAAATCTTTCTGGGGCGGGTTAGTCGAGGAAGCCAGGAGTGCCGCGGCGAAGTCAGAGTCCGTGAAAGACTGGATTAGACCACCACCCTATATGTCTCAAGATGGCGCTGAGCAAAAAGGGAAGAGGGGGGCGAAGATGCCTTTGGCGGGAACAGAGAAGCTGCACAGGAGATAACAAGGGAATGCAAACAGGAGGGAGAGGAGATAAGGGAAAAGAATGGTAGTGGGAGTGATGGGGAGGAAAACAGGAATGTGAGCAAGAGCAGGAAGCCAAGAACGTGGAAGAGGGGTGGAGATGAGAGGTGGAGAGAGGCGGGGCGGTCAAAGAGGAGTGAGAGAGTGGTGAGAGCCA